>JALIGW010000002.1:124594615-125047115 GCA_023053685.1 Diadophis punctatus similis
ATGGCTCCAGAGCCGCAGGTTGCAGACCCCTGCCCCAGCCCATAGATGCTGAGTTTCCTGGAGGCCCTATATACATAGGAGCTGAAGTGGTGCAGTGGTTAAATGCAGCCATTGCAGGCTGACTGCTAGTTCAACAGTTCAGCTGTTCAAATCTCACTAGGCTCAAGGTTGACTCAGCCTTCCATCCTTCCGAGGTGGGTAAAATGAGGACCCAGATTGTTGGGGGCAATATGCTGAACTCTGTAAACAGCTTAGAGAGGGCTGTAAAGCACTATGAAGCGGTATATAAGTAAAGTGCTATTGCTATATACATCCTCCTCCCCAGGGGTGAGTTTCTCACTTACCGAGACCGGTGCGCTGCTCCGCATTTCTTCATGCTGCGTGCGCACATGTGCGCCCTCTTGCGCGATTTTGCTTCTGCGCATGTGCGGAAGCAAAATCTCACCAAAATCTTGCGAGGGGATGCGCGCGCGAGAGAGATTTCGGCGTGATTTTGCTTCAGCGCATGCGCAGAAGCAAAATCTCACCAAAATCTCTCTCGCGCGCGTGTTCCCTCGTGAGATTTTGGCGCAATTTTGCTTCCGCGCATGCGCAGAAGCAAAATCGCCCAAAAATTCAGAAAAAAAAGATGGCAACGCGCACAACTGCCCAGTGAAGACAGTACTGGAGCAGTCATGCGCAAATTGGGTTTTTGGCAGTTCCCTACCGGAGCTAAGTTAAGCTAAGTAACCTGGTTGTTAAGCGAATCTGGCTTCCCCATTGAAATCACAAAAGGGGATCCCACGATCCCAGGTAATAAATATGACTTTTGATTATATGACCGTGGAGATGCTGCAATGGTCATAAGTGTGAAAAATGGTCATAAATCACTTTTTTTCAGTGATGTTGTAACTTTCGACAGTCGTAAGTCGAGGATTACCTGTATTTTTGTGAATAATCCAAATTGGTGAACATACCTAATATTCCTTCCTCCACCTCATTTCCCCCACCACCACAACCCTGTGAGGTGAGCTGGGCAGAGAGAGAGAGAGAGGGCCTGGTCACCTAGTAATGGCACAGTGGTTAGAATGCAATATTGCAGGCTTGTGCTGACTGCTGGCTGCCAGGAGTTCGGCAGTTCGAGTCTCACCAGGCTCAAGGTTGACTCAGCCTTCCATCCTTCCGAGGTGGGGTAAAATGAGGATCCAAATTGTTGAGGCCAATATGCTGACTCTATAAACCGCTTAGAGAGGGCTGGAAAGCACTGTGAAGCGGTATATAAGTGCTATTGCTAGTGCTATTACTATACCTCAGAGGTCTTCAAACTTGGCAACTTTAAGACTTGTGGACTTCAACTCCCAGAATTCTCTTTAGAATTCTGGGAGTTGAAGTCCACAAGTCTTAAAGTTGCCAAGTTTGGGAACCTCTGCTATACCTCATGTCTGAGGCAACCACAATAAAATTTGGCGCTGTGCCCTGCCCCTGTCATGGTGCCGAGGTGGGAATGAGAGATACTTTTGTAGTACTTAATGAGCTCCCCAGCCTAGCTGAGGTGGGAAACCAGGGGTATAAACTTCCTGACATCTCAGGCTGGGAGAGCAGCTCTGAGAAAGAGCCAAGGGGCTGAGGAATGTGAGCTGCCTGTTGAGATGATTAAATCAACGCTTGGGAGAAAATGGGTCAAGAGCTCTCTCCGAATCTGACCCACCCACCCCTCCACCCCTCTATTCCCATGGCATGGCGAGAATCTTCATTAAGTCAAATGTAAGCTTGGGAGTTCACTACACTGATGACAGCTTGTAAAGGGAGAGTGCACAGAGGTGAGAGCGAGGCTTTAAAGAACATTTGTGCCTGCTGGAGCTAATCTTGGAAGTGCAAATAGGACAAGTTATAGGGGGGCTGAGAAAGCAAAAGGGTGCATACATCTGAGGCAGCCACACATGAGCGCAATAAAGAGCGGGTGAGCAAATACTAAAACAGACTCTTCTAGGCAAAGTGTGGTGTGTAGCAGAGGCTGCGGTGTAAATAAGTAGATAGGTGGAGCTATATACTGTGTAAATTCAGGGGTTTCCAACCTTGGCAACTTTAAGACCTGTGGACTTCAATTTCCAGAATTCCTCAGCCAGATTTGCTAGCTGAGGAATTCTGGGAGTTGAAGTCCACAAGTCTTAAAGTTGCCAAGGTTGGAAACCCCTGGTGTAGATGGAGAGGCGTTTTGCTGGGGCTGTTGTCATGGTCAGCTTTTGGCCACGAAGGTTTCCAGAAGGCAGGTTCTGTTCATCTCCTGCAGGTAAAACAAGTATGACATTGTAAGAAAGGAAAAAACTGAAAGGAAAAAAATTTTTTGACAGAAGATCTTGTGGATTACCAATCACTTCGGCCAATGCATAATTGCGAGCACCTGTTTAGAATTGCCAAATTAGGAAAGGCAAAAGGATGTCGACTTTGTCCTTAAAGGCTGCTCTGCCTCTTTTGATCTTTCTCGGGCGCGGAGAAAAGCGACCCTGTGAAGGGACAGAGCCTGCTGCTTAACTTGGAAGCCAAGAGGCTTCTTTTACATCCAGCTGCAGGGCACCGAAATGACCTCCGGTCGCTGCCGCCATCTTCGCGCATGCGCAGCTTTCTTCTCACTGGCTGAAGGACTTTTCGGCGCCCTGCGGCCAGGTGACTAAGAGGCTTCTTTGCCAGCCAGCCGCTTCCCAGCTCCAGTCAGCTTGCCATCTGACGGACGCATCGGGTGGCCGAGCGAGCAGCGACCGGGGGGACCGGTTTGGGGGCGTGGCCAGGCTGATGGTACTGCCAGTTCGGAGAACCAATCCCTATTTTTACTACTGGTTCTATAGAACCGGTCTGAACTGGCAGGAACCCACCTCTGCTGCAGCCCCCAAAGTTTGCAGTGATGCCAGCTGTGGCCCTCAAAATCCCAAGCTGTTGCCCATCTCAATACAGAAGACTGCTGCACAGTGTACTTGTGAACAGGCAACCTTCATAACGTAAGTGCCCCTACTTGGAAATATCAGAAAATGTCATCAAATATTCTATTCCTAGTTTGCAAAAACTTATTTTCAAACACTGAAAGCCAAATGAGTACAGCCGCCATCGTCAACTATGCCTAATTTTTTTCTACCTTCAGCAGAGGAAAAGATGCTATCAGAGGACTTGATTTGTACTTTGGGCTCCTTAGCCCAGTTTTATCTGCTTCAGACCCAAGGGGAGCTCTGCAGCAAAGTCAAAAAAGTCAAAATGGTGGCTGTGACTGCACAATGTCCCACTTTTTTACGTGTTGTTTATGCAACTCACATTTAGAGAGGAGGGGATTCCATCACAAGGTTGGGCTCCTTTTCTTATATACACATACACACAAAACCATGTTGGCAAATTCTATTCCCTCTCCAAACTGAACTCAGATTAAACCCCAACCGTTTGCACAAAAAATAGCAACTTTACTACAAGTAATTCATGACTGCTCTCAATCGCTTGCCTTGCCTAACCAGCTGCCCTTACTATATTTTGAACTACTACATTCACAATTCTCATGCTATGAAGAATGAAGATAACTATAGCTCACACAGCTGGAGAGCACCAGGTTGGGTTGGCTGACCCAATTATAAACTTGAAAAGAAAGGCTTTCCAGAACATTAACTTTGCTATAGACTATGCCTACAACCGTTTATGTCAAGCTAATAAAATAAGATCAAGGAGTATGCAGCCTTACTTTTTAAATCATGTAAGATGTGTTATCTCAATGTAGGTTTGCTACCAATGTTCACTTTAAAAAAACTACCGTATTTTTGGAGTATAAGACGCACCTTTTTCCTCCCTAAAAGAGGCTGAAAATTTGGGTGCGTCTTATACTCCGAATGTAGCTTTTTCAAAGCTTTTTTTTCCAGCCCTAACGAGGTGCTAACGATCTTCTGGCTTCCTACTCTGTCCGAAGAAGTTTTTTTCCAGCCCTAAGTCTTTGCAGGCTTGTTTTCATTCCTACTCCCTCTGAAAAAGGTTTTTTCAGCCCTAATGAGGTGCTAATGATCTTACTGGCTTGCAGTATTTTTTTATTCCTACTCCCTCAAAGTAGTTTTTTACCAACCCTAAGTCTTTGCAGGCTTGTTTTCATTCCTACTCCCATTCTTCTTTTCAAAAAATATTTTTTCAGCCCTAACCAGGGGATAAAATAATGTGCTGAAGCTGAACAGACTAAGGACGCTATCCAGATGAATACCTGATAGGTAGATTCCCCCCCCCTATTTTCCTCCCCCAAAACTAAGGTGTGTCTTATACTCCAAAAAATACGGTACTTCACAGGTAAAATACTATATTTTCTGTCCTACTTTTTCAGTTCCATTTTCTTGGGCTGGCAAAAAAGATGCCATTAAACAGGTTTTGGTGAGAAAGAGTTCTCCAGAAAAACCAGCCAATGATCTTGGTTGTATCATTTAGGATTAAAAGCTCACCTGGAAGTCTACCTAAATCCCATCACTAGGAAGGGGAAAATGACTGATGCCAGAGAGATTTAAAGCAAACTATGAACACCTCAGGCTCAACAATGAAGAACCATCATAAATTCGTCATTAGTTAGATGGGTAGATACAGTATGTCTTGTAAATAGTAACTTTAAGCAAAAAGCATGGTTTGAGGTCATATACTCTATGATGAACCAATAAGATCCTATTCAGCGTACAGGACAATAGGATTCAACTAAGAAAGCTCCATTATCAAACATCTGGTTGGAGCGGCTTCCTCCACAAAACAACTTAGGTTCCCCTCTTGCAGACCAATAGCAATAGCAATAGCACTTAGATTTATATACCGCTTTATAGTGCTTTACTGCCCTCTCTAAGCGGTTTACAGAGCCAGCATATTGCCCCCAACAATCTGGGTCCTCATTTTACCAACCTCGGAAGGATGGAAGGCTAAGTCAATCTTGAGCTGGTGAGTTTCGATCTGGCAGCCGGTGATCAGCAGACGTAGCCTGCAGTACTGCACTCTAACCACTGCGCCACCATGGCTCATCACAAAGGATAAGATGTCCTGTTAAATCTACTCCTTTTATTTAAGAGTGAGTGGTCTTAGAACTTCTTGAGGTAAACAGGAGTCTTCTGCAACACACTATTTTTGAAACTCCTCTTTGTTAAAGCGCACAACAGAGAAGGAGAGACGCATTTTAGGTATATTTAACAACTTTTGCCCATTGAGGGCTACGCTATCTAGAACAGGGGTGTCAAACTCGCGTTGTCACGGTGGCGTCATGTGACATATCGCGACTTTTTCCCCCCTTCGCTAAAACAGGCGTGGCCAACACGTGACGCATCCGGCCCGCGGACCGCGAGTTTGACAGCCCTGATGTAGAGGGTTTTCTTTCCTTGGATTGAGGCATGGGGTCTGTAAAGAACAATTGTACAATCAAGTTTAATTCAATTCAGCTTTAATGAATCAAAGTTAGATGAGTAAATCAAAGTAAAGCAGTTTTGAGGCATTTCATGTCTACACAGAGAGTGAGAAAGCACTTTGAGAAAAAAGATGGAAATAAATGCAGCTCAGTTGTAGGATAGCGTTAATTACATTAATTAACACTGATACTGCTTGTTCTGCGAAAGTTAAAGTAATTGTATTACCAAATTCCCAATCTATATTCAACACTTGTTTCACACATGTTGGTCTCCTATCAGAATATAAAGGAGCTTAAAGTATGTCTGCAAATTTATTTCTCCATTCAACACAGATTATTATCGTCAAACATCACGTTTCCTTTGTCACTGTACACCTAACTCTTGCCTTCTTGCCAAATTTTCAGGGTTAGGGTTAGGGTTAGGGTTACATTCAGTGGTGGGTTCCTACCAGTGCGGTCCACTCTATAGCACCGGTAGCGGCCCGCTGGTGACATCACAGTACCGGTGCGGTCGGTTGCCGGTGCCTGGGCACCGCCATTTTTCTTAAAAAAAGTTTTTTAAATTTTTTTTTTAATTTTCTTCTGCGCATGCCCAGAAGCCGAGCTTCTGGCACTGCGCATGCGCTGCCTTCCTACCCCACAGTGATCCAAGCAGGGGAGGATGGCTGAGGGAGCGCGTGAGACGCTGAAAGAACAGGTGGCAGGATCTATCTCAGTTCCCCTCCCTTCAGCAGTCCGAGAAGCCACAAACGCGCGGTGATGATCCCAGGCATTTTCGTATGTTCGAGGCTTCTCAAGCTGCTGAGGGGAGGGGGAAACGGGTGGCAGGAGCCTAGGATCATCGAATGGGGAGAAGCATTCAGGCAGGACGGAGCCTCCCCGCTTCTCTGGCCGCTGCCAAGCTCCTGAGCCCACGCCCACCCAGTCACATGGCTAACAAGCCACACCCACAAAATAAGCCACGCCCACAGAGTGGTAGTAAAAAACTTAGGAACCCGTTCCTGGTTACATTTACATTCTATTAATTAAAACAAACTTTTAAAAGTTGGAATAGTTCCAGAGGCTGTGCTCCATCTTTCATTCAATCTCAAACAAGATATAGCTTCGTTTTTGTTTTAAACTTTTAAATAAGATCGTTACAACTGTTTAAAGAAAAAATAATGAAAAAACGTCTTCAAGAGACATAGATGTTATATTAAAAGCAGCACTCTTGTGAATTCAAAATAAGCTCATTTAAGTGTAGCACTTCTGGTTAAGGTGGCAATTCTATTTTAAAAAATACATTAATAAATAGATCAAATAAAATAATCTGTATTACTTGAATTAATTCTCAGATTTCAAGCCCCGCTTGCAGCCAACTCCTCCATCACACTACTTAAAAGCAAATAAAAGCAACTTATCTGAAGAGCACCAGGTTGGCCAATGGTGAATTATATCTACAACTGCAATCCTATTAATTTTTACATATGAATAAGTTCCATTGAAGTAAAAAAAGTTTTTACTTCTAAATAAACAGAGTTAGGGATTACTGTCTGAGTAATTCTCCAGAGAAATTGTTTCAGTCAAGGACCTCTCACACAACCAATTGCTAATGCTTTCATGTAATTACTTAAATTAACATTAATTTTAATTGCAGACTGGAATTAACCATTAGGAATGTTTTAGCTTTATTTTAATTATAACACACCACTACACTGGCCATGCAGGTAAATTTATTAGGCAATTGTGCAGGAAATTATGGCTGTTGTGGGAATGGTCTACAAAAAGTTTGCCTTGATATATTCTTAATCTCCTTTTTCTACTTTTCCCAACTTCCACATCCGTTGGGATTATAGTTCAACTCCCAGAACAGCCAATCAGAATGATTGCTAGGCATTGTAATCCAAATAATTCCAGGGGCATCCAATGGAGGTAGAGTGTTTATTCAATATTATATATTTGGAGGAATCAGCATAAATATTATATATTTAATTGCTCGTTTGTTTTTGGAGTTTGTGAGGGCCTAAAGAAGAAAATTCAATGTCCCCAAGTAGATTTAGTGAAAGAGCTAAAGAAGGATGCCAGATCTTAGTTATAATCATTGAGTTTGAGATAAGCTCACTTGGAGTATGTTACCTTGCCGCTGAAGCATTTTTGAACAGATTCCATATCTTAAAATATCCAATGATCTTGGCCAGCGAGCACTGGAAGGGTTAAAAGTTATAGTGCAATGAATCACACACATACGGAGCTTAATTTCAGCCAAGACTCAGAATTAGATATTTTTAATACCCTATCTCAAATTCCACCCTAGAACATGTGACAAGAATCGCCCCTAATTAAGTGAGAAAAGTGTCTTTTCCTCGTGTCTTTGCAATTTAGAAACACCACGGGAATGTCAAAAAGTCGCAGAAACCTTTTCTTTACAAAAAAGTTTGAAGTAAACTATATTTACTCAGAAAGGGTAGCAGCATCACAGATATATAGATGGTCCTCGCTTAACAACTGTTCGGAGTTAAAGCAAACTAAAAAAAAAAGTTACTTATGATCATTGAACCTCAAAGTTATAACTGCTGCACTACCCCCATGGTCACGTGATTGCATTTCGGGTAACTGACAACTGGTTTGCATTTACAATTGGTGGCAGCATCCTGCATCACGTGATCACATTTTGCGATTATTATTTTTTTGCCACTTTTCAGCAAAAAAACCCATCCATTGGGAAAAAAACTGGATTGAGATTTATGACCATGCAATTTGCTTAATGACCATGATGACTCGCTTAACAACTATTATAAAAATAAAATCTGGTCATGTAGTGACTCGACTCACAACCACAACTACTTGCAACTAATATTCTAGCCTCAATTGTAGCCGTAAATTGAGGACTACCTATACCAGGGGTGGGTTTCACTTACCTTCGCCACCGGTTCACGTCGCGACATTTTGCGCGCACGTAATTTCACTTCCGCGCATGCTCAGAAGGTGGATTCAGCCCGAAACACAGCTGAGGAGCTCATCAGCTGTGCTTCGGGCGAAGAAATAAAGGTCAGTATTAACCCGGGGGTGGGCAGGAGGGCTTTTTTCAAAGCACAAAACACTGTGAAGCCATCCAAACACAGGAAAATCGGCCGAAAATTGAGAAAAAAAGATGGTGGAGAGCACGGACCGGCACAGACAGAACTGGATCCGTGGTGCCAAAATTACATCACCAGCGGGTCGCTAATGGTTCGGGCGATCTGATCCGAACCGGGAGGAATCCACCCCTGACTTATACCATAAGCATTTGGGAGTAGAAGGCTAATCAGTGCGCTCATGTTGCTGAGTGCTGGATCAGGGTCAGACCCCAGCCTGCCAGTTTTCCTGCCCTACCAAGCTGACAACATTTGAAAGGGCCCAAAACTCTTTTGAGGTGTTGCTTACTATCTACCCAGGGGTGAGTTGCTCACTTACCGAGACCGGTGCACTGCTCCGCATTTCTTCATGCTTCGTGCATGTGCAGAAGCAAAATCTTGCCAAAATCTCTCTCGCACGCATGTCCCCTCACGAGATTTCGGTGCGATTTTGCTTCCGCGCATGCGCAGAAGCAAAATCGCCCAAAAGAGATGGTACCGGAGCAGTCGCGCACAAATTGGGTTATCAGCGGGTTCCTACCAGAGCTACGCACTGGACCGCACCGGTAGGAACCCACCCCTATATCTACCACAGGTAGTCCGCTACCTGTAATTTCACAATGAAGTTGCAATGGTTCTGAAAAAATTACTTAGGACTGTTTTCACGCTTACGACTGTTGGCAGCATCCCCATGGTCAGGTGATCAACATTCGGAGACTTGGCAACTGACTCCTATTCATGACAGTTGCAGCGTCCAGGGATCACATGATCATCTTTTGCAACCTTCTGACAAGCAAAGTCAATGGGGAAGCCAGATTCCCTTTATGCCACCATGTTACTAACTTAACATCTGCAATCATTCACTTAACAACTGTGGCAAGAAAAGTGGTAAAATGGGGGCAACACTCACTTAACAACTATCTTGCTTAACAATGGAAATTTTGGACTCGGTTGTGGTGATAAGTTGAGGACTACCTGTATCACTCTTTGGAGGAGATTAAAGTAGCAAAAAAGCACAAGCTGCATTAATTCCTAGACTTTTGCTAACAGGGATTCTTAAACAGGGATTCAGGACTAAAAGCTGATCCACAAAGTTTCATTCCAATTAGTTCTAGATCAGTGTTTTTCAACTCGAGAACTTTCAGAGGTATGGGCCTCAGACTCGCAGACTTCTCCAGCCAGCAGCACCTTCGGGGAAAAACTGTTCTTGTGTCTAGTTCTTCTGGGGTGCAGTGCTCTATAGCATCGTTTTGAGGGTAGGAGTTGAAACAATTTATGTCCAGGATGTGAGGTGTCTGTAAATATTTTCACAATCCTCTTTTTGACCCGTGCAGTATACGGATCCTCAATGGAAGGCAGGTTGGTAGCAATTGTTTTTTCTGCAGTTGCTTGTCATTGTCACAGACTATCCGCTGCATTTTAACTTCATCTAGTTTATTCAACAGGGCAGGGCTGTTTTGAACATAATGTTAAGTTATACACTGTGGTTTATAATGTTCAATGGCTCAGCTCATGCAACAGGCTAAACCATAACCATAACCAATTAACTGTAATGTGTAAATCCAACCTCTATACCTCGTTGCTCCAACGATATCTTGTTGAGGATAATAGTTATAGCTACACTTACTCCGAAAAGCCGTTAAGACATGGCTTTTCCTGCAGGCAGGGGGCAGAGCCTAATCCATCTGAGCTCTCCCCCGGGTATGTCTGGTTGTTGGATGTTTTTAATACCGAATTTTTAATTTTTATATTTGATTTTAGTAATGTTTATTGTTAGTTGTTCTTGTATTTTTTCTGCTGTACGCCGCCCTGAGTCCCTCGGGAGTTGGGCGGCATATAAGAAAACCAAAATAAATAAATAAATAAATAAATACACGTTGTACATTATACAATATACAAGTAACTGTATATTACTCATATTGAAGACTGACCAATCCAGAGCAATACCAATTACAGGTACTCCTCAACTTACAAAAGTTCATTTAGTGACCGTTCGAAGCTACCACAGCACTGAAAAAAGTGACTTTCAACCATTTTTCACACTTATGACCCTTGCAGCATTCCCACGGTCACAGGATTTACATTCAGATGCTTGAGAACTGGTTTATATTTATGACAGTTACAGTGTCCCAGGGTCATGTGACCATCTTTTGCGACCTTTTGACAAGCAAAATCAATGGGGTAGCCAGATTCACTTAACAACCGTGTTAGTAATTTAACAACTGCAGAGATTCACTTAACAAATGTGGCAAGAAAAATCATAAAAGAGGACACAACTCACTTAACAAAATTCTCACTTAGCACTGCGCTCAATTATGATCGTAAATCGAGGATTATCTATACTCTGCCCCCATACCAGATGCACCAGTAGAATGCCCTGAAAACATCCAGTAGAGGTACCAGTTTTGAGCTGCTAACTTGGGAGAAAACCTCTAGATATCACCAAGATACAGAAAATATTAACCATTAGCCGCCATCTAGTGATCAGACAGAAATCTACATCGATTAATGTCAATTAATTGGTATTGCTTGCTGTTTTTAAAAATTGAGTGTTTTTGGTCCCCGAGGAAAAAATGCTTGATGTCGGGGTCAGAAAAAATGGTGCCCATTAGTGAAAATTTTTTTTTCATCTCGAATGCAAAAACGGATGCTAGGACATTACTCAGGGTGAAATTCCATACTTAAAAATGGTATTGCTTGCTGTTTTTTAAAATTGAGTGTTTTTGGTCCCCGAGGAAAAAGTGCGTGATGCCGGGGTCAGAAAAAATGGTGCCCAGAACTGAAATTTTTTTTTCATCTCAAATGCAAAAACGAATGTTAGGACATTAATCAGGGTGAAATTCCATACTTAAAAATGGTATTGCTTGCTTTTTTAAAAAATTGAGTGTTTTTGGTCCCCGAGGAAAAAATGCGTGATGCCGGGGTCAGAAAAAATGGTGCCCAGATCCGAAATTTTTTTTTCATCTCAAATGCAAAAACGGATGCTAGGACATTACTCAGGGTGAAATTCCATACTTAAAAATGGTATTGCTTGCTGTTTTTTAAAATTGAGTGTTTTTGGTCCCCGAGGAAAAAGTGCGTGATGCCGGGGTCAGAAAAAATGATGCCCAGAACCGAAATTTTTTTTTCATCTCAAATGCAAAAACGAATGTTAGGACATTAATCAGGGTGAAATTCCATACTTAAAAATGGTATTGCTTGCTTTTTTAAAAAATTGAGTGTTTTTGGTCCCCGAGGAAAAAATGGTGCCCAGATCCGAAATTTTTTTTTCATCTCAAATGCAAAAACGGATGCTAGGACATTAATTTTTCACTTCTGGGCACCATTAATCAGGGTGAAATTCCATACTTTAAAATGGTATTGCTTGCTTTTTTTAAAAATTGAGTGTTTTTGCTCCCCGAGGAAAAAATGTGTGATGCCGGGGTCAGAAAAAATGGTGCCCAGAACCGAAATTTTTTTTTCATCTCAAATGCAAAAACGGATGCTAGGACATTAATCAGGGTGAAATTCCATACTTAAAAATGGTATTGCTTACTGTTTTTAAAAATTGAGTGTTTTTGGTCCCCGAGGAAAAAATGCGTGATGCCGGGGTCAGAAAAAATGGTGCCCAGAAGTGAAAAAAATTTTTTCAAGTCAAATGCAAAAACGAATGCTAGGAGATTAATCAGGGTGAAATTCCATACTTAAAAATGGTATTGCTTGCTGTTTTGAAAAATTGAGTGTTTTTGGTCGCCGAGGAAAAAAAGCCTGATGCGGCGGTCAAAAAAAATGGTGCCAAGAAGCGAAAAAAAAATTTTCATCTCAAATGCAAAAACGAAAGCTAGGAGATTAATCAGGGTGAAATTCCATACTTAAAAATGGTATTGCTTGCTGTTTTGAAAAATTGAGTGTTTTTGGTCCCCGAGGAAAAAAAGCCTGATGCGGCGGTTAGAAAAAATGGTGCCCAGGATCGAAAAAAAATTTTTCATCTCAAATGCAAAAACGGATGCTAGGACGTTAATCAGGGTGAAATTCCATACAAAAAAATTGTATTGCTTGCTGTTTTTAAAAATTGAGTGTTTTTGGTCCCCGAGGAAAAAACACGTGATCAGAAAAAATGGTGCCCAGAAGTGAAAAAAAAATTCATCTCAAATGCAAAAACGGATTCTAGGACGTTAATCAGGGTGAAATTCCATACTTAAAAATGGTATTGCTTGCTGTTTTGAAAAATTGAGTGTTTTTGGTCCCCGAGGAAAAAACTCCTGATGCCGGGGTCAGAAAAAATGGTGCCAAGAAGTGAAAAAAAAATTTTCATCTCAAATGCAAAAACGAATGCTAGGAGATTAATCAGGGTGAAATTCCATACTTAAAAATGGTATTGCTTGCTGTTTTGAAAAATTGAGTGTTTTTGGTCCCCGAGGAAAAAAAGCCTGATGCGGCGGTCAGAAAAAATGGTGCCCAGGATCGAAAAAAATTTTTTCAAGTCAAATGCAAAAACGGATGCTAGGACGTTAATCAGGGTGAAATTCCATACAAAAAAAATGGTATTGCTTGCTGTTTTTAAAAATTGAGTGTTTTTGGTCCCCGAGGAAAAAATGCGTGATGCCGGGGTCAGAAAAAATGGTGCCCAGAAGTGAAAAAAAAATTTCATCTCAAATGCAAAAACGGATGCTAGGACGTTAATCAGGGTGAAATTCCATACTTAAAAATGGTATTGCTTGCTGTTTTTAAAAATTGAGTGTTTTTGGTCCCCGAGGAAAAAATGTGTGAAGCCGGGGTCAGAAAAAATGGTGCCCATTAGTGAAAAAAAAATTTTCATCTCGAATGCAAAAACGGATGCTAGGACATTACTCAGGGTGAAATTCCATACTTAAAAATGGTATTGCTTGCTGTTTTTTAAAATTGAGTGTTTTTGGTCCCCGAGGAAAAAATGTGTGATGCCGGGGTCAGAAAAAATGGTGCCCAGAACAGAAATTTTTTTTTATCTGAAATGCAAAATCGGATGCTAGGACATTAATCAGGGTGAAATTCCATACTTAAAAATGGTATTGCTTGCTGTTTTTAAAAATTGAGTGTTTTTGCTCCCCGAGGAGAAAATGCGTGATGCCGGGGTCAGAAAAAATGGTGCCCAGAACCGAAATTTTTTTTTCATCTCAAATGCAAAAACGGATGCTAGGACATTAATCAGGGTGAAATTCCATACTTAAAAATGGTATTGCTTACTGTTTTTAAAAATTGAGTGTTTTTGGTCCCCGAGGAAAAAATGCGTGATGCCGGGGTCAGAAAAAATGGTGCCCAGAAGTGAAAAAAAAAATTTCAAGTCAAATGCAAAAACGGATGCCTGCACATGAAGCAGGGTGGAATTTCATACTTTAAAATGGTATTGCTTGCTTTTTTAAAAAATTGAGTGTTTTTGGTCCCCAAGGAAAAAACGTGTGATGCCGGGGTCAGAAAAAATGGTGCCCAGAAGTGAAAAAAAATTTCAAGTGAAATGCAAAAATGGATGGTAGGACATTAATCAGGGTGAAATTCCATACTTAAAAATGGTATTGCTTGCTGTTTTTAAAAATTGAGTGTTTTTGGTCCCCGAGGAAAAAACTCGTGATGCCGCGGTCAGAAAAAATGGTGCCCAGAACCGAATTTTTTTTTTCATCTCAAATGCAAAAACAGATGCTAGGACATTAATCAGGGTGAAATTCCATACTTAAAAATGGTATTGCTTGCTGTTTTTAAAAATTGAGTGTTTTTGGTCGCCGAGGAAAAAATGTGTGATGCCGGGGTCAGAAAAAATGTTGCCCAGAACCGAATTTTTTTTTTCATCTCAAATGCAAAAACGGATGCTAGGACATTAATCAGGGTGAAATTCCATACTTAAAAATGGTATTGCTTGCTGTTTTTAAAAATTGAGTGTTTTTGCTCCCCGAGGAAAAAATGCGTGATGCCGGGGTCAGAAAAAATGGTGCCCAGAACCGAAATTTTTTTTTCATCTCAAATGCAAAAACGGATGCTAGGACATTAATCAGGGTGAAATTCCATACTTAAAAATGGTATTGCTTACTGTTTTTAAAAATTGAGTGTTTCTGGTCCCCGAGGAAAAAATGCGTGATGCCGGGGTCAGAAAAAATGGTGCCCAGAAGTGAAAAAAAATTTTTCAAGACAAATGCAAAAACGGATGCCTGGACATGAAGCAGGGTGGAATTTCATACTTTAAAATGGTATTGCTTGCTGTTTTTAAAAATTGAGTGTTTTTGGTCCCTGAGGAAAAAACTCGTGAACAGAAAAAATGGTGCCCAGAAATGAAAAAAATTTTTTAATCTCAAATGCAAAAACGGATGCTAGGACGTTAATCAGGGTGAAATTCCATACTTAAAAATGGTATTACTTGCTGTTTTTTAAAATTGAGTGTTTTTGGTCCCCGAGGAAAAAACTCGTGAACAGAAAAAATGGTGCCCAGAAGTGAAAAAAAAATTCATCTCAAATGCAAAAACGGATTCTAGGACATTAATCAGGGTGAAATTCCATACTTAAAAATGGTATTGCTTGCTGTTTTGAAAAATTGAGTGTTTTTGGTCCCCGAGGAAAAAAAGCCTGATGCGGCGGTCAGAAAAAATGGTGCCCAGGATCGGAAAAAAATTTTTCATCTCAAATGCAAAAACGGATGCTAGGACGTTAATCAGGGTGAAATTCCATACAAAAAAATTGTATTGCTTGCTGTTTTTAAAAATTGAGTGTTTTTGGTCCCCGAGGAAAAAACACGTGATCAGAAAAAATGGTGCCCAGAAGTGAAAAAAAAATTCATCTCAAATGCAAAAACGGATTCTAGGACATTAATCAGGGTGAAATTCCATACTTAAAAATGGTATTGCTTGCTGTTTTGAAAAATTGAGTGTTTTTGGTCCCCGAGGAAAAAACTCCTGATGCCGCGGTCAGAAAAAATGGTGCCAAGAAGTGAAAAAAAATTTTTCATCTCAAATGCAAAAACGAATGCTAGGAGATTAATCAGGGTGAAATTCCATACTTAAAAATGGTATTGCTTGCTGTTTTGAAAAATTGAGTGTTTTTGGTCCCCGAGGAAAAAAAGCCTGATGCGTCGGTCAGAAAAAATGGTGCCCAGGATCGAAAAAAAAATTTTCATCTCAAATGCAAAAACGGATGCTAGGACGTTAATCAGGGTGAAATTCCATACAAAAAAAATGGTATTGCTTGCTGTTTTTAAAAATTGAGTGTTTTTGGTCCCCGAGGAAAAAATGCGTGATGCCGGGGTCAGAAAAAATGGTGCCCAGAAGTGAAAAAAAAATTCATCTCAAATGCAAAAACGGATTCTAGGACGTTAATCAGGGTGAAATTCCATACTTAAAAATGGTATTGCTTGCTGTTTTGAAAAATTGAGTGTTTTTGGTCCCCGAGGAAAAAACTCCTGATGCCGCGGTCAGAAAAAATGGTGCCAAGAAGTGAAAAAAATTTTTTCATCTCAAATGCAAAAACGAATGCTAGGAGATTAATCAGGGTTAAATTCCATACTTAAAAATGGTATTGCTTGCTGTTTTGAAAAATTGAGTGTTTTTGGTCCCCGAGGAAAAAAAGCCTGATGCGGCGGTCAGAAAAAATGGTGCCCAGGATCGAAAAAAAATTTTTCATCTCAAATGCAAAAACGGATGCTAGGACGTTAATCAGGGTGAAATTCCATACAAAAAAATTGTATTGCTTGCTGTTTTTAAAAATTGAGTGTTTTTGGTCCCCGAGGAAAAAACACGTGATCAGAAAAAATGGTGCCCAGAAGTGAAAAAAAAATTCATCTCAAATCCAAAAACGGATTCTAGGACGTTAATCAGGGTGAAATTCCATACTTAAAAATGGTATTGCTTGCTGTTTTTAAAAATTGAGTGTTTTTGGTCCCCGAGGAAAAAATGCGTGATGCCGGGGTCAAAAAAAAATGGTGCCCAGAAGTGAAAAAAAAAATTTCAAGTGAAATGCAAAAATGGATGCTAGGACATTAATCAGGGTGAAATTCCATACTTAAAAATGGTATTTCTTGCTGTTTTTAAAAATTGAGTGTTTTTGGTCCCCGAGGAAAAAACGTGTGATGCCGGGGTCAGAAAAAATGGTGCCCAGAAGTGAAAAAAAAATTTCATCTCAAATGCAAAAATGAATGTTAGGACATTAATCAGGGTGAAATTCCATACTTAAAAATGGTATTGCTTGTTCTTTTTAAAAATTGAGTGTTTTTGGTCCCCGAGGAAAAAATGCGTGATGCCGGGGTCAGAAAAAATGGTGCCCAGAACCGAAATTTTTTTTCATCTCAAATGCAAAAACGAATGTTAGGACATTAATCAGGGTGAAATTCCATACTTAAAAATGGTTCTGACCGCAGCATCACGAGTGTTTTTGGTCCCCGAGGAAAAAATGTGTGATGCCGGGGTCAAAAAAAATGGTGCCCAGAAGTGAAAAAAAAATTTCATCTCAAATGCAAAAACGGATGCTAGGACATTACTCAGGGTGAAATTCCATACTTAAAAATGGTATTGCTTGCTGTTTTTAAAAATTGAGTGTTTTTGGTCCCCGGGGAAAAAATGCGTGATGCCGGGGTCAGAAAAAATGGTGCCCATTAGTGAAAAAAAATTTTTCAACTCGAATGCAAAAACGGATGGTAGGACATTACTCAGGGTGAAATTCCATACTTAAAAATGGTATTGCTTGCTGTTTTTTAAAATTGAGTATTTTTGGTCCCCGAGGAAAAAGTGCGTGATGCCGGGGTCAGAAAAAATGATGCCCAGAACCGAAATTTTTTTTTCATCTCAAATGCAAAAACGAATGTTAGGACATTAATCAGGGTGAAATTCCATACTTAAAAATGGTATTGCTTGCTGTTTTTAAAAATTGAGTGTTTTTGGTCCCCGAGGAAAAAATGCGTGATGCCGGGGTCAGAAAAAATGTTGCCCAGAACCGAAATTTTTTTTTCATCTCAAATGCAAAAACAAATGCTAGGAGATTAGTCAGGGTGAAATTCCATACTTAAAAATGGTATTGCTTGCTGTTTTGAAAAATTGAGTGTTTTTGGTCCCCGAGGAAAAAACACCTGATGCCACGGTCAGAAAAAATGGTGCGAAGAAGCGGGAAAAAAATTTCATCTCAAATGCAAAAATGGATGCTAGGACGTTAATCAGGGTGAAATTCCATACTTAAAAATGGTATTGCTTGCTGTTTTTAAAAATTGAGTGTTTTTGGTCCCCGAGGAAAAAAAGCCTGATGCGGCGGTCAGAACAAAATGGTGCACAGGATCGAAAAAAAAAATTCATCTCAAATGCAAAAATGGATGCTAGGACGTTAATCAGGGTGAAATTCCATACTAAAAAATGGTATTGCTTGCTGTTTTGAAAAATTGAGTGTTTTTGGTCCCCAAGGAAAAAACGCGTGATGCCGGGGTCAGAAAAAATGGTGCCCAGAAGTGAAAAAAAATTTCATCTCAAATGCAAAAACGGATGCTAGGACGTTAATCAGGGTGAAATTCCATACTTAAAAATGGTATTGCTTGCTGTTTTTAAAAATTGAGTGTTTTTGGTCCCCGAGGAAAAAACGCGTGATGCCGGGGTCAGAAAAAATGGTGCCCAGAAGTGAAAAAAAAAATTTCATCTCAAATGCAAAAATGAATGTTAGGACATTAATCAGGGTGAAATTCCATACTTAAAAATGGTATTGCTTGCTGTTTTTAAAAATTGAGTGTTTTTGGTCCCCGAGGAAAAAATGGTGCCCAGAAGTGAAAAAAAAATTTCATCTCAAATGCAAAAATGAATGTTAGGACATTAATCAGGGTGAAATTCCATACTTAAAAATGGTATTGCTTGTTCTTTTTAAAAATTGAGTGTTTTTGGTCCCCGAGGAAAAAATGCGTGATGCCGGGGTCAGAAAAAATGGTGCCCAGAACCGAAATTTTTTTTCATCTCAAATGCAAAAACGAATGTTAGGACATTAATCAGGGTGAAATTCCATACTTAAAAATGGTTCTGACCGCAGCATCACGAGTGTTTTTGGTCCCCGAGGAAAAAATGTGTGATGCCGGGGTCAAAAAAAATGGTGCCCAGAAGTGAAAAAAAAATTTCATCTCAAATGCAAAAACGGATGCTAGGACATTACTCAGGGTGAAATTCCATACTTAAAAATGGTATTGCTTGCTGTTTTTAAAAATTGAGTGTTTTTGGTCCCCGGGGAAAAAATGCGTGATGCCGGGGTCAGAAAAAATGGTGCCCATTAGTGAAAAAAAATTTTTCAACTCGAATGCAAAAACGGATGGTAGGACATTACTCAGGGTGAAATTCCATACTTAAAAATGGTATTGCTTGCTGTTTTTTAAAATTGAGTATTTTTGGTCCCCGAGGAAAAAGTGCGTGATGCCGGGGTCAGAAAAAATGATGCCCAGAACCGAAATTTTTTTTTCATCTCAAATGCAAAAACGAATGTTAGGACATTAATCAGGGTGAAATTCCATACTTAAAAATGGTATTGCTTGCTGTTTTTAAAAATTGAGTGTTTTTGGTCCCCGAGGAAAAAATGCGTGATGCCGGGGTCAGAAAAAATGTTGCCCAGAACCGAAATTTTTTTTTCATCTCAAATGCAAAAACAAATGCTAGGAGATTAGTCAGGGTGAAATTCCATACTTAAAAATGGTATTGCTTGCTGTTTTGAAAAATTGAGTGTTTTTGGTCCCCGAGGAAAAAACACCTGATGCCACGGTCAGAAAAAATGGTGCGAAGAAGCGGGAAAAAAATTTCATCTCAAATGCAAAAATGGATGCTAGGACGTTAATCAGGGTGAAATTCCATACTTAAAAATGGTATTGCTTGCTGTTTTTAAAAATTGAGTGTTTTTGGTCCCCGAGGAAAAAAAGCCTGATGCGGCGGTCAGAACAAAATGGTGCACAGGATCGAAAAAAAAAATTCATCTCAAATGCAAAAATGGATGCTAGGACGTTAATCAGGGTGAAATTCCATACTAAAAAATGGTATTGCTTGCTGTTTTGAAAAATTGAGTGTTTTTGGTCCCCAAGGAAAAAACGCGTGATGCCGGGGTCAGAAAAAATGGTGCCCAGAAGTGAAAAAAAATTTCATCTCAAATGCAAAAACGGATGCTAGGACGTTAATCAGGGTGAAATTCCATACTTAAAAATGGTATTGCTTGCTGTTTTTAAAAATTGAGTGTTTTTGGTCCCCGAGGAAAAAACGCGTGATGCCGGGGTCAGAAAAAATGGTGCCCAGAAGTGAAAAAAAAAATTTCATCTCAAATGCAAAAATGAATGTTAGGACATTAATCAGGGTGAAATTCCATACTTAAAAATGGTATTGCTTGCTGTTTTTAAAAATTGAGTGTTTTTGGTCCCCGAGGAAAAAATGCGTGATGCCGGGGTCAGAAAAAATGGTGCCCAAATCCGAAATTTTTTTTCATCTCAAATGCAAAAACGAATGTTAGGACATTAATCAGGGTGAAATTCCATACTTAAAAATGGTTCTGACCGCGGCATCACAAGTGTTTTTGGTCCCCGAGGAAAAAATGTGTGATGCCGGGGTCAAAAAAAATGGTGCCCAGAAGTGAAAAAAAAATTTCATCTCAAATGCAAAAACGGATGCCAGGACATTACTCAGGGTGAAATTCCATACTTAAAAATGGTATTGCTTGCTGTTTTTAAAAATTGAGTGTTTTTGGTCCCCGGGGAAAAAATGCGTGATGCCGGGGTCAGAAAAAATGGTGCCCATTAGTGGAAAAAAAATTTTCATCTCGAATGCAAAAACGGATGCTAGGACATTACTCAGGGTGAAATTCCATACTTAAAAATGGTATTGCTTGCTATTTTTTAAAATTGAATGTTTTTGGTCCCCGAGGAAAAAGTGCGTGATGCCGGGGTCAGAAAAAATGATGCCCAGAACCGAAATTTTTTTTTCATCTCAAATGCAAAAACGAATGTTAGGACATTAATCAGGGTGAAATTCCATACTTAAAAATGGTATTGCTTGCTGTTTTTAAAAATTGAGTGTTTTTGGTCCCCAAGGAAAAAACACGTGATGCCGGGGTCAGAAAAAATGGTGCCCAGAAGTGAAAAAAAATTCATCTCAAATGCAAAAACGGATGCTAGGACGTTAATCAGGGTGAAATTCTATACTTAAAAATGGTATTGCTTGCTGTTTTTAAAAATTGAGTGTTTTTGGTCCCCGAGGAAAAAATGTGTGATGCCGGGATCAAAAAAAAATGGTGCCCAGAAGTGAAAAACAAATTTCAAGTGAAATGCAAAAATGGATGCTAGGACATTAATCAAGGTTAAATTCCATACTTAAAAATGGTATTGCTTGCTGTTTTTAAAAATTGAGTGTTTTTGGTCCCCGAGGAAAAAACGCGTGATGCCGGGGTCAGAAAAAATGGTGCCCAGAAGTGAAAAAAAAAATTTCATCTCAAATGCAAAAACGAATGTTAGGACATTAATCAGGGTGAAATTCCATACTTAAAAATGGTATTGCTTGCTGTTTTGAAAAATTGAGTGTTTTTGGTCCCCAAGGAAAAAACGCGTGATGCCGGGGTCAGAAAAAATGGTGCCCAGAACCGAAATTTTTTTTCATCTCAAATGCAAAAACGAATGTTAGGACATTAATCAGGGTGAAATTCCATACTTAAAAATGGTTCTGACCGCGGCATCACGAGTGTTTTTGGTCCCCGAGGAAAAAATGCGTGATGCCGGGGTCAAAAAAAATGGTGCCCAGAAGTGAAAAAAATTTTTTCATCTCAAATGCAAAAATGGATGCTAGGACATTAATCAGGGTGAAATTCCATACTTAAAAATGGTATTGCTTGCTTTTTTAAAAAATTGAGTGTTTTTGGTCGACGAGGAAAAAATGCGAGATGCCGGGGTCAGAAAAAATGGTGCCCAGAACCGAAATTTTTTTTTCATCTCAAATGCAAAAACGGATGCTAGGACATTAATCACGGTGAAATTCGATACTTAAAAATGGTATTGCTTGCTGTTTTTAAAAATTGAGTGTTTTTGGTCCCCGAGGAAAAAATGCGTGATGCCGGGGTCAGAAAAAATGGTGCCCAGAAGTGAAAAAAAATTTCATCTCAAATGCAAAAACGGATGCTAGGACGTTAATCAGGGTGAAATTCCATACTTAAAAATGGTATTGCTTGCTGTTTTTAAAAATTGAGTGTTTTTGGTCCCCGAGGAAAAAATGCCTGATGCCGGGGTCAGAAAAAAATGGTGCCCAGAAGTGAAAAAAAAATTTCAAGTGAAATGCAAAAATGGATGCTAGGACATTAATCAAGGTTAAATTCCATACTTAAAAATGGTATTGCTTGCTGTTTTTAAAAATTGAGTGTTTTTGGTCCCCGAGGAAAAAACGCGTGATGCCGGGGTCAGAAAAAATGGTGCCCAGAAGTGAAAAAAAAATTTCATCTCAAATGCAAAAACGAATGTTAGGACATTAATCAGGGTGAAATTCCATACTTAAAAATGGAATTGCTTGCTGTTTTGAAAAATTGAGTGTTTTTGGTCCCCAAGGAAAAAACGCGTGATGCCGGGGTCAGAAAAAATGGTGCCCAGAACCGAAATTTTTTTTCATCTCAAATGCAAAAACGAATGTTAGGACATTAATCAGGGTGAAATTCCATACTTAAAAATGGTTCTGACCGCGGCATCACGAGTGTTTTTGGTCCCCGAGGAAAAAATGCGTGATGCCGGGGTCAAAAAAAATGGTGCCCAGAAGTGAAAAAAATTTTTTCATCTCAAATGCAAAAATGGATGCTAGGACATTAATCAGGGTGAAATTCCATACTTAAAAATGGTATTGCTTGCTGTTTTTAAAAATTGAGTGTTTTTGGTCCCCGAGGAAAAAATGCGTGATGCCGGGGTCAGAAAAAATGGTGCCCAGAACCGAAATTTTTTTTCATCTCAAATGCAAAAACGAATGTTAGGACATTAATCAGGGTGAAATTCCATACTTAAAAATGGTTCTGACCGCGGCATCACGAGTGTTTTTGGTCCCCGAGGAAAAAATGCGTGATGCCGGGGTCAAAAAAAATGGTGCCCAGAAGTGAAAAAAAATTTTTCATCTCAAATGCAAAAACGGATGCTAGGACATTAATCACGGTGAAATTCGATACTTAAAAATGGTATTGCTTGCTGTTTTTAAAAATTGAGTGTTTTTGGTCCCCGGGGAAAAAATGCGTGATGCCGGGGTCAGAAAAAATGGTGCCCATTAGTGAAAAAAAAATTTTCATCTCGAATGCAAAAACGGATGCTAGGACATTACTCAGGGTGAAATTCCATACTTAAAAATGGTATTGCTTGCTGTTTTTTAAAATTGAATGTTTTTGGTCCCCGAGGAAAAAATGTGTGATGCCGGGGTCAGAAAAAATGATGCCCAGAACCGAAATTTTTTTTTCATCTCAAATGCAAAAACGAATGTTAGGACATTAATCAGGGTGAAATTCCATACTTAAAAATGGTATTGCTTACTGTTTTTAAAAATTGAGTGTTTTTGGTCCCCGAGGAAAAAACTCGTGAACAGAAAAAATGGTGCCCAGAAATGAAAAAAATTTTTTAATCTCAAATGCAAAAACGGATGCTAGGACGTTAATCAGGGTGAAATTCCATACTTAAAAATGGTATTACTTGCTGTTTTTAAAAATTGAGTGTTTTTGGTCCCCGAGGAAAAAACTCGTGAACAGAAAAAATGGTGCCCAGAAACGAAATTTTTTTTTCATCTCAAATGCAAAACAGATGCTAGGACGTTAATCAGGGTGAAATTCCATACTTAAAAATGGTATTGCTTGCTGTTTTGAAAAATTGAGTGTTTTTGGTCCCCGAGGAAAAAACACGTGATCAGAAAAAATGGTGCCCAGAAGTGAAAAAAAAATTCATCTCAAATGCAAAAACGGATTCTAGGACATTAATCAGGGTGAAATTCCATACTTAAAAATGGTATTGCTTGCTGTTTTGAAAAATTGAGTGTTTTTGGTCGCCGAGGAAAAAAAGCCTGATGCGGCGGTAAAAAAAAATGGTGCCAAGAAGCGAAAAAAAAATTTTCATCTCAAATGCAAAAACGAATGCTAGGAGATTAATCAGGGTGAAATTCCATACTTAAAAATGGTATTGCTTGCTGTTTTGAAAAATTGAGTGTTTTTGGTCCCCGAGGAAAAAAAGCCTGATGCAGCGGTCAGAAAAAATGGTGCCCAGGATCGAAAAAAATTTTTTCATCTCAAATGCAAAAACGGATGCTAGGACGTTAATCAGGGTGAAATTCCATACAAAAAAATTGTATTGCTTGCTGTTTTTAAAAATTGAGTGTTTTTGGTCCCCGAGGAAAAAACACGTGATCAGAAAAAATGGTGCCCAGAAGTGAAAAAAAAATTCATCTCAAATGCAAAAACGGATTCTAGGACGTTAATCAGGGTGAAATTCCATACTTAAAAATGGTATTGCTTGCTGTTTTGAAAAATTGAGTGTTTTTGGTCCCCAAGGAAAAAACTCCTGATGCCGCGGTCAGAAAAAATGGTGCCAAGAAGTGCAAAAAATTTTTTCATCTCAAATGCAAAAACGAATGCTAGGAGATTAATCAGGGTGAAATTCCATACTTAAAAATGGTATTGCTTGCTGTTTTGAAAAATTGAGTGTTTTTGGTCCCCGAGGAAAAAAAGCCTGATGCGTCGGTCAGAAAAAATGGTGCCCAGGATCGAAAAAAAAATTTTCATCTCAAATGCAAAAACGGATGCTAGGACGTTAATCAGGGTGAAATTCCATACAAAAAAAATGGTATTGCTTGCTGTTTTTAAAAATTGAGTGTTTTTGGTCCCCGAGGAAAAAATGCGTGATGCCGGGGTCAGAAAAAATGGTGCCCAGAAGTGAAAAAAAAATTCATCTCAAATGCAAAAACGGATTCTAGGACGTTAATCAGGGTGAAATTCCATACTTAAAAATGGTATTGCTTGCTGTTTTGAAAAATTGAGTGTTTTTGGTCCCCGAGGAAAAAACTCCTGATGCCGCGGTCAGAAAAAATGGTGCCAAGAAGTGAAAAAAAATTTTTCATCTCAAATGCAAAAACGAATGCTAGGAGATTAATCAGGGTGAAATTCCATACTTAAAAATGGTATTGCTTGCTGTTTTGAAAAATTGAGTGTTTTTGGTCCCCGAGGAAAAAAAGCCTGATGCGGCGGTCAGAAAAAATGGTGCCCAGGATCGAAAAAAAATTTTTCATCTCAAATGCAAAAACGGATGCTAGGACGTTAATCAGGGTGAAATTCCATACAAAAAAATTGTATTGCTTGCTGTTTTTAAAAATTGAGTGTTTTTGGTCCCCGAGGAAAAAACACGTGATCAGAAAAAATGGTGCCCAGAAGTGAAAAAAAAATTCATCTCAAATCCAAAAACGGATTCTAGGACGTTAATCAGGGTGAAATTCCATACTTAAAAATGGTATTGCTTGCTGTTTTTAAAAATTGAGTGTTTTTGGTCCCCGAGGAAAAAATGCGTGATGCCGGGGTCAGAAAAAATGGTGCCCAGAAGTGAAAAAAAAATTTCATCTCAAATGCAAAAATGAATGTTACGACATTAATCAGGGTGAAATTCCATACTTAAAAATGGTATTGCTTGTTCTTTTTAAAAATTGAGTGTTTTTGGTCCCCGAGGAAAAAATGCGTGATGCCGGGGTCAGAAAAAATGGTGCCCAGAACCGAAATTTTTTTTCATCTCAAATGCAAAAACGAATGTTAGGACATTAATCAGGGTGAAATTCCATACTTAAAAATGGTTCTGACCGCAGCATCACGAGTGTTTTTGGTCCCCGAGGAAAAAATGTGTGATGCCGGGGTCAAAAAAAATGGTGCCCAGAAGTGAAAAAAAAATTTCATGTCAAATGCAAAAACGGATGCTAGGACATTACTCAGGGTGAAATTCCATACTTAAAAATGGTATTGCTTGCTGTTTTTAAAAATTGAGTGTTTTTGGTCCCCGAGGAAAAAATGTGTGATGCCGGGGTCAAAAAAAATGGTGCCCAGAAGTGAAAAAAAAATTTCATCTCAAATGCAAAAACGGATGCTAGGACATTACTCAGGGTGAAATTCCATACTTAAAAATGGTATTGCTTGCTGTTTTTAAAAATTGAGTGTTTTTGGTCCCCGGGGAAAAAATGCGTGATGCCGGGGTCAGAAAAAATGGTGCCCATTAGTGAAAAAAAAATTTTCAACTCGAATGCAAAAACGGATGGTAGGACATTACTCAGGGTGAAATTCCATACTTAAAAATGGTATTGCTTGCTGTTTTTTAAAATTGAGTATTTTTGGTCCCCGAGGAAAAAGTGCGTGATGCCGGGGTCAGAAAAAATGATGCCCAGAACCGAAATTTTTTTTTCATCTCAAATGCAAAAACGAATGTTAGGACATTAATCAGGGTGAAATTCCATACTTAAAAATGGTATTGCTTGCTGTTTTTAAAAATTGAGTGTTTTTGGTCCCCGAGGAAAAAATGCGTGATGCCGGGGTCAGAAAAAATGTTGCCCAGAACCGAAATTTTTTTTTCATCTCAAATGCAAAAACAAATGCTAGGAGATTAGTCAGGGTGAAATTCCATACTTAAAAATGGTATTGCTTGCTGTTTTGAAAAATTGAGTGTTTTTGGTCCCCGAGGAAAAAACACCTGATGCCACGGTCAGAAAAAATGGTGCGAAGAAGCGGGAAAAAAATTTCATCTCAAATGCAAAAATGGATGCTAGGACGTTAATCAGGGTGAAATTCCATACTTAAAAATGGTATTGCTTGCTGTTTTTAAAAATTGAGTGTTTTTGGTCCCCGAGGAAAAAAAGCCTGATGCGGCGGTCAGAACAAAATGGTGCACAGGATCGAAAAAAAAAATTCATCTCAAATGCAAAAATGGATGCTAGGACGTTAATCAGGGTGAAATTCCATACTAAAAATGGTATTGCTTGCTGTTTTGAAAAATTGAGTGTTTTTGGTCCCCAGAGGAAAAAACGCGTGATGCCGGGGTCAGAAAAAATGGTGCCCAGAAGTGAAAAAAAATTTCATCTCAAATGCAAAAACGGATGCTAGGACGTTAATCAGGGTGAAATTCCATACTTAAAAATGGTATTGCTTGCTGTTTTTAAAAATTGAGTGTTTTTGGTCCCCGAGGAAAAAACGCGTGATGCCGGGGTCAGAAAAAATGGTGCCCAGAAGTGAAAAAAAAAATTTCATCTCAAATGCAAAAATGAATGTTAGGACATTAATCAGGGTGAAATTCCATACTTAAAAATGGTATTGCTTGCTGTTTTTAAAAATTGAGTGTTTTTGGTCCCCGAGGAAAAAATGCGTGATGCCGGGGTCAGAAAAAATGGTGCCCAAATCCGAAATTTTTTTTCATCTCAAATGCAAAAACGAATGTTAGGACATTAATCAGGGTGAAATTCCATACTTAAAAATGGTTCTGACCGCGGCATCACAAGTGTTTTTGGTCCCCGAGGAAAAAATGTGTGATGCCGGGGTCAAAAAAAATGGTGCCCAGAAGTGAAAAAAAAATTTCATCTCAAATGCAAAAACGGATGCTAGGACATTACTCAGGGTGAAATTCCATACTTAAAAATGGTATTGCTTGCTGTTTTTTAAAATTGAATGTTTTTGGTCCCCAAGGAAAAAGTGCGTGATGCCGGGGTCAGAAAAAATGGTGCCCAGAACCGAAATTTTTTTTTCATCTCAAATGCAAAAATGAATGTTAGGACATTAATCAGGGTGAAATTCCATACTTAAAAATGGTATTGCTTGCTGTTTTTAAAAATTGAGTGTTTTTGGTCCCCAAGGAAAAAACGCGTGATGCCGGGGTCAGAAAAAATGGTGCCCAGAAGTGAAAAAAAAATTCATCTCAAATGCAAAAACGGATGCTAGGACGTTAATCAGGGTGAAATTCTATACTTAAAAATGGTATTGCTTGCTGTTTTTAAAAATTGAGTGTTTTTGGTCCCCGAGGAAAAAATGTGTGATGCCGGGGTCAAAAAAAAATGGTGCCCAGAAGTGAAAAAAAAATTTCAAGTGAAATGCAAAAATGGATGCTAGGACATTAATCAAGGTTAAATTCCATACTTAAAAATGGTATTGCTTGCTGTTTTTAAAAATTGAGTGTTTTTGGTCCCCGAGGAAAAAACGCGTGATGCCGGGGTCAGAAAAAATGGTGCCCAGAAGTGAAAAAAAAAATTTCATCTCAAATGCAAAAACGAATGTTAGGACATTAATCAGGGTGAAATTCCATACTTAAAAATGGTATTGCTTGCTGTTTTGAAAAATTGAGTGTTTTTGGTCCCCAAGGAAAAAACGCGTGATGCCGGGGTCAGAAAAAATGGTGCCCAGAACCGAAATTTTTTTTCATCTCAAATGCAAAAACGAATGTTAGGACATTAATCAGGGTGAAATTCCATACTTAAAAATGGTTCTGACCGCGGCATCACGAGTGTTTTTGGTCCCCGAGGAAAAAATGCGTGATGCCGGGGTCAAAAAAAATGGTGCCCAGAAGTGAAAAAAATTTTTTCATCTCAAATGCAAAAATGGATGCTAGGACATTAATCAGGGTGAAATTCCATACTTAAAAATGGTATTGCTTGCTTTTTTTAAAAATTGAGTGTTTTTGGTCGACGAGGAAAAAATGCGAGATGCCGGGGTCAGAAAAAATGGTGCCCAGAACCGAAATTTTTTTTTCATCTCAAATGCAAAAACGGATGCCAGGACATTAATCACGGTGAAATTCGATACTTAAAAATGGTATTGCTTGCTGTTTTTAAAAATTGAGTGTTTTTGGTCCCCGAGGAAAAAATGCGTGATGCCGGGGTCAGAAAAAATGGTGCCCAGAAGTGAAAAAAAATTTCATCTCAAATGCAAAAACGGATGCTAGGACGTTAATCAGGGTGAAATTCCATACTTAAAAATGGTATTGCTTGCTGTTTTTAAAAATTGAGTGTTTTTGGTCCCCGAGGAAAAAATGCGTGATGCCGGGGTCAGAAAAAAATGGTGCCCAGAAGTGAAAAAAAAATTTCAAGTGAAATGCAAAAATGGATGCTAGGACATTAATCAAGGTTAAATTCCATACTTAAAAATGGTATTGCTTGCTGTTTTTAAAAATTGAGTGTTTTTGGTCGCCGAGGAAAAAACGCGTGATGCCGGGGTCAGAAAAAATGGTGCCCAGAAGTGAAAAAAAAAATTTCATCTCAAATGCAAAAACGAATGTTAGGACATTAATCAGGGTGAAATTCCATACTTAAAAATGGAATTGCTTGCTGTTTTGAAAAATTGAGTGTTTTTGGTCCCCAAGGAAAAAACGCGTGATGCCCGGGTCAGAAAAAATGGTGCCCAGAACCGAAATTTTTTTTCATCTCAAATGCAAAAACGAATGTTAGGACATTAATCAGGGTGAAATTCCATACTTAAAAATGGTTCTGACCGCGGCATCACGAGTGTTTTGGTCCCCGAGGAAAAAATGCGTGATGCCGGGGTCAAAAAAAATGGTGCCCAGAAGTGAAAAAAATTTTTTCATCTCAAATGCAAAAATGGATGCTAGGACATTAATCAGGGTGAAATTCCATACTTAAAAATGGTATTGCTTGCTGTTTTTAAAAATTGAGTGTTTTTGGTCCCCGAGGAAAAAATGCGTGATGCCGGGGTCAGAAAAAATGATGCCCAGAACCGAAATTTTTTTTTCATCTCAAATGCAAAAACGAATGTTAGGACATTAATCAGGGTGAAATTCCATACTTAAAAATGGTATTGCTTGCTGTTTTTAAAAATTGAGTGTTTTTGGTCCCCGAGGAAAAAATGCGTGATGCCGGGGTCAGAAAAAATGTTGCCCAGAACCGAAATTTTTTTTTCATCTCAAATGCAAAAACAAATGCTAGGAGATTAGTCAGGGTGAAATTCCATACTTAAAAATGGTATTGCTTGCTGTTTTGAAAAATTGAGTGTTTTTGGTCCCCGAGGAAAAAACACCTGATGCCACGGTCAGAAAAAATGGTGCGAAGAAGCGGGAAAAAAATTTCATCTCAAATGCAAAAATGGATGCTAGGACGTTAATCAGGGTGAAATTCCATACTTAAAAATGGTATTGCTTGCTGTTTTTAAAAATTGAGTGTTTTTGGTCCCCGAGGAAAAAAAGCCTGATGCGGCGGTCAGAACAAAATGGTGCACAGGATCGAAAAAAAAAATTCATCTCAAATGCAAAAATGGATGCTAGGACGTTAATCAGGGTGAAATTCCATACTAAAAAATGGTATTGCTTGCTGTTTTGAAAAATTGAGTGTTTTTGGTCCCCGAGGAAAAAACGCGTGATGCCGGGGTCAGAAAAAATGGTGCCCAGAAGTGAAAAAAAAAATTTCATCTCAAATGCAAAAACGAATGTTAGGACATTAATCAGGGTGAAATTCCATACTTAAAAATGGTATTGCTTGCTGTTTTGAAAAATTGAGTGTTTTTGGTCCCCAAGGAAAAAATGCGTGATGCCGGGGTCAAAAAAAATGGTGCCCAGAAGTGAAAAAAATTTTTTCATCTCAAATGCAAAAATGGATGCTAGGACATTAATCAGGGTGAAATTCCATACTTAAAAATGGTATTGCTTGCTGTTTTTAAAAATTGAGTGTTTTGGGTCCCCGAGGAAAAAATGCGTGATGCCGGGGTCAGAAAAAATGGTGCCCAGAACCGAAATTTTTTTTCATCTCAAATGCAAAAACGAATGTTAGGACATTAATCAGGGTGAAATTCCATACTTAAAAATGGTTCTGACCGCGGCATCACGAGTGTTTTTGGTCCCCGAGGAAAAAATGCGTGATGCCGGGGTCAAAAAAAATGGTGCCCAGAAGTGAAAAAAAAATTTTCATCTCAAATGCAAAAACGGATGCTAGGACATTAATCACGGTGAAATTCGATACTTAAAAATGGTATTGCTTGCTGTTTTTAAAAATTGAGTGTTTTTGGTCCCCGGGGAAAAAATGCGTGATGCCGGGGTCAGAAAAAATGGTGCCCATTAGTGAAAAAAAAATTTTCATCTCGAATGCAAAAACGGATGCTAGGACATTACTCAGGGTGAAATTCCATACTTAAAAATGGTATTGCTTGCTGTTTTTTAAAATTGAATGTTTTTGGTCCCCGAGGAAAAAATGTGTGATGCCGGGGTCAGAAAAAATGATGCCCAGAACCGAAATTTTTTTTTCATCTCAAATGCAAAAACGAATGTTAGGACATTAATCAGGGTGAAATTCCATACTTAAAAATGGTATTGCTTGCTGTTTTGAAAAATTGAGTGTTTTTGGTCCCCAAGGAAAAAACGCGTGATGCCGGGGTCAGAAAAAATGGTGCCCAGAAGTGAAAAAAAATTCATCTCAAATGCAAAAACGGATGCTAGGACGTTAATCAGGGTGAAATTCTATACTTAAAAATGGTATTGCTTGCTGCTTTTAAAAATTGAGTGTTTTTGGTCCCCGAGGAAAAAATGTGTGATGCCGGGGTCAAAAAAAAATGGTGCCCAGAAGTGAAAAAAAAATTTCAAGTGAAATGCAAAAATGGATGCTAGGACATTAATCAAGGTTAAATTCCATACTTAAAAATGGTATTGCTTGCTGTTTTTAAAAATTGAGTGTTTTTGGTCCCCGAGGAAAAAATGCGTGATGCCGGGGTCAGAAAAAATGGTGCCCAGAACCGAAATTTTTTTTCATCTCAAATGCAAAAACGAATGTTAGGACATTAATCAGGGTGAAATTCCATACTTAAAAATGGTTCTGACCGCGGCATCACGAGTGTTTTTGGTCCCCGAGGAAAAAATGTGTGATGCCGGGGTCAAAAAAAATGGTGCCCAGAAGTGAAAAAAAAATTTCATCTCAAATGCAAAAACGGATGCTAGGACATTACTCAGGGTGAAATTCCATACTTAAAAATGGTATTGCTTGCTGTTTTTAAAAATTGAGTGTTTTTGGTCCCCGGGGAAAAAATGCGTGATGCCGGGGTCAGAAAAAATGGTGCCCATTAGTGAAAAAAAATTTTTCAACTCGAATGCAAAAACGGATGGTAGGACATTACTCAGGGTGAAATTCCATACTTAAAAATGGTATTGCTTGCTGTTTTTTAAAATTGAGTATTTTTGGTCCCCGAGGAAAAAGTGCGTGATGCCGGGGTCAGAAAAAATGATGCCCAGAACCGAAATTTTTTTTTCATCTCAAATGCAAAAACGAATGTTAGGACATTAATCAGGGTGAAATTCCATACTTAAAAATGGTATTGCTTGCTGTTTTTAAAAATTGAGTGTTTTTGGTCCCCGAGGAAAAAATGCGTGATGCCGGGGTCAGAAAAAATGGTGCCCAGAACCGAAATTTTTTTTCATCTCAAATGCAAAAACGAATGTTAGGACATTAATCAGGGTGAAATTCCATACTTAAAAATGGTTCTGACCGCGGCATCACGAGTGTTTTTGGTCCCCGAGGAAAAAATGCGTGATGCCGGGGTCAAAAAAAATGGTGCCCAGAAGTGAAAAAAATTTTTTCATCTCAAATGCAAAAATGGATGCTAGGACATTAATCAGGGTGAAATTCCATACTTAAAAATGGTATTGCTTGCTTTTTTTAAAAATTGAGTGTTTTTGGTCGACGAGGAAAAAATGCGAGATGCCGGGGTCAGAAAAAATGGTGCCCAGAACCGAAATTTTTTTTTCATCTCAAATGCAAAAACGGATGCTAGGACATTAATCACGGTGAAATTCGATACTTAAAAATGGTATTGCTTGCTGTTTTTAAAAATTGAGTGTTTTTGGTCCCCGAGGAAAAAATGCGTGATGCCGGGGTCAGAAAAAATGGTGCCCAGAAGTGAAAAAAAATTTCATCTCAAATGCAAAAACGGATGCTAGGACGTTAATCAGGGTGAAATTCCATACTTAAAAATGGTATTGCTTGCTGTTTTTAAAAATTGAGTGTTTTTGGTCCCCGAGGAAAAAATGCGTGATGCCGGGGTCAGAAAAAAATGGTGCCCAGAAGTGAAAAAAAAATTTCAAGTGAAATGCAAAAATGGATGCTAGGACATTAATCAAGGTTAAATTCCATACTTAAAAATGGTATTGCTTGCTGTTTTTAATAATTGAGTGTTTTTGGTCCCCGAGGAAAAAACGCGTGATGCCGGGGTCAGAAAAAATGGTGCCCAGAAGTGAAAAAAAAAATTTCATCTCAAATGCAAAAACGAATGTTAGGACATTAATCAGAGTGAAATTCCATACTTAAAAATGGAATTGCTTGCTGTTTTGAAAAATTGAGTGTTTTTGGTCCCCAAGGAAAAAACGCGTGATGCCCGGGTCAGAAAAAATGGTGCCCAGAACCGAAATTTTTTTTCATCTCAAATGCAAAAACGAATGTTAGGACATTAATCAGGGTGAAATTCCATACTTAAAAATGGTTCTGACCGCGGCATCACGAGTGTTTTGGTCCCCGAGGAAAAAATGCGTGATGCCGGGGTCAAAAAAAATGGTGCCCAGAAGTGAAAAAAAATTTTTCATCTCAAATGCAAAAATGGATGCTAGGACATTAATCAGGGTGAAATTCCATACTTAAAAATGGTATTGCTTGCTGTTTTTAAAAATTGAGTGTTTTTGGTCCCCGAGGAAAAAATGCGTGATGCCGGGGTCAGAAAAAATGGTGCCCAGAACCGAAATTTTTTTTCATCTCAAATGCAAAAACGAATGTTAGGACATTAATCAGGGTGAAATTCCATACTTAAAAATGGTTCTGACCGCGGCATCACGAGTGTTTTTGGTCCCCGAGGAAAAAATGCGTGATGCCGGGGTCAAAAAAAATGGTGCCCAGAAGTGAAAAAAAAATTTTCATCTCAAATGCAAAAACGGATGCTAGGACATTAATCACGGTGAAATTCGATACTTAAAAATGGTATTGCTTGCTGTTTTTAAAAATTGAGTGTTTTTGGTCCCCGGGGAAAAAATGCGTGATGCCGGGGTCAGAAAAAATGGTGCCCATTAGTGAAAAAAAAATTTTCATCTCGAATGCAAAAATGGATGCTAGGACATTACTCAGGGTGAAATTCCATACTTAAAAATGGTATTGCTTGCTGTTTTTTAAAATTGAATGTTTTTGGTCCCCGAGGAAAAAATGTGTGATGCCGGGGTCAGAAAAAATGATGCCCAGAACCGAAATTTTTTTTTCATCTCAAATGCAAAAACGAATGTTAGGACATTAATCAGGGTGAAATTCCATACTTAAAAATGGTATTGCTTGCTGTTTTGAAAAATTGAGTGTTTTTGGTCCCCAAGGAAAAAACGCGTGATGCCGGGGTCAGAAAAAATGGTGCCCAGAAGTGAAAAAAAATTCATCTCAAATGCAAAAACGGATGCTAGGACGTTAATCAGGGTGAAATTCTATACTTAAAAATGGTATTGCTTGCTGCTTTTAAAAATTGAGTGTTTTTGGTCCCCGAGGAAAAAATGTGTGATGCCGGGGTCAAAAAAAAATGGTGCCCAGAAGTGAAAAAAAAATTTCAAGTGAAATGCAAAAATGGATGCTAGGACATTAATCAAGGTTAAATTCCATACTTAAAAATGGTATTGCTTGCTGTTTTTAAAAATTGAGTGTTTTTGGTCCCCGAGGAAAAAATGCGTGATGCCGGGGTCAGAAAAAATGGTGCCCAGAACCGAAATTTTTTTTCATCTCAAATGCAAAAACGAATGTTAGGACATTAATCAGGGTGAAATTCCATACTTAAAAATGGTTCTGACCGCGGCATCACGAGTGTTTTTGGTCCCCGAGGAAAAAATGTGTGATGCCGGGGTCAGAAAAAATGGTGCCCATTAGTGAAAAAAAAATTTTCATCTCGAATGCAAAAATGGATGCTAGGACATTACTCAGGGTGAAATTCCATACTTAAAAATGGTATTGCTTGCTGTTTTTAAAAATTGAGTGTTTTTGGTCCCCGGGGAAAAAATGCGTGATGCCGGGGTCAGAAAAAATGGTGCCCATTAGTGAAAAAAAAATTTTCATCTCGAATGCAAAAATGGATGCTAGGACATTACTCAGGGTGAAATTCCATACTTAAAAATGGTATTGCTTGCTGTTTTTTAAAATTGAGTGTTTTTGGTCCCCGAGGAAAAAGTGCGTGATGCCGGGGTCAGAAAAAATGATGCCCAGAACCGAAATTTTTTTTTCATCTGAAATGCAAAAACAAATGCTAGGAGATTAGTCAGGGTGAAATTCCATACTTAAAAATGGTATTGCTTGCTGTTTTGAAAAATTGAGTGTTTTTGGTCCCCGAGGAAAAAACACCTGATGCCACGGTCAGAAAAAATGGTGCGAAGAAGCGGGGGGAAAATTTCATCTCAAATGCAAAGATGGATGCTAGGACGTTAATCAGGGTGAAATTCCATACTTAAAAATGGTATTGCTTGCTGTTTTTAAAAATTGAGTGTTTTTGGTCCCCGAGGAAAAAAAGCCTGATGCGGCAGTCAGAAAAAAATGGTGCCCACGATCGAAAAAAATTTTTTCATCTCAAATGCAAAAATGGATGCTAGGACGTTAATCAGGGTGAAATTCCATACTTAAAAATGGTATTGCTTGCTGTTTTGAAAAATTGAGTGTTTTTGGTCCCCAAGGAAAAAACGCGTGATGCCGGGGTCAGAAAAAATGGTGCCCAGAAGTGAAAAAAAAATTCATCTCAAATGCAAAAACGGATGCTAGGACGTTAATCAGGGTGAAATTCCATACTTAAAAATGGTATTGCTTGCTGTTTTTAAAAATTGAGTGTTTTTGGTCCCCGAGGAAAAAATGCGTGATGCCGGGGTCAAAAAAAAATGGTGCCCAGAAGTGAAAAAAAAAATTTCAAGTGAAATGCAAAAATGGATGCTAGGACATTAATCAGGGTGAAATTCCATACTTAAAAATGGTATTTCTTGCTGTTTTTAAAAATTGAGTGTTTTTGGTCCCCGAGGAAAAAACGTGTGATTCCGGGGTCAGAAAAAATGGTGCCCAGAAGTGAAAAAAAATTTTCATCTCAAATGCAAAAATGAATGTTAGGACATTAATCAGGGTGAAATTCCATACTTAAAAATGGTATTGCTTGTTGTTTTTAAAAATTGAGTGTTTTTGGTCCCCGAGGAAAAAATGCATGATGCCGGGGTCAGAAAAAATGGTGCCCAGAACCGAAATTTTTTTTCATCTCAAATGCAAAAATGAATGTTAGGACATTAATCAGGGTGAAATTCCATACTTAAAAATGGTTCTGACCGCGGCATCACGAGTGTTTTTGGTCCCCGAGGAAAAAATGTGTGATGCCGGGGTCAAAAAAAATGGTGCCCAGAAGTGAAAAAAAAATTTCATCTCAAATGCAAAAACGGATGCTAGGACATTACTCAGGGTGAAATTCCATACTTAAAAATGGTATTGCTTGCTGTTTTTAAAAATTGAGTGTTTTTGGTCCCCGGGGAAAAAATGTGTGATGCCGGGGTCAAAAAAAATGGTGCCCATTAGTGAAAAAAAAATTTTCAACTTGAATGCAAAAACGGATGCTAGGACATTACTCAGGGTGAAATTCCATACTTAAAAATGGTATTGCTTGCTGTTTTTAAAAATTGAGTGTTTTTGGTCCCCGAGGAAAAAAAGCCTGATGCGGCGGTCAGAAAAAAATGGTGCCCACGATCGAAAAAAATTTTTTCATCTCAAATGCAAAAATGGATGCTATGACGTTAATCAGGGTGAAATTCCATACTAAAAAATGGTATTGCTTGCTGTTTTGAAAAATTGAGTGTTTTTGGTCCCCAAGGAAAAAACGCGTGATGCTGGGGTCAGAAAAAATGGTGCCCAGAAGTGAAAAAAAATTTCATCTCAAATGCAAAAACGGATGCTAGGACGTTAATCAGGGTGAAATTGCATACTTAAAAATGGTATTGCTTGCTGTTTTTAAAAATTGAGTGTTTTTGGTCCCCGAGGAAAAAATGCGTGATGCCGGGGTCAAAAAAAAATGGTGCCCAGAAGTGAAAAAAAAAATTCAAGTGAAATGCAAAAATGGATGCTAGGACATTAATCAGGGTGAAATTCCATACTTAAAAATGGTATTGCTTGCGTTTTTAAAAATTGAGTGTTTTTGGTCCCCGAGCAAAAAATGCGTGATGCCGGGGTCAGAAAAAATGTTGCCCAGAACCGAAATTTTTTTTTCATCTCAAATGCAAAAACAAATGCTAGGAGATTAGTCAGGGTGAAATTCCATACTTAAAAATGGTATTGCTTGCTGTTTTGAAAAATTGAGTGTTTTTGGTCCCCGAGGAAAAAACACCTGATGCCACGGTCAGAAAAAATGGTGCGAAGAAGCGGGAAAAAAATTTCATCTCAAATGCAAAAATGGATGCTAGGACGTTAATCAGGGTGAAATTCCATACTTAAAAATGGTATTGCTTGCTGTTTTTAAAAATTGAGTGTTTTTGGTCCCCGAGGAAAAAACGCGTGATGCCGGGGTCAGAAAAAATGGTGCCCAGAAGTGAAAAAAAAAATTTCATCTCAAATGCAAAAATGAATGTTAGGACATTAATCAGGGTGAAATTCCATACTTAAAAATGGTATTGCTTGCTGTTTTTAAAAATTGAGTGTTTTTGGTCCCCGAGGAAAAAATGCGTGATGCCGGGGTCAGAAAAAATGGTGCCCAAATCCGAATTTTTTTTCATCTCAAATGCAAAAACGAATGTTAGGACATTAATCAGGGTGAAATTCCATACTTAAAAATGGTATTGCTTGCTGTTTTTAAAAATTGAATGTTTTTGGTCCCCGAGGAAAAAGTGCGTGATGCCGGGGTCAGAAAAAATGATGCCCAGAACCGAAATTTTTTTTTCATCTCAAATGCAAAAACGAATGTTAGGACATTAATCAGGGTGAAATTCCATACTTAAAAATGGTTCTGACCGCGGCATCACAAGTGTTTTTGGTCCCCGAGGAAAAAATGTGTGATGCCGGGGTCAAAAAAAATGGTGCCCAGAAGTGAAAAAAAAATTTCATCTCAAATGCAAAAACGGATGCTAGGACATTACTCAGGGTGAAATTCCATACTTAAAAATGGTATTGCTTGCTGTTTTTAAAAATTGAGTGTTTTTGGTCCCCGGGGAAAAAATGTGTGATGCCGGGGTCAGAAAAAATGGTGCCCATTAGTGAAAAAAAAATTTTCATCTCGAATGCAAAAACGGATGCTAGGACATTACTCAGGGTGAAATTCCATACTTAAAAATGGTATTGCTTGCTGTTTTTTAAAATTGAATGTTTTTGGTCCCCGAGGAAAAAGTGCGTGATGCCGGGGTCAGAAAAAATGATGCCCAGAACCGAAATTTTTTTTTCATCTCAAATGCAAAAACGAATGTTAGGACATTAATCAGGGTGAAATTCCATACTTAAAAATGGTTCTGACCGCGGCATCACGAGTGTTTTTGGTCCCCGAGGAAAAAATGCGTGATGCCGGGGTCAAAAAAAATGGTGCCCAGAAGTGAAAAAAAATTTTTCATCTCAAATGCAAAAATGGATGCTAGGACATTAATCAGGGTGAAATTCCATACTTAAAAATGGTATTGCTTGCTTTTTTTAAAAAGTGAGTGTTTTTGGTCGACGAGGAAAAAATGCGAGATGCCGGGGTCAGAAAAAATGGTGCCCAGAACCGAAATTTTTTTTTCATCTCAAATGCAAAAACGGATGCTAGGACATTAATCACGGTGAAATTCGATACTTAAAAATGGTATTGCTTGCTGTTTTTAAAAATTGAGTGTTTTTGGTCCCCGAGGAAAAAATGCGTGATGCCGGGGTCAGAAAAAATGGTGCCCAGAAGTGAAAAAAAATTTCATCTCAAATGCAAAAACGGATGCTAGGACGTTAATCAGGGTGAAATTCCATACTTAAAAATGGTATTGCTTGCTGTTTTTAAAAATTGAGTGTTTTTGGTCCCCGAGGAAAAAATGCGTGATGCCGGGGTCAGAAAAAAATGGTGCCCAGAAGTGAAAAAAAAATTTTCATCTCGAATGCAAAAACGGATGCTAGGACGTTAATCAGGGTGAAATTCCATACTTAAAAATGGTATTGCTTGCTGTTTTTAAAAATTGAATGTTTTTGGTCCCCGAGGAAAAAGTGCGTGATGCCGGGGTCAGAAAAAATGATGCCCAGAACCGAAATTTTTTTTTCATCTCAAATGCAAAAACGAATGTTAGGACATTAATCAGGGTGAAATTCCATACTTAAAAATGGTTCTGACCGCGGCATCACGAGTGTTTTTGGTCCCCGAGGAAAAAATGCGTGATGGCGGGGTCAAAAAAAATGGTGCCCAGAAGTGAAAAAAATTTTTTCATCTCAAATGCAAAAATGGATGCTAGGACATTAATCAGGGTGAAATTCCATACTTAAAAATGGTATTGCTTGCTTTTTTTAAAAATTGAGTGTTTTTGGTCGACGAGGAAAAAATGCGAGATGCCGGGGTCAGAAAAAATGGTGCCCAGAACCGAAATTTTTTTTTCATCTCAAATGCAAAAACGGATGCTAGGACATTAATCACGGTGAAATTCGATACTTAAAAATGGTATTGCTTGCTGTTTTTAAAAATTGAGTGTTTTTGGTCCCAGAGGAAAAAATGCGTGATGCCGGGGTCAGAAAAAATGGTGCCCAGAAGTGAAAAAAAAATTTTCATCTCAAATGCAAAAACGGATGCTAGGACGTTAATCAGGGTGAAATTCTATACTTAAAAATGGTATTGCTTGCTGTTTTTAAAAATTGAGTGTTTTTGGTCCCCGAGGAAAAAATGTGTGATGCCGGGGTCAAAAAAAAATGGTGCCCAGAAGTGAAAAAAAAATTTCAAGTGAAATGCAAAAATGGATGCTAGGACATTAATCAAGGTTAAATTCCATACTTAAAAATGGTATTGCTTGCTGTTTTTAAAAATTGAGTGTTTTTGGTCCCCGAGGAAAAAACGCGTGATGCCGGGGTCAGAAAAAATGGTGCCCAGAAGTGAAAAAAAAAATTTCATCTCAAATGCAAAAACGAATGTTAGGACATTAATCAGGGTGAAATTCCATACTTAAAAATGGTATTGCTTGCTGTTTTGAAAAATTGAGTGTTTTTGGTCCCCAAGGAAAAAACGCGTGATGCCGGGGTCAGAAAAAATGGTGCCCAGAACCGAAATTTTTTTTCATCTCAAATGCAAAAACGAATGTTAGGACATTAATCAGGGTGAAATTCCATACTTAAAAATGGTTCTGACCGCAGCATCACGAGTGTTTTTGGTCCCCGAGGAAAAAATGTGTGATGCCGGGGTCAAAAAAAATGGTGCCCAGAAGTGAAAAAAAAATTTCATCTCAAATGCAAAAACGGATGCTAGGACATTACTCAGGGTGAAATTCCATACTTAAAAATGGTATTGCTTGCTGTTTTTAAAAATTGAGTGTTTTTGGTCCCCGGGGAAAAAATGCGTGATGCCGGGGTCAGAAAAAATGGTGCCCATTAGTGAAAAAAAATTTTTCAACTCGAATGCAAAAACGGATGGTAGGACATTACTCAGGGTGAAATTCCATACTTAAAAATGGTATTGCTTGCTGTTTTTTAAAATTGAGTATTTTTGGTCCCCGAGGAAAAAGTGCGTGATGCCGGGGTCAGAAAAAATGTTGCCCAGAACCGAAATTTTTTTTTCATCTCAAATGCAAAAATGAATGTTAGGACATTAATCAGGGTGAAATTCCATACTTAAAAATGGTATTGCTTGCGTTTTTAAAAATTGAGTGTTTTTGGTCCCCGAGCAAAAAATGCGTGATGCCGGGGTCAGAAAAAATGTTGCCCAGAACCGAAATTTTTTTTTCATCTCAAATGCAAAAACAAATGCTAGGAGATTAGTCAGGGTGAAATTCCATACTTAAAAATGGTATTGCTTGCTGTTTTTAAAAATTGAGTGTTTTTGGTCCCCGAGGAAAAAACGCGTGATGCCGGGGTCAGAAAAAATGGTGCCCAGAAGTGAAAAAAAAAATTTCATCTCAAATGCAAAAATTAATGTTAGGACATTAATCAGGGTGAAATTCCATACTTAAAAATGGTATTGCTTGCTGTTTTTAAAAATTGAGTGTTTTTGGTCCCCGAGGAAAAAATGCGTGATGCCGGGGTCAGAAAAAATGATGCCCAAATCCGAAATTTTTTTCATCTCAAATGCAAAAACGAATGTTAGGACATTAATCAGGGTGAAATTCCATACTTAAAAATGGTATTGCTTGCTGTTTTTAAAAATTGAATGTTTTTGGTCCCCGAGGAAAAAGTGCGTGATGCCGGGGTCAGAAAAAATGATGCCCAGAACCGAAATTTTTTTTTCATCTCAAATGCAAAAACGAATGTTAGGACATTAATCAGGGTGAAATTCCATACTTAAAAATGGTTCTGACCGCGGCATCACAAGTGTTTTTGGTCCCCGAGGAAAAAATGTGTGATGCCGGGGTCAAAAAAAATGGTGCCCAGAAGTGAAAAAAAAATTTCATCTCAAATGCAAAAACGGATGCTAGGACATTACTCAGGGTGAAATTCCATACTTAAAAATGGTATTGCTTGCTGTTTTTAAAAATTGAGTGTTTTTGGTCCCCGGGGAAAAAATGTGTGATGCCGGGGTCAGAAAAAATGGTGCCCATTAGTGAAAAAAAAATTTTCATCTCGAATGCAAAAACGGATGCTAGGACATTACTCAGGGTGAAATTCCATACTTAAAAATGGTATTGCTTGCTGTTTTTTAAAATTGAATGTTTTTGGTCCCCGAGGAAAAAGTGCGTGATGCCGGGGTCAGAAAAAATGATGCCCAGAACCGAAATTTTTTTTTCATCTCAAATGCAAAAACGAATGTTAGGACATTAATCAGGGTGAAATTCCATACTTAAAAATGGTTCTGACCGCGGCATCACGAGTGTTTTTGGTCCCCGAGGAAAAAATGCGTGATGCCGGGGTCAAAAAAAATGGTGCCCAGAAGTGAAAAAAAATTTTTCATCTCAAATGCAAAAATGGATGCTAGGACATTAATCAGGGTGAAATTCCATACTTAAAAATGGTATTGCTTGCTTTTTTTAAAAAGTGAGTGTTTTTGGTCGACGAGGAAAAAATGCGAGATGCCGGGGTCAGAAAAAATGGTGCCCAGAACCGAAATTTTTTTTTCATCTCAAATGCAAAAACGGATGCTAGGACATTAATCACGGTGAAATTCGATACTTAAAAATGGTATTGCTTGCTGTTTTTAAAAATTGAGTGTTTTTGGTCCCCGAGGAAAAAATGCGTGATGCCGGGGTCAGAAAAAATGGTGCCCAGAAGTGAAAAAAAATTTCATCTCAAATGCAAAAACGGATGCTAGGACGTTAATCAGGGTGAAATTCCATACTTAAAAATGGTATTGCTTGCTGTTTTTAAAAATTGAGTGTTTTTGGTCCCCGAGGAAAAAATGCGTGATGCCGGGGTCAGAAAAAAATGGTGCCCAGAAGTGAAAAAAAAATTTTCATCTCGAATGCAAAAACGGATGCTAGGACGTTAATCAGGGTGAAATTCCATACTTAAAAATGGTATTGCTTGCTGTTTTTAAAAATTGAATGTTTTTGGTCCCCGAGGAAAAAGTGCGTGATGCCGGGGTCAGAAAAAATGATGCCCAGAACCGAAATTTTTTTTTCATCTCAAATGCAAAAACGAATGTTAGGACATTAATCAGGGTGAAATTCCATACTTAAAAATGGTTCTGACCGCGGCATCACGAGTGTTTTTGGTCCCCGAGGAAAAAATGCGTGATGGCGGGGTCAAAAAAAATGGTGCCCAGAAGTGAAAAAAATTTTTTCATCTCAAATGCAAAAATGGATGCTAGGACATTAATCAGGGTGAAATTCCATACTTAAAAATGGTATTGCTTGCTTTTTTTAAAAATTGAGTGTTTTTGGTCGACGAGGAAAAAATGCGAGATGCCGGGGTCAGAAAAAATGGTGCCCAGAACCGAAATTTTTTTTTCATCTCAAATGCAAAAACGGATGCTAGGACATTAATCACGGTGAAATTCGATACTTAAAAATGGTATTGCTTGCTGTTTTTAAAAATTGAGTGTTTTTGGTCCCAGAGGAAAAAATGCGTGATGCCGGGGTCAGAAAAAATGGTGCCCAGAAGTGAAAAAAAACTTTTCATCTCAAATGCAAAAACGGATGCTAGGACGTTAATCAGGGTGAAATTCTATACTTAAAAATGGTATTGCTTGCTGTTTTTAAAAATTGAGTGGTTTTGGTCCCCGAGGAAAAAATGTGTGATGCCGGGGTCAAAAAAAAATGGTGCCCAGAAGTGAAAAAAAAATTTCAAGTGAAATGCAAAAATGGATGCTAGGACATTAATCAAGGTTAAATTCCATACTTAAAAATGGTATTGCTTGCTGTTTTTAAAAATTGAGTGTTTTTGGTCCCCGAGGAAAAAACGCGTGATGCCGGGGTCAGAAAAAATGGTGCCCAGAAGTGAAAAAAAAAATTTCATCTCAAATGCAAAAACGAATGTTAGGACATTAATCAGGGTGAAATTCCATACTTAAAAATGGTATTGCTTGCTGTTTTGAAAAATTGAGTGTTTTTGGTCCCCAAGGAAAAAACGCGTGATGCCGGGGTCAGAAAAAATGGTGCCCAGAACCGAAATTTTTTTTCATCTCAAATGCAAAAACGAATGTTAGGACATTAATCAGGGTGAAATTCCATACTTAAAAATGGTTCTGACCGCGGCATCACGAGTGTTTTTGGTCCCCGAGGAAAAAATGCGTGATGCCGGGGTCAAAAAAAATGGTGCCCAGAAGTGAAAAAATTTTTTTCATCTCAAATGCAAAAATGGATGCTAGGACATTAATCAGGGTGAAATTCCATACTTAAAAATGGTATTGCTTGCTTTTTTTTAAAAATTGAGTGTTTTTGGTCGACGAGGAAAAAATGCGAGATGACGGGGTCAGAAAAAATGGTGCCCAGAACCGAAATTTTTTTTTCATCTCAAATGCAAAAACGGATGCTAGGACATTAATCACGGTGAAATTCGATACTTAAAAATGGTATTGCTTGCTGTTTTTAAAAATTGAGTGTTTTTGGTCCCCGAGGAAAAAATGCGTGATGCCGGGGTCAGAAAAAATGGTGCCCAGAAGTGAAAAAAAATTTCATCTCAAATGCAAAAACGGATGCTAGGACGTTAATCAGGGTGAAATTCCATACTTAAAAATGGTATTGCTTGCTGTTTTTAAAAATTGAGTGTTTTTGGTCCCCGAGGAAAAAATGCGTGATGCCGGGGTCAGAAAAAAATGGTGCCCAGAAGTGAAAAAAAAATTTCAAGTGAAATGCAAAAATGGATGCTAGGACATTAATCAAGGTTAAATTCCATACTTAAAAATGGTATTGCTTGCTGTTTTTAAAAATTGAGTGTTTTTGGTCCCCGAGGAAAAAACGCGTGATGCCGGGGTCAGAAAAAATGGTGCCCAGAAGTGAAAAAAAAAATTTCATCTCAAATGCAAAAACGAATGTTAGGACATTAATCAGGGTGAAATTCCATACTTAAAAATGGTTCTGACCGCGGCATCACGAGTGTTTTTGGTCCCCGAGGAAAAAATGCGTGATGCCGGGGTCAAAAAAAATGGTGCCCAGAAGTGAAAAAAATTTTTTCATCTCAAATGCAAAAATGGATGGTAGGACATTAATCAGGGTGAAATTCCATACTTAAAAATGGTATTGCTTGCTTTTTTTAAAAATTGAGTGTTTTTGGTCGACGAGGAAAAAATGCGTGATGCCGGGGTCAGAAAAAATGGTGCCCATTAGTGAAAAAAAATTTTTCATCTCGAATGCAGAAACGGATGCTAGGACATTACTAAGGGTGAAATTCCATACTTAAAAATGGTATTGCTTGCTGTTTTGAAAAATTGAGTGTTTTTGGTCCCCGAGGAAAAAATGTGTGATGCCGGGGTCAAAAAAAAATGGTGCCCAGAAGTGAAAAAAAAATTTCAAGTGAAATGCAAAAATGGATGCTAGGACATTAATCAAGGTTAAATTCCATACTTAAAAATGGTATTGCTTGCTGTTTTTAAAAATTGAGTGTTTTTGGTCCCCGAGGAAAAAACGCGTGATGCCGGGGTCAGAAAAAATGGTGCCCAGAAGTGAAAAAAAAAATTTCATCTCAAATGCAAAAACGAATGTTAGGACATTAATCAGGGTGAAATTCCATACTTAAAAATGGTATTGCTTGCTGTTTTGAAAAATTGAGTGTTTTTGGTCCCCAAGGAAAAAACGCGTGATGCCGGGGTCAGAAAAAATGGTGCCCAGAACCGAAATTTTTTTTCATCTCAAATGCAAAAACGAATGTTAGGACATTAATCAGGGTGAAATTCCATACTTAAAAATGGTTCTGACCGCGGCATCACGAGTGTTTTTGGTCCCCGAGGAAAAAATGCGTGATGCCGGGGTCAAAAAAAATGGTGCCCAGAAGTGAAAAAAATTTTTTCATCTCAAATGCAAAAATGGATGCTAGGACATTAATCAGGGTGAAATTCCATACTTAAAAATGGTATTGCTTGCTTTTTTTAAAAAATTGAGTGTTTTTGGTCGACGAGGAAAAAATGCGAGATGACGGGGTCAGAAAAAATGGTGCCCAGAACCGAAATTTTTTTTTCATCTCAAATGCAAAAACGGATGCTAGGACATTAATCACGGTGAAATTCGATACTTAAAAATGGTATTGCTTGCTGTTTTTAAAAATTGAGTGTTTTTGGTCCCCGAGGAAAAAATGCGTGATGCCGGGGTCAGAAAAAATGGTGCCCAGAAGTGAAAAAAAATTTCATCTCAAATGCAAAAACGGATGCTAGGACGTTAATCAGGGTGAAATTCCATACTTAAAAATGGTATTGCTTGCTGTTTTTAAAAATTGAGTGTTTTTGGTCCCCGAGGAAAAAATGCGTGATGCCGGGGTCAGAAAAAAATGGTGCCCAGAAGTGAAAAAAAAATTTCAAGTGAAATGCAAAAATGGATGCTAGGACATTAATCAAGGTTAAATTCCATACTTAAAAATGGTATTGCTTGCTGTTTTTAAAAATTGAGTGTTTTTGGTCCCCGAGGAAAAAACGCGTGATGCCGGGGTCAGAAAAAATGGTGCCCAGAAGTGAAAAAAAAAATTTCATCTCAAATGCAAAAACGAATGTTAGGACATTAATCAGGGTGAAATTCCATACTTAAAAATGGTTCTGACCGCGGCATCACGAGTGTTTTTGGTCCCCGAGGAAAAAATGCGTGATGCCGGGGTCAAAAAAAATGGTGCCCAGAAGTGAAAAAATTTTTTTCATCTCAAATGCAAAAATGGATGGTAGGACATTAATCAGGGTGAAATTCCATACTTAAAAATGGTATTGCTTGCTTTTTTTAAAAATTGAGTGTTTTTGGTCGACGAGGAAAAAATGCGTGATGCCGGGGTCAGAAAAAATGGTGCCCATTAGTGAAAAAAAATTTTTCATCTCGAATGCAGAAACGGATGCTAGGACATTACTAAGGGTGAAATTCCATACTTAAAAATGGTATTGCTTGCTGTTTTGAAAAATTGATTGTTTTTGGTCCCCGAGGAAAAAATGCGTGATGCCGGGGTCAGAAAAAATGGTGCCCAGAACCGAAATTTTTTTTCATCTCAAATGCAAAAACGAATGTTAGGACATTAATCAGGGTGAAATTCCATACTTAAAAATGGTTCTGACCGCGGCATCACGAGTGTTTTTGGTCCCCGAGGAAAAAATGCGTGATGCCGGGGTCAAAAAAAATGGGGCCCAGAAGTGAAAAAAAATTTTTCATCTCAAATGCAAAAACGGATGCTAGGACATTAATCACGGTGAAATTCGATACTTAAAAATGGTATTGCTTGCTGTTTTTAAAAATTGAGTGTTTTTGGTCCCCGGGGAAAAAATGCGTGATGCCGGGGTCAGAAAAAATGGTGCCCATTAGTGAAAAAAAAATTTTCATCTCGAATGCAAAAACGGATGCTAGGACATTACTCATGGTGAAATTCCATACTTAAAAATGGTATTGCTTGCTGTTTTTAAAAATTGAATGTTTTTGGTCCCCGAGGAAAAAGTGCGTGATGCCGGGGTCAGAAAAAATGATGCCCAGAACCGAAATTTTTTTTTCATCTCAAATGCAAAAACGAATGTTAGGACATTAATCAGGGTGAAATTCCATACTTAAAAATGGTTCTGACCGTGGCATCACGAGTGTTTTTGGTCCCCGAGGAAAAAATGCGTGATGCCGGGGTCAAAAAAAATGGTGCCCAGAAGTGAAAAAAAATTTTTCATCTCAAATGCAAAAACGGATGCTAGGACATTAATCAGGGTGAAATTCCATACTTAAAAATGGTATTGCTTGCTTTTTTAAAAAATTGAGTGTTTTTGGTCGACGAGGAAAAAATGCGAGATGCCGGGGTCAGAAAAAATGGTGCCCAGAACCGAAATTTTTTTTTCATCTCAAATGCAAAAACGGATGCTAGGACATTAATCACGGTGAAATTCGATACTTAAAAATGGTATTGCTTGCTGTTTTTAAAAATTGAGTGTTTTTGGTCCCCGAGGAAAAAATGCGTGATTCCGGGGTCAGAAAAAATGGTGCCCAGAAGTGAAAAAAAATTTCATCTCAAATGCAAAAACGGATGCTAGGACGTTAATCAGGGTGAAATTCCATACTTAAAAATGGTATTGCTTGCTGTTTTTAAAAATTGAGTGTTTTTGGTCCCCGAGGAAAAAATGCGTGATGCCGGGGTCAGAAAAAATGGTGCCCAGAACCGAAATTTTTTTTTCATCTCAAATGCAAAAACGGATGCTAGGACATTAATCACGGTGAAATTCGATACTTAAAAATGGTATTGCTTGCTGTTTTTAAAAATTGAGTGTTTTTGGTCCCCGAGGAAAAAATGCGTGATTCCGGGGTCAGAAAAAATGGTGCCCAGAAGTGAAAAAAAATTTCATCTCAAATGCAAAAACGGATGCTAGGACGTTAATCAGTGTGAAATTCCATACTTAAAAATGGTATTGCTTGCTGTTTTGAAAAATTGAGTGTTTTTGGTCCCCAAGGAAAAAATGCGTGATTCCGGGGTCAGAAAAAATGGTGCCCAGAAGTGAAAAAAAATTTCATCTCAAATGCAAAAACGGATGCTAGGACGTTAATCAGTGTGAAATTCCATACTTAAAAATGGTATTGCTTGCTGTTTTTAAAAATTGAGTGTTTTTGGTCCCCGAGGAAAAAGTGCGTGATGCCGGGGTCAGAAAAAATGATGCCCAGAACCGAAATTTTTTTTTCATCTCAAATGCAAAAACGAATGTTAGGACATTAATCAGGGTGAAATTCCATACTTAAAAATGGTTCTGACCGCGGCATCACGAGTGTTTTTGGTCCCCGAGGAAAAAATGTGTGATGCCGGGGTCAAAAAAAATGGTGCCCAGAAGTGAAAAAAAAATTTCATCTCAAATGCAAAAACGGATGCTAGGACATTACTCAGGGTGAAATTCCATACTTAAAAATGGTATTGCTTGCTGTTTTTAAAAATTGAGTGTTTTTGGTCCCCGGGGAAAAAATGTGTGATGCCGGGGTCAGAAAAAATGGTGCCCATTAGTGAAAAAAAAATTTTCAACTTGAATGCAAAAACGGATGCTAGGACATTACTCAGGGTGAAATTCCATACTTAAAAATGGTATTGCTTGCTGTTTTTAAAAATTGAGTGTTTTTGGTCCCCGAGGAAAAAAAGCCTGATGCGGCGGTCAGAAAAAAATGGTGCCCACGATCGAAAAAAATTTTTTCATCTCAAATGCAAAAATGGATGCTAGGACGTTAATCAGGGTGAAATTCCATACTAAAAAATGGTATTGCTTGCTGTTTTGAAAAATTGAGTGTTTTTGGTCCCCAAGGAAAAAACGCGTGATGCTGGGGTCAGAAAAAAAGGTGCCCAGAAGTGAAAAAAAATTTCATCTCAAATGCAAAAACGGATGCTAGGACATTAATCAAGGTTAAATTCCATACTTAAAAATGGTATTGCTTGCTGTTTTTAAAAATTGAGTGTTTTTGGTCCCCGAGGAAAAAACGTGTGATGCCGGGGTCAGAAAAAATGGTGCCCAGAAGTGAAAAAAAAAATTTCATCTCAAATGCAAAAACGAATGTTAGGACATTAATCAGGGTGAAATTCCATACTTAAAAATGGTATTGCTTGCTGTTTTGAAAAATTGAGTGTTTTTGGTCCCCAAGGAAAAAACGCGTGATGCCGGGGTCAGAAAAAATGGTGCCCAGAAGTGAAAAAAAATTTCATCTCAAATGCAAAAACGGATGCTAGGACGTTAATCAGGGTGAAATTCCATACTTAAAAATGGTATTGCTTGCTGTTTTTAAAAATTGAGTGTTTTTGGTCCCCGAGGAAAAAATGCGTGATGCCGGGGTCAGAAAAAATGGTGCCCAGAAGTGAAAAAAAAAATTTCATCTCAAATGCAAAAACGAATGTAAGGACATTAATCAGGGTGAAATTCCATACTTAAAAATGGTATTGCTTGCTGTTTTGAAAAATTGAGTGTTTTTGGTCCCCAAGGAAAAAACGCGTGATGCCGGGGTCAGAAAAAATGGTGCCCAGAACCGAAATTTTTTTTCATCTCAAATGCAAAAACGAATGTTAGGACATTAATCAGGGTGAAATTCCATACTTAAAAATGGTTCTGACCGCGGCATCACGAGTGTTTTTGGTCCCCGAGGAAAAAATGCGTGATGCCGGGGTGAAAAAAAATGGTGCCCAGAAGTGAAAAAATTTTTTTCATCTCAAATGCAAAAATGGATGGTAGGACATTAATCAGGGTGAAATTCCATACTTAAAAATGGTATTGCTTGCTTTTTTTAAAAATTGAGTGTTTTTGGTCGACGAGGAAAAAATGCGTGATGCCGGGGTCAGAAAAAATGGTGCCCATTAGTGAAAAAAAATTTTTCATCTCGAATGCAGAAACGGATGCTAGGACATTACTAAGGGTGAAATTCCATACTTAAAAATGGTATTGCTTGCTGTTTTGAAAAATTGATTGTTTTTGGTCCCCGAGGAAAAAATGCGTGATGCCGGGGTCAGAAAAAATGGTGCCCAGAACCGAAATTTTTTTTCATCTCAAATGCAAAAACGAATGTTAGGACATTAATCAGGGTGAAATTCCATACTTAAAAATGGTTCTGACCGCGGCATCACGAGTGTTTTTGGTCCCCGAGGAAAAAATGTGTGATGCCGGGGTCAAAAAAAATGGGGCCCAGAAGTGAAAAAAAATTTTTCATCTCAAATGCAAAAACGGATGCTAGGACATTAATCACGGTGAAATTCGATACTTAAAAATGGTATTGCTTGCTGTTTTTAAAAATTGAGTGTTTTTGGTCCCCGGGGAAAAAATGCGTGATGCCGGGGTCAGAAAAAATGGTGCCCATTAGTGAAAAAAAAATTTTCATCTCGAATGCAAAAACGGATGCTAGGACATTACTCAGGGTGAAATTCCATACTTAAAAATGGTATTGCTTGCTGTTTTTAAAAATTGAATGTTTTTGGTCCCCGAGGAAAAAGTGCGTGATGCCGGGGTCAGAAAAAATGATGCCCAGAACCGAAATTTTTTTTTCATCTCAAATGCAAAAACGAATGTTAGGACATTAATCAGGGTGAAATTCCATACTTAAAAATGGTATTGCTTGCTGTTTTGAAAAATTGAGTGTTTTTGGTCCCCAAGGAAAAAACGCGTGATGCCGGGGTCAGAAAAAATGGTGCCCAGAACCGAAATTTTTTTTCATCTCAAATGCAAAAACGAATGTTAGGACATTAATCAGGGTGAAATTCCATACTTAAAAATGGTTCTGACCGTGGCATCACGAGTGTTTTTGGTCCCCGAGGAAAAAATGCGTGATGCCGGGGTCAAAAAAAATGGTGCCCAGAAGTGAAAAAAAAATTTTCATCTCAAATGCAAAAACGGATGCTAGGACATTAATCAGGGTGAAATTCCATACTTAAAAATGGTATTGCTTGCTTTTTTAAAAAATTGAGTGTTTTTGGTCGCCGAGGAAAAAATGCGAGATGCCGGGGTCAGAAAAAATGGTGCCCAGAACCGAAATTTTTTTTTCATCTCAAATGCAAAAACGGATGCTAGGACATTAATCATGGTGAAATTCGATACTTAAAAATGGTATTGCTTGCTGTTTTTAAAAATTGAGTGTTTTTGGTCCCCGAGGAAAAAATGCGTGATTCCGGGGTCAGAAAAAATGGTGCCCAGAAGTAAAAAAAAATTTCATCTCAAATGCAAAAACGGATGCTAGGACGTTAATCAGGGTGAAATTCCATACTTAAAAATGGTATTGCTTGCTGTTTTTAAAAATTGAGTGTTTTTGGTCCCCGATGAAAAAATGCGTGATGCCGGGGTCAGAAAAAATGGTGCCCAGAACCGAAATTTTTTTTTCATCTCAAATGCAAAAACGGATGCTAGGACATTAATCACGGTGAAATTCGATACTTAAAAATGGTATTGCTTGCTGTTTTTAAAAATTGAGTGTTTTTGGTCCCCGAGGAAAAAATGCGTGATTCCAGGGTCAGAAAAAATGGTGCCCAGAAGTGAAAAAAAATTTCATCTCAAATGCAAAAACGGATGCTAGGACGTTAATCAGGGTGAAATTCCATACTTAAAAATGGTATTGCTTGCTGTTTTTAAAAATTGAGTGTTTTTGGTCCCCGAGGAAAAAGTGCGTGATGCCGGGGTCAGAAAAAATGATGCCCAGAACCGAAATTTTTTTTTCATCTCAAATGCAAAAACGAATGTTAGGACATTAATCAGGGTGAAATTCCATACTTAAAAATGGTTCTGACCGCGGCATCACGAGTGTTTTTGGTCCCCGAGGAAAAAATGTGTGATGCCGGGGTCAAAAAAAATGGTGCCCAGAAGTGAAAAAAAAATTTCATCTCAAATGCAAAAACGGATGCTAGGACATTACTCAGGGTGAAATTCCATACTTAAAAATGGTATTGCTTGCTGTTTTTAAAAATTGAGTGTTTTTGGTCCCCGGGGAAAAAATGTGTGATGCCGGGGTCAGAAAAAATGGTGCCCATTAGTGAAAAAAAAATTTTCAACTTGAATGCAAAAACGGATGCTAGGACATTACTCAGGGTGAAATTCCATACTTAAAAATGGTATTGCTTGCTGTTTTTAAAAATTGAGTGTTTTTGGTCCCCGAGGAAAAAAAGCCTGATGCGGCGGTCAGAAAAAAATGGTGCCCACGATCGAAAAAAATTTTTTCATCTCAAATGCAAAAATGGATGCTAGGACGTTAATCAGGGTGAAATTCCATACTAAAAAATGGTATTGCTTGCTGTTTTGAAAAATTGAGTGTTTTTGGTCCCCAAGGAAAAAACGCGTGATGCTGGGGTCAGAAAAAAAGGTGCCCAGAAGTGAAAAAAAATTTCATCTCAAATGCAAAAACGGATGCTAGGACGTTAATCAGGGTGAAATTGCATACTTAAAAATGGTATTGCTTGCTGTTTTTAAAAATTGAGTGTTTTTGGTCCCCGAGGAAAAAATGCGTGATGCCGGGGTCAAAAAAAAATGGTGCCCAGAAGTGAAAAAAAAAATTTCAAGTGAAATGCAAAAATGGATGCTAGGACATTAATCAGGGTGAAATTCCATACTTAAAAATGGTATTTCTTGCTGTTTTTAAAAATTGAGTGTTTTTGGTCCCCGAGGAAAAAACGTGTGATGCCGGGGTCAGAAAAAATGGTGCCCAGAAGTGAAAAAAAAATTTCATCTCAAATGCAAAAATGAATGTTAGGACATTAATCAGGGTGAAATTCCATACTTAAAAATGGTATTGCTTGTTCTTTTTAAAAATTGAGTGTTTTTGGTCCCCGAGGAAAAAATGTGTGATGCCGGGGTCAGAAAAAATGGTGCCCAGAACCGAAATTTTTTTTCATCTCAAATGCAAAAACGAATGTTAGGACATTAATCAGGGTGAAATTCCATACTTAAAAATGGTTCTGACCGCAGCATCACGAGTGTTTTTGGTCCCCGAGGAAAAAATGTGTGATGCCGGGGTCAAAAAAAATGGTGCCCAGAAGTGAAAAAAAAATTTCATCTCAAATGCAAAAACGGATGCTAGGACATTACTCAGGGTGAAATTCCATACTTAAAAATGGTATTGCTTGCTGTTTTTAAAAATTGAGTGTTTTTGGTCCCCGGGGAAAAAATGCGTGATGCCGGGGTCAGAAAAAATGGTGCCCATTAGTGAAAAAAAATTTTTCAACTCGAATGCAAAAACGGATGGTAGGACATTACTCAGGGTGAAATTCCATACTTAAAAATGGTATTGCTTGCTGTTTTTTAAAATTGAGTATTTTTGGTCCCCGAGGAAAAAGTGCGTGATGCCGGGGTCAGAAAAAATGATGCCCAGAACCGAAATTTTTTTTTCATCTCAAATGCAAAAACGAATGTTAGGACATTAATCAGGGTGAAATTCCATACTTAAAAATGGTATTGCTTGCTGTTTTTAAAAATTGAGTGTTTTTGGTCCGCGAGGAAAAAATGCGTGATGCCGGGGTCAGAAAAAATGTTGCCCAGAACCGAAATTTTTTTTTCATCTCAAATGCAAAAACAAATGCTAGGAGATTAGTCAGGGTGAAATTCCATACTTAAAAATGGTATTGCTTGCTGTTTTGAAAAATTGAGTGTTTTTGGTCCCCGAGGAAAAAACACCTGATGCCACGGTCAGAAAAAATGGTGCGAAGAAGCGGAAAAAAAATTTCATCTCAAATGCAAAAATGGATGCTAGGACGTTAATCAGGGTGAAATTCCATACTTAAAAATGGTATTGCTTGCTGTTTTTAAAAATTGAGTGTTTTTGGTCCCCGAGGAAAAAAAGCCTGATGCGGCGGTCAGAACAAAATGGTGCACAGGATCGAAAAAAAAAATTCATCTCAAATGCAAAAACGAATGTTAGGACATTAATCAGGGTGAAATTCCATACTTAAAAATGGTTCTGACCGCGGCATCACGAGTGTTTTTGGTCCCCGAGGAAAAAATGTGTGATGCCGGGGTCAAAAAAAATGGTGCCCAGAAGTGAAAAAAAAATTTCATCTCAAATGCAAAAACGGATGCTAGGACATTACTCAGGGTGAAATTCCATACTTAAAAATGGTATTGCTTGCTGTTTTTAAAAATTGAGTGTTTTTGGTCCCCGGGGAAAAAATGTGTGATGCCGGGGTCAGAAAAAATGGTGCCCATTAGTGAAAAAAAAATTTTCAACTTGAATGCAAAAACGGATGCTAGGACATTACTCAGGGTGAAATTCCATACTTAAAAATGGTATTGCTTGCTGTTTTTAAAAATTGAGTGTTTTTGGTCCCCGAGGAAAAAAAGCCTGATGCGGCGGTCAGAAAAAAATGGTGCCCACGATCGAAAAAAAATTTTTCATCTCAAATGCAAAAATGGATGCTAGGACGTTAATCAGGGTGAAATTCCATACTAAAAAATGGTATTGCTTGCTGTTTTGAAAAATTGAGTGTTTTTGGTCCCCAAGGAAAAAACGCGTGATGCTGGGGTCAGAAAAAAAGGTGCACAGAAGTGAAAAAAAATTTCATCTCAAATGCAAAAACGGATGCTAGGACGTTAATCAGGGTGAAATTGCATACTTAAAAATGGTATTGCTTGCTGTTTTTAAAAATTGAGTGTTTTTGGTCCCCGAGGAAAAAATGCGTGATGCCGGGGTCAAAAAAAAATGGTGCCCAGAAGTGAAAAAAAAAATTTCAAGTGAAATGCAAAAATGGATGCTAGGACATTAATCAGGGTGAAATTCCATACTTAAAAATGGTATTTCTTGCTGTTTTTAAAAATTGAGTGTTTTTGGTCCCCGAGGAAAAAACGTGTGATGCCGGGGTCAGAAAAAATGGTGCCCAGAAGTGAAAAAAAAATTTCATCTCAAATGCAAAAATGAATGTTAGGTCATTAATCAGGGTGAAATTCCATACTTAAAAATGGTATTGCTTGTTCTTTTTAAAAATTGAGTGTTTTTGGTCCCCGAGGAAAAAATGTGTGATGCCGGGGTCAGAAAAAATGGTGCCCAGAACCGAAATTTTTTTTCATCTCAAATGCAAAAACGAATGTTAGGACATTAATCAGGGTGAAATTCCATACTTAAAAATGGTTCTGACCGCAGCATCACGAGTGTTTTTGGTCCCCGAGGAAAAAATGTGTGATGCCGGGGTCAAAAAAAATGGTGCCCAGAAGTGAAAAAAAAATTTCATCTCAAATGCAAAAACGGATGCTAGGACGTTAATCAGGGTGAAATTGCATACTTAAAAATGGTATTGCTTGCTGTTTTTAAAAATTGAGTGTTTTTGGTCCCCGAGGAAAAAATGCGTGATGCCGGGGTCAAAAAAAAATGGTGCCCAGAAGTGAAAAAAAAAATTTCAAGTGAAATGCAAAAATGGATGCTAGGACATTAATCAGGGTGAAATTCCATACTTAAAAATGGTATTGCTTGCTGTTTTTAAAAATTGAGTGTTTTTGGTCCCCGGGGAAAAAATGCGTGATGCCGGGGTCAGAAAAAATGGTGCCCATTAGTGAAAAAAAATTTTTGAACTCGAATGCAAAAACGGATGGTAGGACATTACTCAGGGTGAAATTCCATACTTAAAAATGCTATTGCTTGCTGTTTTTTAAAATTGAGTATTTTTGGTCCCCGAGGAAAAAGTGCGTGATGCCGGGGTCAGAAAAAATGATGCCCAGAACCGAAATTTTTTTTTCATCTCAAATGCAAAAACGAATGTTAGGACATTAATCAGGGTGAAATTCCATACTTAAAAATGGTATTGCTTGCTGTTTTTAAAAATTGAGTGTTTTTGGTCCGCGAGGAAAAAATGCGTGATGCCGGGGTCAGAAAAAATGTTGCCCAGAACCGAAATTTTTTTTTCATCTCAAATGCAAAAACAAATGCTAGGAGATTAGTCAGGGTGAAATTCCATACTTAAAAATGGTATTGCTTGCTGTTTTGAAAAATTGAGTGTTTTTGGTCCCCGAGGAAAAAACACCTGATGCCACGGTCAGAAAAAATGGTGCGAAGAAGCGGGAAAAAAATTTCATCTCAAATGCAAAAATGGATGCTAGGACGTTAATCAGGGTGAAATTCCATACTTAAAAATGGTATTGCTTGCTGTTTTTAAAAATTGAGTGTTTTTGGTCCCCGAGGAAAAAAAGCCTGATGCGGCGGTCAGAACAAAATGGTGCACAGGATCGAAAAAAAAAATTCATCTCAAATGCAAAAATGGATGCTAGGACGTTAATCAGGGTGAAATTCCATACTAAAAAATGGTATTGCTTGCTGTTTTGAAAAATTGAGTGTTTTTGGTCCCCAAGGAAAAAACGCGTGATGCCGGGGTCAGAAAAAATGGTGCCCAGAAGTGAAAAAAAATTTCATCTCAAATGCAAAAACGGATGCTAGGACGTTAATCAGGGTGAAATTCCATACTTAAAAATGGTTCTGACCGCGGCATCACGAGTGTTTTTGGTCCCCGAGGAAAAAATGTGTGATGCCGGGGTCAAAAAAAATGGGGCCCAGAAGTGAAAAAAAATTTTTCATCTCAAATGCAAAAACGGATGCTAGGACATTAATCACGGTGAAATTCGATACTTAAAAATGGTATTGCTTGCTGTTTTTAAAAATTGAGTGTTTTTGGTCCCCGGGGAAAAAATGCGTGATGCCGGGGTCAGAAAAAATGGTGCCCATTAGTGAAAAAAAAATTTTCATCTCGAATGCAAAAACGGATGCTAGGACATTACTCAGGGTGAAATTCCATACTTAAAAATGGTATTGCTTGCTGTTTTTAAAAATTGAATGTTTTTGGTCCCCGAGGAAAAAGTGCGTGATGCCGGGGTCAGAAAAAATGATGCCCAGAACCGAAATTTTTTTTTCATCTCAAATGCAAAAACGAATGTTAGGACATTAATCAGGGTGAAATTCCATACTTAAAAATGGTATTGCTTGCTGTTTTGAAAAATTGAGTGTTTTTGGTCCCCAAGGAAAAAACGCGTGATGCCGGGGTCAGAAAAAATGGTGCCCAGAACCGAAATTTTTTTTCATCTCAAATGCAAAAACGAATGTTAGGACATTAATCAGGGTGAAATTCCATACTTAAAAATGGTTCTGACCGTGGCATCACGAGTGTTTTTGATCCCCGAGGAAAAAATGCGTGATGCCGGGGTCAAAAAAAATGGTGCCCAGAAGTGAAAAAAAAATTTTCATCTCAAATGCAAAAACGGATGCTAGGACATTAATCAGGGTGAAATTCCATACTTAAAAATGGTATTGCTTGCTTTTTTAAAAAATTGAGTGTTTTTGGTCGCCGAGGAAAAAATGCGAGATGCCGGGGTCAGAAAAAATGGTGCCCAGAACCGAAATTTTTTTTTCATCTCAAATGCAAAAACGGATGCTAGGACATTAATCATGGTGAAATTCGATACTTAAAAATGGTATTGCTTGCTGTTTTTAAAAATTGAGTGTTTTTGGTCCCCGAGGAAAAAATGCGTGATTCCGGGGTCAGAAAAAATGGTGCCCAGAAGTAAAAAAAAATTTCATCTCAAATGCAAAAACGGATGCTAGGACGTTAATCAGGGTGAAATTCCATACTTAAAAATGGTATTGCTTGCTGTTTTTAAAAATTGAGTGTTTTTGGTCCCCGAGGAAAAAATGCGTGATGCCGGGGTCAGAAAAAATGGTGCCCAGAACCGAAATTTTTTTTTCATCTCAAATGCAAAAACGGATGCTAGGACATTAATCACGGTGAAATTCGATACTTAAAAATGGTATTGCTTGCTGTTTTTAAAAATTGAGTGTTTTTGGTCCCCGAGGAAAAAATGCGTGATTCCGGGGTCAGAAAAAATGGTGCCCAGAAGTGAAAAAAAATTTCATCTCAAATGCAAAAACGGATGCTAGGACGTTAATCAGGGTGAAATTCCATACTTAAAAATGGTATTGCTTGCTGTTTTTAAAAATTGAGTGTTTTTGGTCCCCGAGGAAAAAGTGCGTGATGCCGGGGTCAGAAAAAATGATGCCCAGAACCGAAATTTTTTTTTCATCTCAAATGCAAAAACGAATGTTAGGACATTAATCAGGGTGAAATTCCATACTTAAAAATGGTTCTGACCGCGGCATCACGAGTGTTTTTGGTCCCCGAGGAAAAAATGTGTGATGCCGGGGTCAAAAAAAATGGTGCCCAGAAGTGAAAAAAAAATTTCATCTCAAATGCAAAAACGGATGCTAGGACATTACTCAGGGTGAAATTCCATACTTAAAAATGGTATTGCTTGCTGTTTTTAAAAATTGAGTGTTTTTGGTCCCCGGGGAAAAAATGTGTGATGCCGGGGTCAGAAAAAATGGTGCCCATTAGTGAAAAAAAAATTTTCAACTTGAATGCAAAAACGGATGCTAGGACATTACTCAGGGTGAAATTCCATACTTAAAAATGGTATTGCTTGCTGTTTTTAAAAATTGAGTGTTTTTGGTCCCCGAGGAAAAAACGTGTGATGCCGGGGTCAGAAAAAAATGGTGCCCACGATCGAAAAAAAAATTTTCATCTCAAATGCAAAAATGGATGCTAGGACGTTAATCAGGGTGAAATTCCATACTAAAAAATGGTATTGCTTGCTGTTTTGAAAAATTGAGTGTTTTTGGTCCCCAAGGAAAAAACGCGTGATGCTGGGGTCAGAAAAAAAGGTGCACAGAAGTGAAAAAAAATTTCATCTCAAATGCAAAAACGGATGCTAGGACGTTAATCAGGGTGAAATTGCATACTTAAAAATGGTATTGCTTGCTGTTTTTAAAAATTGAGTGTTTTTGGTCCCCGAGGAAAAAATGCGTGATGCCGGGGTCAAAAAAAAATGGTGCCCAGAAGTGAAAAAAAAAATTTCAAGTGAAATGCAAAAATGGATGCTAGGACATTAATCAGGGTGAAATTCCATACTTAAAAATGGTATTTCTTGCTGTTTTTAAAAATTGAGTGTTTTTGGTCCCCGAGGAAAAAACGTGTGATGCCGGGGTCAGAAAAAATGGTGCCCAGAAGTGAAAAAAAAATTTCATCTCAAATGCAAAAATGAATGTTAGGTCATTAATCAGGGTGAAATTCCATACTTAAAAATGGTATTGCTTGTTCTTTTTAAAAATTGAGTGTTTTTGGTCCCCGAGGAAAAAATGTGTGATGCCGGGGTCAGAAAAAATGGTGCCCAGAACCGAAATTTTTTTTCATCTCAAATGCAAAAACGAATGTTAGGACATTAATCAGGGTGAAATTCCATACTTAAAAATGGTTCTGACCGCAGCATCACGAGTGTTTTTGGTCCCCGAGGAAAAAATGTGTGATGCCGGGGTCAAAAAAAATGGTGCCCAGAAGTGAAAAAAAAATTTCATCTCAAATGCAAAAACGGATGCTAGGACATTACTCAGGGTGAAATTCCATACTTAAAAATGGTATTGCTTGCTGTTTTTAAAAATTGAGTGTTTTTGGTCCCCGGGGAAAAAATGCGTGATGCCGGGGTCAGAAAAAATGGTGCCCATTAGTGAAAAAAAATTTTTCAACTCGAATGCAAAAACGGATGGTAAGACATTACTCAGGGTGAAATTCCATACTTAAAAATGGTATTGCTTGCTGTTTTTTAAAATTGAGTATTTTTGGTCCCCGAGGAAAAAGTGCGTGATGCCGGGGTCAGAAAAAATGATGCCCAGAACCGAAATTTTTTTTTCATCTCAAATGCAAAAACGAATGTTAGGACATTAATCAGGGTGAAATTCCATACTTAAAAATGGTATTGCTTGCTGTTTTTAAAAATTGAGTGTTTTTGGTCCGCGAGGAAAAAATGCGTGATGCCGGGGTCAGAAAAAATGTTGCCCAGAACCGAAATTTTTTTTTCATCTCAAATGCAAAAACAAATGCTAGGAGATTAGTCAGGGTGAAATTCCATACTTAAAAATGGTATTGCTTGCTGTTTTTAAAAATTGAGTGTTTTTGGTCCCCGAGGAAAAAACACCTGATGCCACGGTCAGAAAAAATGGTGCGAAGAAGCGGAAAAAAAATTTCATCTCAAATGCAAAAATGGATGCTAGGACGTTAATCAGGGTGAAATTCCATACTTAAAAATGGTATTGCTTGCTGTTTTTAAAAATTGAGTGTTTTTGGTCCCCGAGGAAAAAAAGCCTGATGCGGCGGTCAGAACAAAATGGTGCACAGGATCGAAAAAAAAAATTCATCTCAAATGCAAAAACGAATGTTAGGACATTAATCAGGGTGAAATTCCATACTTAAAAATGGTTCTGACCGCGGCATCACGAGTGTTTTTGGTCCCCGAGGAAAAAATGTGTGATGCCGGGGTCAGAAAAAATGGTGCCCATTAGTGAAAAAAAAATTTTCAACTTGAATGCAAAAACGGATGCTAGGACATTACTCAGGGTGAAATTCCATACTTAAAAATGGTATTGCTTGCTGTTTTTAAAAATTGAGTGTTTTTGGTCCCCGGGGAAAAAATGTGTGATGCCGGGGTCAGAAAAAATGGTGCCCATTAGTGAAAAAAAAATTTTCAACTTGAATGCAAAAACGGATGCTAGGACATTACTCAGGGTGAAATTCCATACTTAAAAATGGTATTGCTTGCTGTTTTTAAAAATTGAGTGTTTTTGGTCCCCGAGGAAAAAAAGCCTGATGCGGCGGTCAGAAAAAAATGGTGCCCACGATCGAAAAAAAAATTTTCATCTCAAATGCAAAAATGGATGCTAGGACGTTAATCAGGGTGAAATTCCATACTAAAAAATGGTATTGCTTGCTGTTTTGAAAAATTGAGTGTTTTTGGTCCCCAAGGAAAAAACGCGTGATGCTGGGGTCAGAAAAAAAGGTGCACAGAAGTGAAAAAAAATTTCATCTCAAATGCAAAAACGGATGCTAGGACGTTAATCAGGGTGAAATTGCATACTTAAAAATGGTATTGCTTGCTGTTTTTAAAAATTGAGTGTTTTTGGTCCCCGAGGAAAAAATGCGTGATGCCGGGGTCAAAAAAAAATGGTGCCCAGAAGTGAAAAAAAAAATTTCAAGTGAAATGCAAAAATGGATGCTAGGACATTAATCAGGGTGAAATTCCATACTTAAAAATGGTATTTCTTGCTGTTTTTAAAAATTGAGTGTTTTTGGTCCCCGAGGAAAAAACGTGTGATGCCGGGGTCAGAAAAAATGGTGCCCAGAAGTGAAAAAAAAATTTCATCTCAAATGCAAAAATGAATGTTAGGTCATTAATCAGGGTGAAATTCCATACTTAAAAATGGTATTGCTTGTTCTTTTTAAAAATTGAGTGTTTTTGGTCCCCGAGGAAAAAATGTGTGATGCCGGGGTCAGAAAAAATGGTGCCCAGAACCGAAATTTTTTTTCATCTCAAATGCAAAAACGAATGTTAGGACATTAATCAGGGTGAAATTCCATACTTAAAAATGGTTCTGACCGCAGCATCACGAGTGTTTTTGGTCCCCGAGGAAAAAATGTGTGATGCCGGGGTCAAAAAAAATGGTGCCCAGAAGTGAAAAAAAAATTTCATCTCAAATGCAAAAACGGATGCTAGGACGTTAATCAGGGTGAAATTGCATACTTAAAAATGGTATTGCTTGCTGTTTTTAAAAATTGAGTGTTTTTGGTCCCCGAGGAAAAAATGTGTGATGCCGGGGTCAAAAAAAAATGGTGCCCAGAAGTGAAAAAAAAAATTTCAAGTGAAATGCAAAAATGGATGCTAGGACATTAATCAGGGTGAAATTCCATACTTAAAAATGGTATTTCTTGCTGTTTTTAAAAATTGAGTGTTTTTGGTCCCCGAGGAAAAAACGTGTGATGCCGGGGTCAGAAAAAATGGTGCCCAGAAGTGAAAAAAAAATTTCATCTCAAATGCAAAAATGAATGTTAGGACATTAATCAGGGTGAAATTCCATACTTAAAAATGGTATTGCTTGTTCTTTTTAAAAATTGAGTGTTTTTGGTCCCCGAGGAAAAAATGTGTGATGCCGGGGTCAGAAAAAATGGTGCCCAGAACCGAAATTTTTTTTCATCTCAAATGCAAAAACGAATGTTAGGACATTAATCAGGGTGAAATTCCATACTTAAAAATGGTTCTGACCGCAGCATCACGAGTGTTTTTGGTCCCCGAGGAAAAAATGTGTGATGCCGGGGTCAAAAAAAATGGTGCCCAGAAGTGAAAAAAAAATTTCATCTCAAATGCAAAAACGGATGCTAGGACATTACTCAGGGTGAAATTCCATACTTAAAAATGGTATTGCTTGCTGTTTTTAAAAATTGAGTGTTTTTGGTCCCCGGGGAAAAAATGCGTGATGCCGGGGTCAGAAAAAATGGTGCCCATTAGTGAAAAAAAATTTTTGAACTCGAATGCAAAAACGGATGGTAGGACATTACTCAGGGTGAAATTCCATACTTAAAAATGGTATTGCTTGCTGTTTTTTAAAATTGAGTATTTTTGGTCCCCGAGGAAAAAGTGCGTGATGCCGGGGTCAGAAAAAATGATGCCCAGAACCGAAATTTTTTTTTCATCTCAAATGCAAAAACGAATGTTAGGACATTAATCAGGGTGAAATTCCATACTTAAAAATGGTATTGCTTGCTGTTTTTAAAAATTGAGTGTTTTTGGTCCGCGAGGAAAAAATGCGTGATGCCGGGGTCAGAAAAAATGTTGCCCAGAACCGAAATTTTTTTTTCATCTCAAATGCAAAAACAAATGCTAGGAGATTAGTCAGGGTGAAATTCCATACTTAAAAATGGTATTGCTTGCTGTTTTGAAAAATTGAGTGTTTTTGGTCCCCGAGGAAAAAACACCTGATGCCACGGTCAGAAAAAATGGTGCGAAGAAGCGGGAAAAAAATTTCATCTCAAATGCAAAAATGGATGCTAGGACGTTAATCAGGGTGAAATTCCATACTTAAAAATGGTATTGCTTGCTGTTTTTAAAAATTGAGTGTTTTTGGTCCCCGAGGAAAAAAAGCCTGATGCGGCGGTCAGAACAAAATGGTGCACAGGATCGAAAAAAAAAATTCATCTCAAATGCAAAAATGGATGCTAGGACGTTAATCAGGGTGAAATTCCATACTAAAAAATGGTATTGCTTGCTGTTTTGAAAAATTGAGTGTTTTTGGTCCCCAAGGAAAAAACGCGTGATGCCGGGGTCAGAAAAAATGGTGCCCAGAAGTGAAAAAAAATTTCATCTCAAATGCAAAAACGGATGCTAGGACGTTAATCAGGGTGAAATTCCATACTTAAAAATGGTTCTGACCGCGGCATCACGAGTGTTTTTGGTCCCCGAGGAAAAAATGTGTGATGCCGGGGTCAAAAAAAATGGGGCCCAGAAGTGAAAAAAAATTTTTCATCTCAAATGCAAAAACGGATGCTAGGACATTAATCACGGTGAAATTCGATACTTAAAAATGGTATTGCTTGCTGTTTTTAAAAATTGAGTGTTTTTGGTCCCCGGGGAAAAAATGCGTGATGCCGGGGTCAGAAAAAATGGTGCCCATTAGTGAAAAAAAAATTTTCATCTCGAATGCAAAAACGGATGCTAGGACATTACTCAGGGTGAAATTCCATACTTAAAAATGGTATTGCTTGCTGTTTTTAAAAATTGAATGTTTTTGGTCCCCGAGGAAAAAGTGCGTGATGCCGGGGTCAGAAAAAATGATGCCCAGAACCGAAATTTTTTTTTCATCTCAAATGCAAAAACGAATGTTAGGACATTAATCAGGGTGAAATTCCATACTTAAAAATGGTATTGCTTGCTGTTTTGAAAAATTGAGTGTTTTTGGTCCCCAAGGAAAAAACGCGTGATGCCGGGGTCAGAAAAAATGGTGCCCAGAACCGAAATTTTTTTTCATCTCAAATGCAAAAACGAATGTTAGGACATTAATCAGGGTGAAATTCCATACTTAAAAATGGTTCTGACCGTGGCATCACGAGTGTTTTTGATCCCCGAGGAAAAAATGCGTGATGCCGGGGTCAAAAAAAATGGTGCCCAGAAGTGAAAAAAAAATTTTCATCTCAAATGCAAAAACGGATGCTAGGACATTAATCAGGGTGAAATTCCATACTTAAAAATGGTATTGCTTGCTTTTTTAAAAAATTGAGTGTTTTTGGTCGCCGAGGAAAAAATGCGAGATGCCGGGGTCAGAAAAAATGGTGCCCAGAACCGAAATTTTTTTTTCATCTCAAATGCAAAAACGGATGCTAGGACATTAATCATGGTGAAATTCGATACTTAAAAATGGTATTGCTTGCTGTTTTTAAAAATTGAGTGTTTTTGGTCCCCGAGGAAAAAATGCGTGATTCCGGGGTCAGAAAAAATGGTGCCCAGAAGTAAAAAAAAATTTCATCTCAAATGCAAAAACGGATGCTAGGACGTTAATCAGGGTGAAATTCCATACTTAAAAATGGTATTGCTTGCTGTTTTTAAAAATTGAGTGTTTTTGGTCCCCGAGGAAAAAATGCGTGATGCCGGGGTCAGAAAAAATGGTGCCCAGAACCGAAATTTTTTTTTCATCTCAAATGCAAAAACGGATGCTAGGACATTAATCACGGTGAAATTCGATACTTAAAAATGGTATTGCTTGCTGTTTTTAAAAATTGAGTGTTTTTGGTCCCCGAGGAAAAAATGCGTGATTCCGGGGTCAGAAAAAATGGTGCCCAGAAGTGAAAAAAAATTTCATCTCAAATGCAAAAACGGATGCTAGGACGTTAATCAGGGTGAAATTCCATACTTAAAAATGGTATTGCTTGCTGTTTTTAAAAATTGAGTGTTTTTGGTCCCCGAGGAAAAAGTGCGTGATGCCGGGGTCAGAAAAAATGATGCCCAGAACCGAAATTTTTTTTTCATCTCAAATGCAAAAACGAATGTTAGGACATTAATCAGGGTGAAATTCCATACTTAAAAATGGTTCTGACCGCGGCATCACGAGTGTTTTTGGTCCCCGAGGAAAAAATGTGTGATGCCGGGGTCAAAAAAAATGGTGCCCAGAAGTGAAAAAAAAATTTCATCTCAAATGCAAAAACGGATGCTAGGACATTACTCAGGGTGAAATTCCATACTTAAAAATGGTATTGCTTGCTGTTTTTAAAAATTGAGTGTTTTTGGTCCCCGGGGAAAAAATGTGCGATGCCGGGGTCAGAAAAAATGGTGCCCATTAGTGAAAAAAAAATTTTCAACTTGAATGCAAAAACGGATGCTAGGACATTACTCAGGGTGAAATTCCATACTTAAAAATGGTATTGCTTGCTGTTTTTAAAAATTGAGTGTTTTTGGTCCCTGAGGAAAAAAAGCCTGATGCGGCGGTCAGAAAAAAATGGTGCCCACGATCGAAAAAAATTTTTTCATCTCAAATGCAAAAATGGATGCTAGGACGTTAATCAGGGTGAAATTCCATACTAAAAAATGGTATTGCTTGCTGTTTTGAAAAATTGAGTGTTTTTGGTCCCCAAGGAAAAAACGCGTGATGCTGGGGTCAGAAAAAAAGGTGCCCAGAAGTGAAAAAAAATTTCATCTCAAATGCAAAAACGGATGCTAGGACGTTAATCAGGGTGAAATTGCATACTTAAAAATGGTATTGCTTGCTGTTTTTAAAAATTGAGTGTTTTTGGTCCCCGAGGAAAAAATGCGTGATGCCGGGGTCAAAAAAAAATGGTGCCCAGAAGTGAAAAAAAAAATTTCAAGTGAAATGCAAAAATGGATGCTAGGACATTAATCAGGGTGAAATTCCATACTTAAAAATGGTATTTCTTGCTGTTTTTAAAAATTGAGTGTTTTTGGTCCCCGAGGAAAAAACGTGTGATGCCGGGGTCAGAAAAAATGGTGCCCAGAAGTGAAAAAAAAATTTCATCTCAAATGCAAAAATGAATGTTAGGACATTAATCAGGGTGAAATTCCATACTTAAAAATGGTATTGCTTGTTCTTTTTAAAAATTGAGTGTTTTTGGTCCCCGAGGAAAAAATGTGTGATGCCGGGGTCAGAAAAAATGGTGCCCAGAACCGAAATTTTTTTTCATCTCAAATGCAAAAACGAATGTTAGGACATTAATCAGGGTGAAATTCCATACTTAAAAATGGTTCTGACCGCAGCATCACGAGTGTTTTTGGTCCCCGAGGAAAAAATGTGTGATGCCGGGGTCAAAAAAAATGGTGCCCAGAAGTGAAAAAAAAATTTCATCTCAAATGCAAAAACGGATGCTAGGACATTACTCAGGGTGAAATTCCATACTTAAAAATGGTATTGCTTGCTGTTTTTAAAAATTGAGTGTTTTTGGTCCCCGGGGAAAAAATGCGTGATGCCGGGGTCAGAAAAAATGGTGCCCATTAGTGAAAAAAAATTTTTCAACTCGAATGCAAAAACGGATGGTAAGACATTACTCAGGGTGAAATTCCATACTTAAAAATGGTATTGCTTGCTGTTTTTTAAAATTGAGTATTTTTGGTCCCCGAGGAAAAAGTGCGTGATGCCGGGGTCAGAAAAAATGATGCCCAGAACCGAAATTTTTTTTTCATCTCAAATGCAAAAACGAATGTTAGGACATTAATCAGGGTGAAATTCCATACTTAAAAATGGTATTGCTTGCTGTTTTTAAAAATTGAGTGTTTTTGGTCCGCGAGGAAAAAATGCGTGATGCCGGGGTCAGAAAAAATGTTGCCCAGAACCGAAATTTTTTTTTCATCTCAAATGCAAAAACAAATGCTAGGAGATTAGTCAGGGTGAAATTCCATACTTAAAAATGGTATTGCTTGCTGTTTTTAAAAATTGAGTGTTTTTGGTCCCCGAGGAAAAAACACCTGATGCCACGGTCAGAAAAAATGGTGCGAAGAAGCGGAAAAAAAATTTCATCTCAAATGCAAAAATGGATGCTAGGACGTTAATCAGGGTGAAATTCCATACTTAAAAATGGTATTGCTTGCTGTTTTTAAAAATTGAGTGTTTTTGGTCCCCGAGGAAAAAAAGCCTGATGCGGCGGTCAGAACAAAATGGTGCACAGGATCGAAAAAAAAAATTCATCTCAAATGCAAAAACGAATGTTAGGACATTAATCAGGGTGAAATTCCATACTTAAAAATGGTTCTGACCGCGGCATCACGAGTGTTTTTGGTCCCCGAGGAAAAAATGTGTGATGCCGGGGTCAAAAAAATGGTGCCCAGAAGTGAAAAAAAAATTTCATCTCAAATGCAAAAACGGATGCTAGGACATTACTCAGGGTGAAATTCCATACTTAAAAATGGTATTGCTTGCTGTTTTTAAAAATTGAGTGTTTTTGGTCCCCGGGGAAAAAATGTGTGATGCCGGGGTCAGAAAAAATGGTGCCCATTAGTGAAAAAAAAATTTTCAACTTGAATGCAAAAACGGATGCTAGGACATTACTCAGGGTGAAATTCCATACTTAAAAATGGTATTGCTTGCTGTTTTTAAAAATTGAGTGTTTTTGGTCCCCGAGGAAAAAAAGCCTGATGCGGCGGTCAGAAAAAAATGGTGCCCACGATCGAAAAAAAAATTTTCATCTCAAATGCAAAAATGGATGCTAGGACGTTAATCAGGGTGAAATTCCATACTAAAAAATGGTATTGCTTGCTGTTTTGAAAAATTGAGTGTTTTTGGTCCCCAAGGAAAAAACGCGTGATGCTGGGGTCAGAAAAAAAGGTGCACAGAAGTGAAAAAAAATTTCATCTCAAATGCAAAAACGGATGCTAGGACGTTAATCAGGGTGAAATTGCATACTTAAAAATGGTATTGCTTGCTGTTTTTAAAAATTGAGTGTTTTTGGTCCCCGAGGAAAAAATGCGTGATGCCGGGGTCAAAAAAAAATGGTGCCCAGAAGTGAAAAAAAAAATTTCAAGTGAAATGCAAAAATGGATGCTAGGACATTAATCAGGGTGAAATTCCATACTTAAAAATGGTATTTCTTGCTGTTTTTAAAAATTGAGTGTTTTTGGTCCCCGAGGAAAAAACGTGTGATGCCGGGGTCAGAAAAAATGGTGCCCAGAAGTGAAAAAAAAATTTCATCTCAAATGCAAAAATGAATGTTAGGTCATTAATCAGGGTGAAATTCCATACTTAAAAATGGTATTGCTTGTTCTTTTTAAAAATTGAGTGTTTTTGGTCCCCGAGGAAAAAATGTGTGATGCCGGGGTCAGAAAAAATGGTGCCCAGAACCGAAATTTTTTTTCATCTCAAATGCAAAAACGAATGTTAGGACATTAATCAGGGTGAAATTCCATACTTAAAAATGGTTCTGACCGCAGCATCACGAGTGTTTTTGGTCCCCGAGGAAAAAATGTGTGATGCCGGGGTCAAAAAAAATGGTGCCCAGAAGTGAAAAAAAAATTTCATCTCAAATGCAAAAACGGATGCTAGGACGTTAATCAGGGTGAAATTGCATACTTAAAAATGGTATTGCTTGCTGTTTTTAAAAATTGAGTGTTTTTGGTCCCCGAGGAAAAAATGCGTGATGCCGGGGTCAAAAAAAAATGGTGCCCAGAAGTGAAAAAAAAAATTTCAAGTGAAATGCAAAAATGGATGCTAGGACATTAATCAGGGTGAAATTCCATACTTAAAAATGGTATTTCTTGCTGTTTTTAAAAATTGAGTGTTTTTGGTCCCCGAGGAAAAAACGTGTGATGCCGGGGTCAGAAAAAATGGTGCCCAGAAGTGAAAAAAAAATTTCATCTCAAATGCAAAAATGAATGTTAGGACATTAATCAGGGTGAAATTCCATACTTAAAAATGGTATTGCTTGTTCTTTTTAAAAATTGAGTGTTTTTGGTCCCCGAGGAAAAAATGTGTGATGCCGGGGTCAGAAAAAATGGTGCCCAGAACCGAAATTTTTTTTCATCTCAAATGCAAAAACGAATGTTAGGACATTAATCAGGGTGAAATTCCATACTTAAAAATGGTTCTGACCGCAGCATCACGAGTGTTTTTGGTCCCCGAGGAAAAAATGTGTGATGCCGGGGTCAAAAAAAATGGTGCCCAGAAGTGAAAAAAAAATTTCATCTCAAATGCAAAAACGGATGCTAGGACATTACTCAGGGTGAAATTCCATACTTAAAAATGGTATTGCTTGCTGTTTTTAAAAATTGAGTGTTTTTGGTCCCCGGGGAAAAAATGCGTGATGCCGGGGTCAGAAAAAATGGTGCCCATTAGTGAAAAAAAATTTTTCAACTCGAATGCAAAAACGGATGGTAGGACATTACTCAGGGTGAAATTCCATACTTAAAAATGGTATTGCTTGCTGTTTTTTAAAATTGAGTATTTTTGGTCCCCGAGGAAAAAGTGCGTGATGCCGGGGTCAGAAAAAATGATGCCCAGAACCGAAATTTTTTTTTCATCTCAAATGCAAAAACGAATGTTAGGACATTAATCAGGGTGAAATTCCATACTTAAAAATGGTATTGCTTGCTGTTTTTAAAAATTGAGTGTTTTTGGTCCGCGAGGAAAAAATGCGTGATGCCGGGGTCAGAAAAAATGTTGCCCAGAACCGAAATTTTTTTTTCATCTCAAATGCAAAAACAAATGCTAGGAGATTAGTCAGGGTGAAATTCCATACTTAAAAATGGTATTGCTTGCTGTTTTGAAAAATTGAGTGTTTTTGGTCCCCGAGGAAAAAACACCTGATGCCACGGTCAGAAAAAATGGTGCGAAGAAGCGGGAAAAAAATTTCATCTCAAATGCAAAAATGGATGCTAGGACGTTAATCAGGGTGAAATTCCATACTTAAAAATGGTATTGCTTGCTGTTTTTAAAAATTGAGTGTTTTTGGTCCCCGAGGAAAAAAAGCCTGATGCGGCGGTCAGAACAAAATGGTGCACAGGATCGAAAAAAAAAATTCATCTCAAATGCAAAAATGGATGCTAGGACGTTAATCAGGGTGAAATTCCATACTAAAAAATGGTATTTCTTGCTGTTTTTAAAAATTGAGTGTTTTTGGTCCCCGAGGAAAAAACGTGTGATGCCGGGGTCAGAAAAAATGGTGCCCAGAAGTGAAAAAAAAATTTCATCTCAAATGCAAAAATGAATGTTAGGACATTAATCAGGGTGAAATTCCATACTTAAAAATGGTATTGCTTGTTCTTTTTAAAAATTGAGTGTTTTTGGTCCCCGAGGAAAAAATGTGTGATGCCGGGGTCAGAAAAAATGGTGCCCAGAACCGAAATTTTTTTTCATCTCAAATGCAAAAACGAATGTTAGGACATTAATCAGGGTGAAATTCCATACTTAAAAATGGTTCTGACCGCAGCATCACGAGTGTTTTTGGTCCCCGAGGAAAAAATGTGTGATGCCGGGGTCAAAAAAAATGGTGCCCAGAAGTGAAAAAAAAATTTCATCTCAAATGCAAAAACGGATGCTAGGACATTACTCAGGGTGAAATTCCATACTTAAAAATGGTATTGCTTGCTGTTTTTAAAAATTGAGTGTTTTTGGTCCCCGGGGAAAAAATGCGTGATGCCGGGGTCAGAAAAAATGGTGCCCATTAGTGAAAAAAAATTTTTCAACTCGAATGCAAAAACGGATGGTAGGACATTACTCAGGGTGAAATTCCATACTTAAAAATGGTATTGCTTGCTGTTTTTTAAAATTGAGTATTTTTGGTCCCCGAGGAAAAAGTGCGTGATGCCGGGGTCAGAAAAAATGATGCCCAGAACCGAAATTTTTTTTTCATCTCAAATGCAAAAACGAATGTTAGGACATTAATCAGGGTGAAATTCCATACTTAAAAATGGTATTGCTTGCTGTTTTTAAAAATTGAGTGTTTTTGGTCCGCGAGGAAAAAATGCGTGATGCCGGGGTCAGAAAAAATGTTGCCCAGAACCGAAATTTTTTTTTCATCTCAAATGCAAAAACAAATGCTAGGAGATTAGTCAGGGTGAAATTCCATACTTAAAAATGGTATTGCTTGCTGTTTTGAAAAATTGAGTGTTTTTGGTCCCCGAGGAAAAAACACCTGATGCCACGGTCAGAAAAAATGGTGCGAAGAAGCGGGAAAAAAATTTCATCTCAAATGCAAAAATGGATGCTAGGACGTTAATCAGGGTGAAATTCCATACTTAAAAATGGTATTGCTTGCTGTTTTTAAAAATTGAGTGTTTTTGGTCCCCGAGGAAAAAAAGCCTGATGCGGCGGTCAGAACAAAATGGTGCACAGGATCGAAAAAAAAAATTCATCTCAAATGCAAAAATGGATGCTAGGACGTTAATCAGGGTGAAATTCCATACTAAAAAATGGTATTGCTTGCTGTTTTGAAAAATTGAGTGTTTTTGGTCCCCAAGGAAAAAACGCGTGATGCCGGGGTCAGAAAAAATGGTGCCCAGAAGTGAAAAAAAATTTCATCTCAAATGCAAAAACGGATGCTAGGACGTTAATCAGGGTGAAATTCCATACTTAAAAATGGTATTGCTTGCTGTTTTTAAAAATTGAGTGTTTTTGGTCCCCGAGGAAAAAACGCGTGATGCCGGGGTCAGAAAAAATGGTGCCCAGAAGTGAAAAAAAAAATTTCATCTCAAATGCAAAAATGAATGTTAGGACATTAATCAGGGTGAAATTCCACACTTAAAAATGGTATTGCTTGCTGTTTTTAAAAATTGAGTGTTTTTGGTCCCCGAGGAAAAAATGCGTGATGCCGGGGTCAGAAAAAATGGTGCCCAAATCCGAAATTTTTTTTCATCTCAAATGCAAAAACGAATGTTAGGACATTAATCAGGGTGAAATTCCATACTTAAAAATGGTTCTGACCGCGGCATCACAAGTGTTTTTGGTCCCCGAGGAAAAAATGTGTGATGCCGGGGTCAAAAAAAATGGTGCCCAGAAGTGAAAAAAAAATTTCATCTCAAATGCAAAAACGGATGCTAGGACATTACTCAGGGTGAAATTCCATACTTAAAAATGGTATTGCTTGCTGTTTTTAAAAATTGAGTGTTTTTGGTCCAAGGGAAAAAATGCGTGATGCCGGGGTCAGAAAAAATGGTGCCCATTAGTGAAAAAAAAATTTTCATCTCGAATGCAAAGACGGATGCTAGGACATTACTCAGGGTGAAATTCCATACTTAAAAATGGTATTGCTTGCTGTTTTTTAAAATTGAATGTTTTTGGTCCCCGAGGAAAAAGTGCGTGATGCCGGGGTCAGAAAAAATGATGCCCAGAACCGAAATTTTTTTTTCATCTCAAATGCAAAAACGAATGTTAGGACATTAATCAGGGTGAAATTCCATACTTAAAAATGGTATTGCTTGCTGTTTTTAAAAATTGAGTGTTTTTGGTCCCCAAGGAAAAAACGCGTGATGCCGGGGTCAGAAAAAATGGTGCCCAGAAGTGAAAAAAAAATTCATCTCAAATGCAAAAATGGATGCTAGGACGTTAATCAGGGTGAAATTCTATACTTAAAAATGGTATTGCTTGCTGTTTTTAAAAATTGAGTGTTTTTGGTCCCCGAGGAAAAAATGTGTGATGCCGGGGTCAAAAAAAAATGGTGCCCAGAAGTGAAAAAAAAATTTCAAGTGAAATGCAAAAATGGATGCTAGGACATTAATCAAGGTTAAATTCCATACTTAAAAATGGTATTGCTTGCTGTTTTTAAAAATTGAGTGTTTTTGGTCCCCGAGGAAAAAACGCGTGATGCCGGGGTCAGAAAAAATGGTGCCCAGAAGTGAAAAAAAAAATTTCATCTCAAATGCAAAAACGAATGTTAGGACATTAATCAGGGTGAAATTCCATACTTAAAAATGGTATTGCTTGCTGTTTTGAAAAATTGAGTGTTTTTGGTCCCCAAGGAAAAAACGCGTGATGCCGGGGTCAGAAAAAATGGTGCCCAGAACCGAAATTTTTTTTCATCTCAAATGCAAAAACGAATGTTAGGACATTAATCAGGGTGAAATTCCATACTTAAAAATGGTTCTGACCGTGGCATCACGAGTGTTTTTGGTCCCGGAGGAAAAAATGCGTGATGCCGGGGTCAAAAAAAATGGTGCCCAGAAGTGAAAAAAAATTTTTCATCTCAAATGCAAAAACGGATGCTAGGACATTAATCAGGGTGAAATTCCATACTTAAAAATGGTATTGCTTGCTTTTTTAAAAAATTGAGTGTTTTTGGTCGACGAGGAAAAAATGCGAGATGCCGGGGTCAGAAAAAATGGTGCCCAGAACCGAAATTTTTTTTTCATCTCAAATGCAAAAACGGATGCTAGGACATTAATCACGGTGAAATTCGATACTTAAAAATGGTATTGCTTGCTGTTTTTAAAAATTGAGTGTTTTTGGTCCCCGAGGAAAAAATGCGTGATGCCGGGGTCAGAAAAAATGGTGCCCAGAAGTGAAAAAAAATTTCATCTCAAATGCAAAAACGGATGCTAGGACGTTAATCAGGGTGAAATTCCATACTTAAAAATGGTATTGCTTTCTGTTTTTAAAAATTGAGTGTTTTTGGTCCCCGAGGAAAAAATGCGTGATGCCGGGGTCAGAAAAAATGGTGCCCAGAACCGAAATTTTTTTTTCATCTCAAATGCAAAAACGGATGCTAGGACATTAATCACGGTGAAATTCGATACTTAAAAATGGTATTGCTTGCTGTTTTTAAAAATTGAGTGTTTTTGGTCCCCGAGGAAAAAGTGCGTGATGCCGGGGTCAGAAAAAATGATGCCCAGAACCGAAATTTTTTTTTCATCTCAAATGCAAAAACGAATGTTAGGACATTAATCAGGGTGAAATTCCATACTTAAAAATGGTTCTGACCGCGGCATCACGAGTGTTTTTGGTCCCCGAGGAAAAAATGTGTGATGCCGGGGTCAAAAAAAATGGTGCCCAGAAGTGAAAAAAAAATTTCATCTCAAATGCAAAAACGGATGCTAGGACATTACTCAGGGTGAAATTCCATACTTAAAAATGGTATTGCTTGCTGTTTTTAAAAATTGAGTGTTTTTGGTCCCCGGGGAAAAAATGTGTGATGCCGGGGTCAGAAAAAATGGTGCCCATTAGTGAAAAAAAAATTTTCATCTTGAATGCAAAAACGGATGCTAGGACATTACTCAGGGTGAAATTCCATACTTAAAAATGGTATTGCTTGCTGTTTTTTAAAATTGAATGTTTTTGGTCCCTGAGGAAAAAGTGCGTGATGCCGGGGTCAGAAAAAATGATGCCCAGAACCGAAATTTTTTTTTCATCTCAAATGCAAAAACGAATGTTAGGACATTAATCAGGGTGAAATTCCATACTTAAAAATGGTATTGCTTGCTGTTTTTAAAAATTGAGTGTTTTTGGTCCCCAAGGAAAAAACGCGTGATGCCGGGGTCAGAAAAAATGGTGCCCAGAAGTGAAAAAAAAAATTTCATCTCAAATGCAAAAACGAATGTTAGGACATTAATCAGGGTGAAATTCCATACTTAAAAATGGTATTGCTTGCTGTTTTGAAAAATTGAGTGTTTTTGGTCCCCAAGGAAAAAACGCGTGATGCCGGGGTCAGAAAAAATGGTGCCCAGAACCGAAATTTTTTTTCATCTCAAATGCAAAAACGAATGTTAGGACATTAATCAGGGTGAAATTCCATACTTAAAAATGGTTCTGACCGCGGCATCACGAGTGTTTTTGGTCCCCGAGGAAAAAATGCGTGATGCCGGGGTCAAAAAAAATGGTGCCCAGAAGTGAAAAAAATTTTTTCATCTCAAATGCAAAAATGGATGCTAGGACATTAATCAGGGTGAAATTCCATACTTAAAAATGGTATTGCTTGCTTTTTTTAAAAATTGAGTGTTTTTGGTCGACGAGGAAAAAATGCGAGATGCCGGGGTCAGAAAAAATGGTGCCCAGAACCGAAATTTTTTTTTCATCTCAAATGCAAAAACGGATGCTAGGACATTAGTCACGGTGAAATTCGATACTTAAAAATGGTATTGCTTGCTGTTTTTAAAAATTGAGTGTTTTTGGTCCCCGAGGAAAAAATGTGTGATTCCGGGGTCAGAAAAAATGGTGCCCAGAAGTGAAAAAAAATTTCATCTCAAATGCAAAAACGGATGCTAGGACGTTAATCAGGGTGAAATTCCATACTTAAAAATGGTATTGCTTGCTGTTTTTAAAAATTGAGTGTTTTTGGTCCCCGAGGAAAAAATGCGTGATGCCGGGGTCAGAAAAAAATGGTGCCCAGAAGTGAAAAAAAAATTTCAAGTGAAATGCAAAAATGGATGCTAGGACATTAATCAAGGTTAAATTCCATACTTAAAAATGGTATTGCTTGCTGTTTTTAAAAATTGAGTGTTTTTGGTCCCCGAGGAAAAAACGCGTGATGCCGGGGTCAGAAAAAATGGTGCCCAGAAGTGAAAAAAAAAATTTCATCTCAAATGCAAAAACGAATGTTAGGACATTAATCAGGGTGAAATTCCATACTTAAAAATGGTATTGCTTGCTGTTTTGAAAAATTGAGTGTTTTTGGTCCCCAAGGAAAAAACGCGTGATGCCGGGGTCAGAAAAAATGGTGCCCAGAACCGAAATTTTTTTTCATCTCAAATGCAAAAACGAATGTTAGGACATTAATCAGGGTGAAATTCCATACTTAAAAATGGTTCTGACCGCGGCATCACGAGTGTTTTTGGTCCCCGAGGAAAAAATGCGTGATGCCGGGGTCAAAAAAAATGGGGCCCAGAAGTGAAAAAAAATTTTTCATCTCAAATGCAAAAACGGATGCTAGGACATTAATCAGGGTGAAATTCCATACTTAAAAATGGTATTGCTTGCTTTTTTAAAAAATTGAGTGTTTTTGGTCGACGAGGAAAAAATGCGAGATGCCGGGGTCAGAAAAAATGGTGCCCAGAACCGAATTTTTTTTTTCATCTCAAATGCAAAAACGGATGCTAGGACATTAATCACAGTGAAATTCGATACTTAAAAATGGTATTGCTTGCTGTTTTTAAAAATTGAGTGTTTTTGGTCCCCGAGGAAAAAATGCGTGATTCCGGGGTCAGAAAAAATGGTGCCCAGAAGTGAAAAAAAATTTCATCTCAAATGCAAAAACGGATGCTAGGACGTTAATCAGGGTGAAATTCCATACTTAAAAATGGTATTGCTTGCTGTTTTTAAAAATTGAGTGTTTTTGGTCCCCGAGGAAAAAATGCGTGATGCCGGGGTCAGAAAAAATGGTGCCCAGAACCGAAATTTTTTTTTCATCTCAAATGCAAAAACGGATGCTAGGACATTAATCACGGTGAAATTCGATACTTAAAAATGGTATTGCTTGCTGTTTTTAAAAATTGAGTGTTTTTGGTCCCCGAGGAAAAAATGCGTGATTCCGGGGTCAGAAAAAATGGTGCCCAGAAGTGAAAAAAAATTTCATCTCAAATGCAAAAACGGATGCTAGGACGTTAATCAGGGTGAAATTCCATACTTAAAAATGGTATTGCTTGCTGTTTTTAAAAATTGAGTGTTTTTGGTCCCCGAGGAAAAAATGCGTGATGCCGGGGTCAGAAAAAATGGTGCCCAGAACCGAAATTTTTTTTCATCTCAAATGCAAAAACGAATGTTAGGACATTAATCAGGGTGAAATTCCATACTTAAAAATGGTTCTGACCGCGGCATCACAAGTGTTTTTGGTCCCCGAGGAAAAAATGTGTGATGCCCGGGTCAAAAAAAATGGTGCCCAGAAGTGAAAAAAAATTTCATCTCAAATGCAAAAACGGATGCTAGGACATTACTCAGGGTGAAATTCCATACTTAAAAATGGTATTGCTTGCTGTTTTTAAAAATTGAGTGTTTTTGGTCCCCGGGGAAAAAATGCGTGATGCCGGGGTCAGAAAAAAGGGTGCCCATTAGTGAAAAAAAAAATTTCATCTCGAATGCAAAAACGGATGCTAGGACATTACTCAGGGTGAAATTCCATACTTAAAAATGGTATTGCTTGCTGTTTTTTAAAATTGAGTGTTTTTGGTCCCCGAGGAAAAAGTGCGTGATGCCGGGGTCAGAAAAAATGATGCCCAGAACCGAAATTTTTTTTTCATCTCAAATGCAAAAACGAATGTTAGGACATTAATCAGGGTGAACTTCCATACTTAAAAATGGTATTGCTTGCTGTTTTTAAAAATTGAGTGTTTTTGGTCCCCAAGGAAAAAATGCATGATGCCGGGGTCAGAAAAAATGTTGCCCAGAACCGAAATTTTTTTTTCATCTCAAATGCAAAAACGGATGCCTGGACATGAAGCAGGGTGGAATTTCATACTTTAAAATGGTATTGCTTGCTGTTTTTAAAAATTGAGTGTTTTTGGTCCCCGAGGAAAAAATGTGTGATGCCGGGGTCAAAAAAAAATGGTGCCCAGAAGTGAAAAAAAAATTTCAAGTGAAATGCAAAAATGGATGCTAGGACATTAATCAAGGTTAAATTCCATACTTAAAAATGGTATTGCTTGCTGTTTTTAAAAATTGAGTGTTTTTGGTCCCCGAGGAAAAAACGCGTGATGCCGGGGTCAGAAAAAATGGTGCCCAGAAGTGAAAAAAAAAATTCCATCTCAAATGCAAAAATGAATGTTAGTTCATTAATCAGGGTGAAATTCCATACTTAAAAATGGTATTGCTTGCTGTTTTTAAAAATTGAGTGTTTTTGGTCCCCGAGGAAAAAATGCGTGATGCCGGGGTCAGAAAAAATGGTGCCCAGAACCGAAATTTTTTTTCATCTCAAATGCAAAAACGAATGTTAGGACATTAATCAGGGTGAAATTCCATACTTAAAAATGGTTCTGACCCCGGCATCACGAGTGTTTTTGGTCCCCGAGGAAAAAATGCGTGATGCCGGGGTCAAAAAAAATGGTGCCCAGAAGTGAAAAAAATTTTTTCATCTCAAATGCAAAAACGGATGCTAGGACATTAATCACGGTGAAATTCGATACTTAAAAATCGTATTGCTTGCTGTTTTTAAAAATTGAGTGTTTTTGGTCCCCGGGGAAAAAATGAGTGATGCCGGGGTCAGAAAAAATGGTGCCCATTAGTGAAAAAAAAATTTTCATCTCGAATGCAAAAACGGATGCTAGGACATTACTCAGGGTGAAATTCCATACTTAAAAATGGTATTGCTTGCTGTTTTTTAAAATTGAATGTTTTTGGTCCCCGAGGAAAAAGTGCGTGATGCCGGGGTCAGAAAAAATGATGCCCAGAACCGAAATTTTTTTTTCATCTCAAATGCAAAAACGAATGTTAGGACATTAATCAGGGTGAAATTCCATACTTAAAAATGGTATTGCTTGCTGTTTTGAAAAATTGAGTGTTTTTGGTCCCCAAGGAAAAAACGCGTGATGCCGGGGTCAGAAAAAATGGTGCCCAGAACCGAAATTTTTTTTCATCTCAAATGCAAAAACGAATGTTAGGACATTAATCAGGGTGAAATTCCATACTTAAAAATGGTTCTGACCGCGGCATCACGAGTGTTTTTGGTCCCCGAGGAAAAAATGCGTGATGCCGGGGTCAAAAAAAATGGTGCCCAGAAGTGAAAAAAAAATTTTCATCTCAAATGCAAAAACGGATGCTAGGACATTAATCAGGGTGAAATTCCATACTTAAAAATGGTATTGCTTGCTTTTTTAAAAAATTGAGTGTTTTTGGTCGACGAGGAAAAAATGCGAGATGCCGGGGTCAGAAAAAATGGTGCCCAGAACCGAAATTTTTTTTTCATCTCAAATGCAAAAACGGATGCTAGGACATTAATCACGGTGAAATTCGATACTTAAAAATGGTATTGCTTGCTGTTTTTAAAAATTGAGTGTTTTTGGTCCCCGAGGAAAAAATGCGTGATTCCGGGGTCAGAAAAAATGGTGCCCAGAAGTGAAAAAAAAAATTTCAAGTGAAATGCAAAAATGGATGCTAGGACATTAATCAAGGTTAAATTCCATACTTAAAAATGGTATTGCTTGCTGTTTTTAAAAATTGAGTTTTTTTGGTCCCCGAGGAAAAAACGCGTGATGCCGGGGTCAGAAAAAATGGTGCCCAGAAGTGAAAAAAAAAATTCCATCTCAAATGCAAAAACGAATGTTAGGACATTAATCAGGGTGAAATTCCATACTTAAAAATGGTATTGCTTGCTGTTTTTAAAAATTGAGTGTTTTCGGTCCCCGAGGAAAAAATGCGTGATGCCGGGGTCAGAAAAAATGGTGCCCAGAACCGAAATTTTTTTTCATCTCAAATGCAAAAACGAATGTTAGGACATTAATCAGGGTGAAATTCCATACTTAAAAATGGTTCTGACCGCGGCATCACGAGTGTTTTTGGTCCCCGAGGAAAAAATGCGTGATGCCGGGGTCAAAAAAAAAGGTGCCCAGAAGTGAAAAAAAATTTTTCATCTCAAATGCAAAAACGGATGCTAGGACATTAATCACGGTGAAATTCGATACTTAAAAATGGTATTGCTTGCTGTTTTGAAAAATTGAGTGTTTTTGGTCCCCGAGGAAAAAACACCTGATGCCACGGTCAGAAAAAATGGTGCGAAGAAGCGGGGAAAAAATTTCATCTCAAATGCAAAAATGGATGCTAGGACGTTAATCAGGGTGAAATTCCATACTTAAAAATGGTATTGCTTGCTGTTTTTAAAAATTGAGTGTTTTTGGTCCCCGAGGAAAAAACGCGTGATGCCGGGGTCAGAAAAAATGGTGCCCAGAAGTGAAAAAAAAATTTCATCTCAAATTTAAAAATGAATGTTAGGACATTAATCAGGGTGAAATTCCATACTTAAAAATGGTATTGCTTGTTCTTTTTAAAAATTGAGTGTTTTTGGTCCCCGAGGAAAAAATGCGTGATGCCGGGGTCAGAAAAAATGGTGCCCAAATCCGAAATTTTTTTTCATCTCAAATGCAAAAACGAATGTTAGGACATTAATCAGGGTGAAATTCCATACTTAAAAATGGTTCTGACCGCGGCATCACAAGTGTTTTTGGTCCCCGAGGAAAAAATGTGTGATGCCGGGGTCAAAAAAAATGGTGCCCAGAAGTGAAAAAAAAATTTTCATCTCAAATGCAAAAACGGATGCTAGGACATTAATCACGGTGAAATTCGATACTTAAAAATGGTATTGCTTGCTGTTTTTAAAAATTGAGTGTTTTTGGTCCCCGAGGAAAAAATGTGTGATTCCGGGGTCAGAAAAAATGGTGCCCAGAAGTGAAAAAAAATTTCATCTCAAATGCAAAAACGGATGCTAGGACGTTAATCAGGGTGAAATTCCATACTTAAAAATGGTATTGCTTGCTGTTTTTAAAAATTGAGTGTTTTTGGTCCCCGAGGAAAAAATGCGTGATGCCGGGGTCAGAAAAAAATGGTGCCCAGAAGTGAAAAAAAAATTTCAAGTGAAATGCAAAAATGGATGCTAGGACATTAATCAAGGTTAAATTCCATACTTAAAAATGGTATTGCTTGCTGTTTTTAAAAATTGAGTGTTTTTGGTCCCCGAGGAAAAAACGCGTGATGCCGGGGTCAGAAAAAATGGTGCCCAGAAGTGAAAAAAAAAATTTCATCTCAAATGCAAAAACGAATGTTAGGACATTAATCAGGGTGAAATTCCATACTTAAAAATGGTATTGCTTGCTGTTTTGAAAAATTGAGTGTTTTTGGTCCCCAAGGAAAAAACGCGTGATGCCGGGGTCAGAAAAAATGGTGCCCAGAACCGAAATTTTTTTTCATCTCAAATGCAAAAACGAATGTTAGGACATTAATCAGGGTGAAATTCCATACTTAAAAATGGTTCTGACCGCGGCATCACGAGTGTTTTTGGTCCCCGAGGAAAAAATGCGTGATGCCGGGGTCAAAAAAAATGGGGCCCAGAAGTGAAAAAAAATTTTTCATCTCAAATGCAAAAACGGATGCTAGGACATTAATCAGGGTGAAATTCCATACTTAAAAATGGTATTGCTTGCTTTTTTAAAAAATTGAGTGTTTTTGGTCGACGAGGAAAAAATGCGAGATGCCGGGGTCAGAAAAAATGGTGCCCAGAACCGAAATTTTTTTTTCATCTCAAATGCAAAAACGGATGCTAGGACATTAATCACAGTGAAATTCGATACTTAAAAATGGTATTGCTTGCTGTTTTTAAAAATTGAGTGTTTTTGGTCCCCGAGGAAAAAATGCGTGATTCCGGGGTCAGAAAAAATGGTGCCCAGAAGTGAAAAAAAATTTCATCTCAAATGCAAAAACGGATGCTAGGACGTTAATCAGGGTGAAATTCCATACTTAAAAATGGTATTGCTTGCTGTTTTTAAAAATTGAGTGTTTTTGGTCCCCGAGGAAAAAATGCGTGATGCCGGGGTCAGAAAAAATGGTGCCCAGAACCGAAATTTTTTTTCATCTCAAATGCAAAAACGAATGTTAGGACATTAATCAGGGTGAAATTCCATACTTAAAAATGGTTCTGACCGCGGCATCACAAGTGTTTTTGGTCCCCGAGGAAAAAATGTGTGATGCCCGGGTCAAAAAAAATGGTGCCCAGAAGTGAAAAAAAATTTCATCTCAAATGCAAAAACGGATGCTAGGACATTACTCAGGGTGAAATTCCATACTTAAAAATGGTATTGCTTGCTGTTTTTAAAAATTGAGTGTTTTTGGTCCCCGGGGAAAAAATGCGTGATGCCGGGGTCAGAAAAAAGGGTGCCCATTAGTGAAAAAAAAAATTTCATCTCGAATGCAAAAACGGATGCTAGGACATTACTCAGGGTGAAATTCCATACTTAAAAATGGTATTGCTTGCTGTTTTTTAAAATTGAGTGTTTTTGGTCCCCGAGGAAAAAGTGCGTGATGCCGGGGTCAGAAAAAATGATGCCCAGAACCGAAATTTTTTTTTCATCTCAAATGCAAAAACGAATGTTAGGACATTAATCAGGGTGAACTTCCATACTTAAAAATGGTATTGCTTGCTGTTTTTAAAAATTGAGTGTTTTTGGTCCCCAAGGAAAAAATGCATGATGCCGGGGTCAGAAAAAATGTTGCCCAGAACCGAAATTTTTTTTTCATCTCAAATGCAAAAACGGATGCCTGGACATGAAGCAGGGTGGAATTTCATACTTTAAAATGGTATTGCTTGCTGTTTTTAAAAATTGAGTGTTTTTGGTCCCCGAGGAAAAAATGTGTGATGCCGGGGTCAAAAAAAAATGGTGCCCAGAAGTGAAAAAAAAATTTCAAGTGAAATGCAAAAATGGATGCTAGGACATTAATCAAGGTTAAATTCCATACTTAAAAATGGTATTGCTTGCTGTTTTTAAAAATTGAGTGTTTTTGGTCCCCGAGGAAAAAACGCGTGATGCCGGGGTCAGAAAAAATGGTGCCCAGAAGTGAAAAAAAAAATTCCATCTCAAATGCAAAAATGAATGTTAGTTCATTAATCAGGGTGAAATTCCATACTTAAAAATGGTATTGCTTGCTGTTTTTAAAAATTGAGTGTTTTTGGTCCCCGAGGAAAAAATGCGTGATGCCGGGGTCAGAAAAAATGGTGCCCAGAACCGAAATTTTTTTTCATCTCAAATGCAAAAACGAATGTTAGGACATTAATCAGGGTGAAATTCCATACTTAAAAATGGTTCTGACCCCGGCATCACGAGTGTTTTTGGTCCCCGAGGAAAAAATGCGTGATGCCGGGGTCAAAAAAAATGGTGCCCAGAAGTGAAAAAAATTTTTTCATCTCAAATGCAAAAACGGATGCTAGGACATTAATCACGGTGAAATTCGATACTTAAAAATCGTATTGCTTGCTGTTTTTAAAAATTGAGTGTTTTTGGTCCCCGGGGAAAAAATGAGTGATGCCGGGGTCAGAAAAAATGGTGCCCATTAGTGAAAAAAAAATTTTCATCTCGAATGCAAAAACGGATGCTAGGACATTACTCAGGGTGAAATTCCATACTTAAAAATGGTATTGCTTGCTGTTTTTTAAAATTGAATGTTTTTGGTCCCCGAGGAAAAAGTGCGTGATGCCGGGGTCAGAAAAAATGATGCCCAGAACCGAAATTTTTTTTTCATCTCAAATGCAAAAACGAATGTTAGGACATTAATCAGGGTGAAATTCCATACTTAAAAATGGTATTGCTTGCTGTTTTGAAAAATTGAGTGTTTTTGGTCCCCAAGGAAAAAACGCGTGATGCCGGGGTCAGAAAAAATGGTGCCCAGAACCGAAATTTTTTTTCATCTCAAATGCAAAAACGAATGTTAGGACATTAATCAGGGTGAAATTCCATACTTAAAAATGGTTCTGACCGCGGCATCACGAGTGTTTTTGGTCCCCGAGGAAAAAATGCGTGATGCCGGGGTCAAAAAAAATGGTGCCCAGAAGTGAAAAAAAAATTTTCATCTCAAATGCAAAAACGGATGCTAGGACATTAATCAGGGTGAAATTCCATACTTAAAAATGGTATTGCTTGCTTTTTTAAAAAATTGAGTGTTTTTGGTCGACGAGGAAAAAATGCGAGATGCCGGGGTCAGAAAAAATGGTGCCCAGAACCGAAATTTTTTTTTCATCTCAAATGCAAAAACGGATGCTAGGACATTAATCACGGTGAAATTCGATACTTAAAAATGGTATTGCTTGCTGTTTTTAAAAATTGAGTGTTTTTGGTCCCCGAGGAAAAAATGCGTGATTCCGGGGTCAGAAAAAATGGTGCCCAGAAGTGAAAAAAAAAATTTCAAGTGAAATGCAAAAATGGATGCTAGGACATTAATCAAGGTTAAATTCCATACTTAAAAATGGTATTGCTTGCTGTTTTTAAAAATTGAGTTTTTTTGGTCCCCGAGGAAAAAACGCGTGATGCCGGGGTCAGAAAAAATGGTGCCCAGAAGTGAAAAAAAAAATTCCATCTCAAATGCAAAAACGAATGTTAGGACATTAATCAGGGTGAAATTCCATACTTAAAAATGGTATTGCTTGCTGTTTTTAAAAATTGAGTGTTTTCGGTCCCCGAGGAAAAAATGCGTGATGCCGGGGTCAGAAAAAATGGTGCCCAGAACCGAAATTTTTTTTCATCTCAAATGCAAAAACGAATGTTAGGACATTAATCAGGGTGAAATTCCATACTTAAAAATGGTTCTGACCACGGCATCACGAGTGTTTTTGGTCCCCGAGGAAAAAATGCGTGATGCCGGGGTCAAAAAAAAAGGTGCCCAGAAGTGAAAAAAATTTTTTCATCTCAAATGCAAAAACGGATGCTAGGACATTAATCACGGTGAAATTCGATACTTAAAAATGGTATTGCTTGCTGTTTTGAAAAATTGAGTGTTTTTGGTCCCCGAGGAAAAAACACCTGATGCCACGGTCAGAAAAAATGGTGCGAAGAAGCGGGGAAAAAATTTCATCTCAAATGCAAAAATGGATGCTAGGACGTTAATCAGGGTGAAATTCCATACTTAAAAATGGTATTGCTTGCTGTTTTTAAAAATTGAGTGTTTTTGGTCCCCGAGGAAAAAACGCGTGATGCCGGGGTCAGAAAAAATGGTGCCCAGAAGTGAAAAAAAAATTTCATCTCAAATTTAAAAATGAATGTTAGGACATTAATCAGGGTGAAATTCCATACTTAAAAATGGTATTGCTTGTTCTTTTTAAAAATTGAGTGTTTTTGGTCCCCGAGGAAAAAATGCGTGATGCCGGGGTCAGAAAAAATGGTGCCCAAATCCGAAATTTTTTTTCATCTCAAATGCAAAAACGAATGTTAGGACATTAATCAGGGTGAAATTCCATACTTAAAAATGGTTCTGACCGCGGCATCACAAGTGTTTTTGGTCCCCGAGGAAAAAATGTGTGATGCCGGGGTCAAAAAAAATGGTGCCCAGAAGTGAAAAAAAAATTTTCATCTCAAATGCAAAAACGGATGCTAGGACATTAATCACGGTGAAATTCGATACTTAAAAATGGTATTGCTTGCTGTTTTTAAAAATTGAGTGTTTTTGGTCCCCGGGGAAAAAATGAGTGATGCCGGGGTCAGAAAAAATGGTGCCCATTAGTGAAAAAAAAATTTTCATCTCGAATGCAAAAACGGATGCTAGGACATTAATCAGGGTGAAATTCCATACTTAAAAATGGTATTGCTTGCTTTTTTAAAAAATTGAGTGTTTTTGGTCGACGAGGAAAAAATGCGAGATGCCGGGGTCAGAAAAAATGGTGCCCAGAACCGAAATTTTTTTTCATCTCAAATGCAAAAACGAATGTTAGGACATTAATCAGGGTGAAATTCCATACTTAAAAATGGTTCTGACCGCGGCATCACAAGTGTTTTTGGTCCCCGAGGAAAAAATGTGTGATGCCGGGGTCAAAAAAAATGGTGCCCAGAAGTGAAAAAAAAATTCATCTCAAATGCAAAAACGGATGCTAGGACATTACTCAGGGTGAAATTCCATACTTAAAAATGGTATTGCTTGCTGTTTTAAAAAATTGAGTGTTTTTGGTCCCCGGGGAAAAAATGCGTGATGCCGGGGTCAGAAAAAATGGTGCCCATTAGTGAAAAAAAATTTTTCATCTCGAATGCAAAAACGGATGCTAGGACATTACTCAGGGTGAAATTCCATACTTAAAAATGGTATTGCTTGCTGTTTTTTAAAATTGAGTGTTTTTGGTCCCCGAGGTCAGAAAAAATGATGCCCAGAACCGAAATTTTTTTTTCATCTCAAATGCAAAAACGAATGTTAGGACATTAATCAGGGTGAACTTCCATACTTAAAAATGGTATTGCTTGCTGTTTTTAAAAATTGAGTGTTTTTGGTCCCCGAGGAAAAAATGCGTGATGCCGGGGTCAGAAAAAATGTTGCCCAGAACCGAAATTTTTTTTTCATCTCAAATGCAAAAACGGATGCCTGGACATGAAGCAGGGTGGAATTTCATACTTTAAAATGGTATTGCTTGCTGTTTTTAAAAATTGAGTGTTTTTGGTCCCCGAGGAAAAAATGTGTGATGCCGGGGTCAAAAAAAAATGGTGCCCAGAAGTGAAAAAAAAATTTCAAGTGAAATGCAAAAATGGATGCTAGGACATTAATCAAGGTTAAATTCCATACTTAAAAATGGTATTGCTTGCTGTTTTTAAAAATTGAGTGTTTTTGGTCCCCGAGGAAAAAACGCGTGATGCCGGGGTCAGAAAAAATGGTGCCCAGAAGTGAAAAAAAAAATTCCATCTCAAATGCAAAAACGAATGTTAGGACATTAATCAGGGTGAAATTCCATACTTAAAAATGGTATTGCTTGCTGTTTTTAAAAATTGAGTGTTTTTGGTCCCCGAGGAAAAAATGCGTGATGCCGGGGTCAGAAAAAATGGTGCCCAGAACCGAAATTTTTTTTCATCTCAAATGCAAAAACGGATGCTAGGACATTAATCACGGTGAAATTCGATACTTAAAAATGGTATTGCTTGCTGTTTTTAAAAATTGAGTGTTTTTGGTCCCCGGGGAAAAAATGCGTGATGCCGGGGTCAGAAAAAATGGTGCCCATTAGTGAAAAAAAAATTTTCATCTCGAATGCAAAAACGGATGCTAGGACATTACTCAGGGTGAAATTCCATACTTAAAAATGGTATTGCTTGCTGTTTTTTAAAATTGAATGTTTTTGGTCCCCGAGGAAAAAGTGCGTGATGCCGGGGTCAGAAAAAATGATGCCCAGAACCGAAATTTTTTTTTCATCTCAAATGCAAAAACGAATGTTAGGACATTAATCAGGGTGAAATTCCATACTTAAAAATGGTATTGCTTGCTGTTTTGAAAAATTGAGTGTTTTTGGTCCCGAAGGAAAAAACGCGTGATGCCGGGGTCAGAAAAAATGGTGCCCAGAACCGAAATTTTTTTTCATCTCAAATGCAAAAACGAATGTTAGGACATTAATCAGGGTGAAATTCCATACTTAAAAATGGTTCTGACCGCGGCATCACGAGTGTTTTTGGTCCCCGAGGAAAAAATGCGTGATGCCGGGGTCAAAAAAAATGGTGCCCAGAAGTGAAAAAAAATTTTTCATCTCAAATGCAAAAATGGATGCTAGGACATTAATCAGGGTGAAATTCCATACTTAAAAATGGTATTGCTTGCTTTTTTAAAAAATTGAGTGTTTTTGGTCGACGAGGAAAAAATGCGAGATGCCGGGGTCAGAAAAAATGGTGCCCAGAACCGAAATTTTTTTTTCATCTCAAATGCAAAAACGGATGCTAGGACATTAATCACAGTGAAATTCGATACTTAAAAATGGTATTGCTTGCTGTTTTTAAAAATTGAGTGTTTTTGGTCCCCGAGGAAAAAATGCGTGATTCCGGGGTCAGAAAAAATGGTGCCCAGAAGTGAAAAAAAATTTCATCTCAAATGCAAAAACGGATGCTAGGACGTTAATCAGGGTGAAATTCCATACTTAAAAATGGTATTGCTTGCTGTTTTTAAAAATTGAGTGTTTTTGGTCCCCGAGTTAAAAATGCGTGATGCCGGGGTCAGAAAAAATGGTGCCCAGAACCGAAATTTTTTTTCATCTCAAATGCAAAAACGAATGTTAGGACATTAATCAGGGTGAAATTCCATACTTAAAAATGGTTCTGACCGCGGCATCACAAGTGTTTTTGGTCCCCGAGGAAAAAATGTGTGATGCCCGGGTCAAAAAAAATGGTGCCCAGAAGTGAAAAAAAATTTCATCTCAAATGCAAAAACGGATGCTAGGACATTACTCAGGGTGAAATTCCATACTTAAAAATGGTATTGCTTGCTGTTTTTAAAAATTGAGTGTTTTTGGTCCCCGGGGAAAAAATGCGTGATGCCGGGGTCAGAAAAAATGGTGCCCATTAGTGAAAAAAAATTTTTCATCTCGAATGCAAAAACGGATGCTAGGACATTACTCAGGGTGAAATTCCATACTTAAAAATGGTATTGCTTGCTGTTTTTTAAAATTGAATGTTTTTGGTCCCCGAGGAAAAAGTGCGTGATGCCGGGGTCAGAAAAAATGATGCCCAGAACCGAAATTTTTTTTTCATCTCAAATGCAAAAACGAATGTTAGGACATTAATCAGGGTTTACTTCCATACTTAAAAATGGTATTGCTTGCTGTTTTTAAAAATTGAGTGTTTTTGGTCCCCAAGGAAAAAATGCGTGATGCCGGGGTCAGAAAAAATGTTGCCCAGAACCAAAATTTTTTTTCATCTCAAATGCAAAAACGGATGCCTGGACATGAAGCAGGGTGGAATTTCATACTTTAAAATGGTATTGCTTGCTGTTTTTAAAAATTGAGTGTTTTTGGTCCCCGAGGAAAAAATGTGTGATGCCGGGGTCATAAAAAAAATGGTGCCCAGAAGTGAAAAAAAAATTTCAAGTGAAATGCAAAAATGGATGCTAGGACATTAATCAAGGTTAAATTCCATACTTAAAAATGGTATTGCTTGCTGTTTTTAAAAATTGAGTGTTTTTGGTCCCCGAGGAAAAAACGCGTGATGCCGGGGTCAGAAAAAATGGTGCCCAGAAGTGAAAAAAAAAATTCCATCTCAAATGCAAAAACGAATGTTAGGACATTAATCAGGGTGAAATTCCATACTTAAAAATGGTATTGCTTGCTGTTTTTAAAAATTGAGTGTTTTTGGTCCCCGAGGAAAAAATGCGTAATGCCGGGGTCAGAAAAAATGGTGCCCAGAACCGAAATTTTTTTTCATCTCAAATGCAAAAACGAATGTTAGGACATTAATCAGGGTGAAATTCCATACTTAAAAATGGTTCTGACCGCGGCATCACGAGTGTTTTTGGTCCCCGATGAAAAAATGCGTGATGCCGGGGTCAAAAAAAATGGTGCCCAGAAGTGAAAAAAAGTTTTTCATCTCAAATGCAAAAACGGATGCTAGGACATTAATCACGGTGAAATTCGATACTTAAAAATGGTATTGCTTGCTGTTTTTAAAAATTGAGTGTTTTTGGTCCCCGGGGAAAAAATGCGTGATGCCGGGGTCAGAAAAAATGGTGCCCATTAGTGAAAAAAAATTTTTCATCTCGAATGCAAAAACGGATGCTAGGACATTACTCAGGGTGAAATTCCATACTTAAAAATGGTATTGCTTGCTGTTTTTTAAAATTGAATGTTTTTGGTCCCCGAGGAAAAAGTGCGTGATGCCGGGGTCAGAAAAAATGATGCCCAGAACCGAAATTTTTTTTTCATCTCAAATGCAAAAACGAATGTTAGGACATTAATCAGGGTGAAATTCCATACTTAAAAATGGTATTGCTTGCTGTTTTTTAAAATTGAATGTTTTTGGTCCCCGAGGAAAAAACGCGTGATGCCGGGGTCAGAAAAAATGGTGCCCAGAACCAAAATTTTTTTTCATCTCAAATGCAAAAACGAATGTTAGGACATTAATCAGGGTGAAATTCCATACTTAAAAATGGTTCTGACCGTGGCATCACGAGTGTTTTTGGTCCCCGAGGAAAAAATGCGTGATGCCGGGGTCAAAAAAAATGGTGCCCAGAAGTGAAAAAAATGTTTTCATCTCAAATGCAAAAACGGATGCTAGGACATTAATCAGGGTGAAATTCCATACTTAAAAATGGTATTGCTTGCTTTTTTAAAAAATTGAGTGTTTTTGGTCGACGAGGAAAAAATGCGAGATGCCGGGGTCAGAAAAAATGGTGCCCAGAACCGAAATTTTTTTTTCATCTCAAATGCAAAAACGGATGCTAGGACATTAATCACGGTGAAATTCGATACTTAAAAATGGTATTGCTTGCTGTTTTTAAAAATTGAGTGTTTTTGGTCCCCGGGGAAAAAATGCGTGATGCCGGGGTCAGAAAAAATGGTGCCCATTAGTGAAAAAAAATTTTTCATCTCGAATGCAAAAACGGATGCTAGGACATTACTCAGGGTGAAATTCCATACTTAAAAATGGTTCTGACCGCGGCATCACGAGTGTTTTTGGTCCCCGAGGAAAAAATGCGTGATGCCGGGGTCAGAAAAAATGGTGCCCATTAGTGAAAAAAAAATTTTCATCTCGAATGCAAAAACGGATGCTAGGACATTAATCAGGGTGAAATTCCATACTTAAAAATGGTATTGCTTGCTGTTTTTTAAAATTGAATGTTTTTGGTCCCCGAGGAAAAAGTGCGTGATGCCGGGGTCAGAAAAAATGATGCCCAGAACCGAAATTTTTTTTTCATCTCAAATGCAAAAACGAATGTTAGGACATTAATCATGGTGAAATTCCATACTTAAAAATGGTATTGCTTGCTGTTTTGAAAAATTGAGTGTTTTTGGTCCCCAAGGAAAAAACGCGTGATGCCGGGGTCAGAAAAAATGGTGCCCAGAACCGAAATTTTTTTTCATCTCAAATGCAAAAACGAATGTTAGGACATTAATCAGGGTGAAATTCCATACTTAAAAATGGTTCTGACCGCGGCATCACGAGTGTTTTTGGTCCCCGAGGAAAAAATGCGTGATGCCGGGGTCAAAAAAAATGGTGCCCAGAAGTGAAAAAAATTTTTTCATCTCAAATGCAAAAACGGATGCTAGGACATTAATCAGGGTGAAATTCCATACTTAAAAATGGTATTGCTTGCTTTTTTAAAAAATTGAGTGTTTTTGGTCGACGAGGAAAAAATGCGAGATGCCGGGGTCAGAAAAAATGGTGCCCAGAACCGAAATTTTTTTTTCATCTCAAATGCAAAAACGGATGCTAGGACATTAATCACGGTGAAATTCGATACTTAAAAATGGTATTGCTTGCTGTTTTTAAAAATTGAGTGTTTTTGGTCCCCGAGGAAAAAATGCGTGATTCCGGGGTCAGAAAAAATGGTGCCCAGAAGTGAAAAAAAATTTCATCTCAAATGCAAAAACGGATGCTAGGACGTTAATCAGGGTGAAATTCCATACTTAAAAATGGTATTGCTTGCTGTTTTTAAAAATTGAGTGTTTTTGGTCCCCGAGGAAAAAATGCGTGATGCCGGGGTCAGAAAAAATGGTGCCCAGAACCGAAATTTTTTTTTCATCTCAAATGCAAAAATGAATGTTAGGACATTAATCAGGGTGAAATTCCATACTTAAAAATGGTTCTGACCACGGCATCACAAGTGTTTTTGGTCCCTGAGGAAAAAATGTGTGATGCCGGGGTCAAAAAAAATGGTGCCCAGAAGTGAAAAAAAATTTCATCTCAAATGCAAAAACGGATGCTAGGACATTACTCAGGGTGAAATTCCATACTTAAAAATGGTATTGCTTGCTGTTTTTAAAAATTGAGTGTTTTTGGTCCCCGAGGAAAAAATGTGTGATGCCGGGGTCAAAAAAAAATGGTGCCCAGAAGTGAAAAAAAAAATTTCATCTCAAATGCAAAAACGAATGTTAGGACATTAATCAGGGTGAAATTCCATACTTAAAAATGGTATTGCTTGCTGTTTTTAAAAATTGAGTGTTTTTGGTCCCCGAGGAAAAAATGTGTGATGCCGGGGTCAGAAAAAATGGTGTCCAGAACTGAAATTTTTTTTCATCTCAAATGCAAAAACGAATGTTAGGACATTAATCAGGGTGAAATTCCATACTTAAAAATGGTTCTGACCACGGCATCACTAGTGTTTTTGGTCCCCGAGGAAAAAATGCGTGATGCCGGGGTCAAAATAAATGGTGCCCAGAAGTGAAAAAAAATTTTTCATCTCAAATGCAAAAACGGATGCTAGGACATTAATCACGGTGAAATTCGATAATTAAAAATGGTATTGCTTGCTGTTTTTAAAAATTGAGTGGTTTTGGTCCCCGAGGAAAAAATGCGTGATGCCGGGGTCAGAAAAAATGGTGCCCAGAAGTGAAAAAAAATTTCATCTCAAATGCAAAAACGGATGCTAGGACGTTAATCAGGGTGAAATTCCATACTTAAAAATGGTATTGCTTGCTGTTTTTAAAAATTGAGTGTTTTTGGTCCCCGAGGAAAAAATGCGTGAAGCCGGGGTCAGAAAAAATGATGCCCAGAACCGAAATTTTTTTTTCATCTCAAATGCAAAAACGAATGTTAGGACATTAATCAGGGTGAAATTCCATACTTAAAAATGGTATTGCTTGCTTTTTTAAAAAATTGAGTGTTTTTGGTCAACGAGGAAAAAATGCGAGATGCCGGGGTCAGAAAAAATGGTGCCCAGAACCGAAATTTTTTTTTCATCTCAAATGCAAAAACGGATGCTAGGACATTAATCACGGTGAAATTCGATACTTAAAAATGGTATTGCTTGCTGTTTTTAAAAATTGAGTGTTTTTGGTCCCCGGGGAAAAAATGCGTGATGCCGGGGTCAGAAAAAATGGTGCCCATTAGTGAAAAAAATTTTTTCATCTCGAATGCAAAAACGGATGCTAGGACATTACTCAGGGTGAAATTCCATACTTAAAAATGGTTCTGACCGCGGCATCACGAGTGTTTTTGGTCCCCGAGGAAAAAATGCGTGATGCCGGGGTCAAAAAAAATGGTGCCCAGAAGTGAAAAAAAATTTTTCATCTCAAATGCAAAAACGGATGCTAGGACATTAATCAGGGTGAAATTCCATACTTAAAAATGGTATTGCTTGCTGTTTTTTAAAATTGAATGTTTTTGGTCCCCGAGGAAAAAGTGCGTGATGCCGGGGTCAGAAAAAATGATGCCCAGAACCGAAATTTTTTTTTCATCTCAAATGCAAAAACGAATGTTAGGACATTAATCATGGTGAAATTCCATACTTAAAAATGGTATTGCTTGCTGTTTTGAAAAATTGAGTGTTTTTGGTCCCCAAGGAAAAAACGCGTGATGCCGGGGTCAGAAAAAATGGTGCCCAGAACCGAAATTTTTTTTCATCTCAAATGCAAAAACGAATGTTAGGACATTAATCAGGGTGAAATTCCATACTTAAAAATGGTTCTGACCGCGGCATCACGAGTGTTTTTGGTCCCCGAGGAAAAAATGCGTGATGCCGGGGTCAAAAAAAATGGTGCCCAGAAGTGAAAAAAATTTTTTCATCTCAAATGCAAAAACGGATGCTAGGACATTAATCAGGGTGAAATTCCATACTTAAAAATGGTATTGCTTGCTTTTTTAAAAAATTGAGTGTTTTTGGTCGACGAGGAAAAAATGCGAGATGCCGGGGTCAAAAAAAATGGTGCCCAGAACCGAAATTTTTTTTTCATCTCAAATGCAAAAACGGATGCTAGGACATTAATCACGGTGAAATTCGATACTTAAAAATGGTATTGCTTGCTGTTTTTAAAAATTGAGTGTTTTTGGTCCCCGAGGAAAAAATGCGTGATTCCGGGGTCAGAAAAAATGGTGCCCAGAAGTGAAAAAAAATTTCATCTCAAATGCAAAAACGGATGCTAGGACGTTAATCAGGGTGAAATTCCATACTTAAAAATGGTATTGCTTGCTGTTTTTAAAAATTGAGTGTTTTTGGTCCCCGAGGAAAAAATGCGTGATGCCGGGGTCAGAAAAAATGGTGCCCAGAACCGAAATTTTTTTTTCATCTCAAATGCAAAAACGAATGTTAGGACATTAATCAGGGTGAAATTCCATACTTAAAAATGGTATTGCTTGCTTTTTTAAAAAATTGAGTGTTTTTGGTCAACGAGGAAAAAATGCGAGATGCCGGGGTCAGAAAAAATGGTGCCCAGAACCGAAATTTTTTTTTCATCTCAAATGCAAAAACGGATGCTAGGACATTAATCACGGTGAAATTCGATACTTAAAAATGGTATTGCTTGCTGTTTTTAAAAATTGAGTGTTTTTGGTCCCCGAGGAAAAAATGTGTGATGCCCGGGTCAAAAAAAATGGTGCCCAGAAGTGAAAAAAAATTTCATCTCAAATGCAAAAACGGATGCTAGGACATTACTCAGGGTGAAATTCCATACTTAAAAATGGTATTGCTTGCTTTTTTTAAAAATTGAGTGTTTTTGGTCCCCGGGGAAAAAATGCGTGATGCCGGGGTCAGAAAAAATGGTGCCCATTAGTGAAAAAAAATTTTTCATCTCGAATGCAAAAACGGATGCTAGGACATTACTCAGGGTGAAATTCCATACTTAAAAATGGTATTGCTTGCTGTTTTTTAAAATTGAATGTTTTTGGTCCCCGAGGAAAAAGTGCGTGATTCCGGGGTCAGAAAAAATGATGCCCAGAACCGAAATTTTTTTTTCATCTCAAATGCAAAAACGAATGTTAGGACATTAATCAGGGTTTACTTCCATACTTAAAAATGGTATTGCTTGCTGTTTTTAAAAATTGAGTGTTTTTGGTCCCCAAGGAAAAAATGCGTGATGCCGGGGTCAGAAAAAATGTTGCCCAGAACCAAAATTTTTTTTTCATCTCAAATGCAAAAACGGATGCCTGGACATGAAGCAGGGTGGAATTTCATACTTTAAAATGGTATTGCTTGCTGTTTTTAAAAATTGAGTGTTTTTGGTCCCCGAGGAAAAAATGTGTGATGCCGGGGTCATAAAAAAAATGGTGCCCAGAAGTGAAAAAAAAATTTCAAGTGAAATGCAAAAATGGATGCTAGGACATTAATCAAGGTTAAATTCCATACTTAAAAATGGTATTGCTTGCTGTTTTTAAAAATTGAGTGTTTTTGGTCCCCGAGGAAAAAACGCGTGATGCCGGGGTCAGAAAAAATGGTGCCCAGAAGTGAAAAAAAAAATTCCATCTCAAATGCAAAAACGAATGTTAGGACATTAATCAGGGTGAAATTCCATACTTAAAAATGGTATTGCTTGCTGTTTTTAAAAATTGAGTGTTTTTGGTCCCCGAGGAAAAAATGCGTAATGCCGGGGTCAGAAAAAATGGTGCCCAGAACCGAAATTTTTTTTCATCTCAAATGCAAAAACGAATGTTAGGACATTAATCAGGGTGAAATTCCATACTTAAAAATGGTTCTGACCGCGGCATCACGAGTGTTTTTGGTCCCCGATGAAAAAATGCGTGATGCCGGGGTCAAAAAAAATGGTGCCCAGAAGTGAAAAAAAGTTTTTCATCTCAAATGCAAAAACGGATGCTAGGACATTAATCACGGTGAAATTCGATACTTAAAAATGGTATTGCTTGCTGTTTTTAAAAATTGAGTGTTTTTGGTCCCCGGGGAAAAAATGCGTGATGCCGGGGTCAGAAAAAATGGTGCCCATTAGTGAAAAAAATTTTTTCATCTCGAATGCAAAAACGGATGCTAGGACATTACTCAGGGTGAAATTCCATACTTAAAAATGGTATTGCTTGCTGTTTTTTAAAATTGAATGTTTTTGGTCCCCGAGGAAAAAGTGCGTGATGCCGGGGTCAGAAAAAATGATGCCCAGAACCGAAATTTTTTTTTCATCTCAAATGCAAAAACGAATGTTAGGACATTAATCAGGGTGAAATTCCATACTTAAAAATGGTATTGCTTGCTGTTTTGAAAAATTGAGTGTTTTTGGTCCCCAAGGAAAAAACGCGTGATGCCGGGGTCAGAAAAAATGGTGCCCAGAACCAAAATTTTTTTTCATCTCAAATGCAAAAACGAATGTTAGGACATTAATCAGGGTGAAATTCCATACTTAAAAATGGTTCTGACCGTGGCATCACGAGTGTTTTTGGTCCCCGAGGAAAAAATGCGTGATGCCGGGGTCAAAAAAAATGGTGCCCAGAAGTGAAAAAAATGTTTTCATCTCAAATGCAAAAACGGATGCTAGGACATTAATCAGGGTGAAATTCCATACTTAAAAATGGTATTGCTTGCTTTTTTAAAAAATTGAGTGTTTTTGTTCGACGAGGAAAAAATGCGAGATGCCGGGGTCAGAAAAAATGGTGCCCAGAACCGAAATTTTTTTTTCATCTCAAATGCAAAAACGGATGCTAGGACATTAATCACGGTGAAATTCGATACTTAAAAATGGTATTGCTTGCTGTTTTTAAAAATTGAGTGTTTTTGGTCCCCGGGGAAAAAATGCGTGATGCCGGGGTCAGAAAAAATGGTGCCCATTAGTGAAAAAAATTTTTTCATCTCGAATGCAAAAACGGATGCTAGGACATTACTCAGGGTGAAATTCCATACTTAAAAATGGTTCTGACCGCGGCATCACGAGTGTTTTTGGTCCCCGAGGAAAAAATGCGTGATGCCGGGGTCAAAAAAAATGGTGCCCAGAAGTGAAAAAAAATTTTTCATCTCAAATGCAAAAACGGATGCTAGGACATTAATCACGGTGAAATTCGATACTTAAAAATGGTATTGCTTGCTGTTTTTAAAAATTGAGTGTTTTTGGTCCCCGGGGAAAAAATGCGTGATGCCGGGGTCAGAAAAAATGGTGCCCATTAGTGAAAAAAAAATTTTCATCTCGAATGCAAAAACGGATGCTAGGACATTAATCAGGGTGAAATTCCATACTTAAAAATGGTATTGCTTGCTGTTTTTTAAAATTGAATGTTTTTGGTCCCCGAGGAAAAAGTGCGTGATGCCGGGGTCAGAAAAAATGATGCCCAGAACCGAAATTTTTTTTTCATCTCAAATGCAAAAACGAATGTTAGGACATTAATCATGGTGAAATTCCATACTTAAAAATGGTATTGCTTGCTGTTTTGAAAAATTGAGTGTTTTTGGTCCCCAAGGAAAAAACGCGTGATCAAAATGGTGCCCAGAAGTGAAAAAAATGTTTTCATCTCAAATGCAAAAACGGATGCTAGGACATTAATCAGGGTGAAATTCCATACTTAAAAATGGTATTGCTTGCTTTTTTAAAAAATTGAGTGTTTTTGTTCGACGAGGAAAAAATGCGAGATGCCGGGGTCAGAAAAAATGGTGCCCAGAACCGAAATTTTTTTTTCATCTCAAATGCAAAAACGGATGCTAGGACATTAATCACGGTGAAATTCGATACTTAAAAATGGTATTGCTTGCTGTTTTTAAAAATTGAGTGTTTTTGGTCCCCGGGGAAAAAATGCGTGATGCCGGGGTCAGAAAAAATGGTGCCCATTAGTGAAAAAAATTTTTTCATCTCGAATGCAAAAACGGATGCTAGGACATTACTCAGGGTGAAATTCCATACTTAAAAATGGTTCTGACCGCGGCATCACGAGTGTTTTTGGTCCCCGAGGAAAAAATGCGTGATGCCGGGGTCAAAAAAAATGGTGCCCAGAAGTGAAAAAAAATTTTTCATCTCAAATGCAAAAACGGATGCTAGGACATTAATCACGGTGAAATTCGATACTTAAAAATGGTATTGCTTGCTGTTTTTAAAAATTGAGTGTTTTTGGTCCCCGGGGAAAAAATGCGTGATGCCGGGGTCAGAAAAAATGGTGCCCATTAGTGAAAAAAAAATTTTCATCTCGAATGCAAAAACGGATGCTAGGACATTAATCAGGGTGAAATTCCATACTTAAAAATGGTATTGCTTGCTGTTTTTTAAAATTGAATGTTTTTGGTCCCCGAGGAAAAAGTGCGTGATGCCGGGGTCAGAAAAAATGATGCCCAGAACCGAAATTTTTTTTTCATCTCAAATGCAAAAATGAATGTTAGGACATTAATCAGGGTGAAATTCCATACTTAAAAATGGTTCTGACCACGGCATCACAAGTGTTTTTGGTCCCTGAGGAAAAAATGTGTGATGCCGGGGTCAAAAAAAATGGTGCCCAGAAGTGAAAAAAAATTTCATCTCAAATGCAAAAACGGATGCTAGGACATTACTCAGGGTGAAATTCCATACTTAAAAATGGTATTGCTTGCTGTTTTTAAAAATTGAGTGTTTTTGGTCCCCGAGGAAAAAATGTGTGATGCCGGGGTCAAAAAAAAATGGTGCCCAGAAGTGAAAAAAAAAATTTCATCTCAAATGCAAAAACGAATGTTAGGACATTAATCAGGGTGAAATTCCATACTTAAAAATGGTATTGCTTGCTGTTTTTAAAAATTGAGTGTTTTTGGTCCCCGAGGAAAAAATGTGTGATGCCGGGGTCAGAAAAAATGGTGTCCAGAACTGAAATTTTTTTTCATCTCAAATGCAAAAACGAATGTTAGGACATTAATCAGGGTGAAATTCCATACTTAAAAATGGTTCTGACCACGGCATCACTAGTGTTTTTGGTCCCCGAGGAAAAAATGCGTGATGCCGGGGTCAAAATAAATGGTGCCCAGAAGTGAAAAAAAATTTTTCATCTCAAATGCAAAAACGGATGCTAGGACATTAATCACGGTGAAATTCGATAATTAAAAATGGTATTGCTTGCTGTTTTTAAAAATTGAGTGGTTTTGGTCCCCGAGGAAAAAATGCGTGATGCCGGGGTCAGAAAAAATGGTGCCCAGAAGTGAAAAAAAATTTCATCTCAAATGCAAAAACGGATGCTAGGACGTTAATCAGGGTGAAATTCCATACTTAAAAATGGTATTGCTTGCTGTTTTTAAAAATTGAGTGTTTTTGGTCCCCGAGGAAAAAATGCGTGAAGCCGGGGTCAGAAAAAATGATGCCCAGAACCGAAATTTTTTTTTCATCTCAAATGCAAAAACGAATGTTAGGACATTAATCAGGGTGAAATTCCATACTTAAAAATGGTATTGCTTGCTTTTTTAAAAAATTGAGTGTTTTTGGTCAACGAGGAAAAAATGCGAGATGCCGGGGTCAGAAAAAATGGTGCCCAGAACCGAAATTTTTTTTTCATCTCAAATGCAAAAACGGATGCTAGGACATTAATCACGGTGAAATTCGATACTTAAAAATGGTATTGCTTGCTGTTTTTAAAAATTGAGTGTTTTTGGTCCCCGGGGAAAAAATGCGTGATGCCGGGGTCAGAAAAAATGGTGCCCATTAGTGAAAAAAATTTTTTCATCTCGAATGCAAAAACGGATGCTAGGACATTACTCAGGGTGAAATTCCATACTTAAAAATGGTTCTGACCGCGGCATCACGAGTGTTTTTGGTCCCCGAGGAAAAAATGCGTGATGCCGGGGTCAAAAAAAATGGTGCCCAGAAGTGAAAAAAAATTTTTCATCTCAAATGCAAAAACGGATGCTAGGACATTAATCAGGGTGAAATTCCATACTTAAAAATGGTATTGCTTGCTGTTTTTTAAAATTGAATGTTTTTGGTCCCCGAGGAAAAAGTGCGTGATGCCGGGGTCAGAAAAAATGATGCCCAGAACCGAAATTTTTTTTTCATCTCAAATGCAAAAACGAATGTTAGGACATTAATCATGGTGAAATTCCATACTTAAAAATGGTATTGCTTGCTGTTTTGAAAAATTGAGTGTTTTTGGTCCCCAAGGAAAAAACGCGTGATGCCGGGGTCAGAAAAAATGGTGCCCAGAACCGAAATTTTTTTTCATCTCAAATGCAAAAACGAATGTTAGGACATTAATCAGGGTGAAATTCCATACTTAAAAATGGTTCTGACCGCGGCATCACGAGTGTTTTTGGTCCCCGAGGAAAAAATGCGTGATGCCGGGGTCAAAAAAAATGGTGCCCAGAAGTGAAAAAAATTTTTTCATCTCAAATGCAAAAACGGATGCTAGGACATTAATCAGGGTGAAATTCCATACTTAAAAATGGTATTGCTTGCTTTTTTAAAAAATTGAGTGTTTTTGGTCGACGAGGAAAAAATGCGAGATGCCGGGGTCAAAAAAAATGGTGCCCAGAACCGAAATTTTTTTTTCATCTCAAATGCAAAAACGGATGCTAGGACATTAATCACGGTGAAATTCGATACTTAAAAATGGTATTGCTTGCTGTTTTTAAAAATTGAGTGTTTTTGGTCCCCGAGGAAAAAATGCGTGATTCCGGGGTCAGAAAAAATGGTGCCCAGAAGTGAAAAAAAATTTCATCTCAAATGCAAAAACGGATGCTAGGACGTTAATCAGGGTGAAATTCCATACTTAAAAATGGTATTGCTTGCTGTTTTTAAAAATTGAGTGTTTTTGGTCCCCGAGGAAAAAATGCGTGATGCCGGGGTCAGAAAAAATGGTGCCCAGAACCGAAATTTTTTTTTCATCTCAAATGCAAAAACGAATGTTAGGACATTAATCAGGGTGAAATTCCATACTTAAAAATGGTATTGCTTGCTTTTTTAAAAAATTGAGTGTTTTTGGTCAACGAGGAAAAAATGCGAGATGCCGGGGTCAGAAAAAATGGTGCCCAGAACCGAAATTTTTTTTTCATCTCAAATGCAAAAACGGATGCTAGGACATTAATCACGGTGAAATTCGATACTTAAAAATGGTATTGCTTGCTGTTTTTAAAAATTGAGTGTTTTTGGTCCCCGAGGAAAAAATGTGTGATGCCCGGGTCAAAAAAAATGGTGCCCAGAAGTGAAAAAAAATTTCATCTCAAATGCAAAAACGGATGCTAGGACATTACTCAGGGTGAAATTCCATACTTAAAAATGGTATTGCTTGCTTTTTTTAAAAATTGAGTGTTTTTGGTCCCCGGGGAAAAAATGCGTGATGCCGGGGTCAGAAAAAATGGTGCCCATTAGTGAAAAAAAATTTTTCATCTCGAATGCAAAAACGGATGCTAGGACATTACTCAGGGTGAAATTCCATACTTAAAAATGGTATTGCTTGCTGTTTTTTAAAATTGAATGTTTTTGGTCCCCGAGGAAAAAGTGCGTGATTCCGGGGTCAGAAAAAATGATGCCCAGAACCGAAATTTTTTTTTCATCTCAAATGCAAAAACGAATGTTAGGACATTAATCAGGGTTTACTTCCATACTTAAAAATGGTATTGCTTGCTGTTTTTAAAAATTGAGTGTTTTTGGTCCCCAAGGAAAAAATGCGTGATGCCGGGGTCAGAAAAAATGTTGCCCAGAACCAAAATTTTTTTTTCATCTCAAATGCAAAAACGGATGCCTGGACATGAAGCAGGGTGGAATTTCATACTTTAAAATGGTATTGCTTGCTGTTTTTAAAAATTGAGTGTTTTTGGTCCCCGAGGAAAAAATGTGTGATGCCGGGGTCATAAAAAAAATGGTGCCCAGAAGTGAAAAAAAAATTTCAAGTGAAATGCAAAAATGGATGCTAGGACATTAATCAAGGTTAAATTCCATACTTAAAAATGGTATTGCTTGCTGTTTTTAAAAATTGAGTGTTTTTGGTCCCCGAGGAAAAAACGCGTGATGCCGGGGTCAGAAAAAATGGTGCCCAGAAGTGAAAAAAAAAATTCCATCTCAAATGCAAAAACGAATGTTAGGACATTAATCAGGGTGAAATTCCATACTTAAAAATGGTATTGCTTGCTGTTTTTAAAAATTGAGTGTTTTTGGTCCCCGAGGAAAAAATGCGTAATGCCGGGGTCAGAAAAAATGGTGCCCAGAACCGAAATTTTTTTTCATCTCAAATGCAAAAACGAATGTTAGGACATTAATCAGGGTGAAATTCCATACTTAAAAATGGTTCTGACCGCGGCATCACGAGTGTTTTTGGTCCCCGATGAAAAAATGCGTGATGCCGGGGTCAAAAAAAATGGTGCCCAGAAGTGAAAAAAAGTTTTTCATCTCAAATGCAAAAACGGATGCTAGGACATTAATCACGGTGAAATTCGATACTTAAAAATGGTATTGCTTGCTGTTTTTAAAAATTGAGTGTTTTTGGTCCCCGGGGAAAAAATGCGTGATGCCGGGGTCAGAAAAAATGGTGCCCATTAGTGAAAAAAATTTTTTCATCTCGAATGCAAAAACGGATGCTAGGACATTACTCAGGGTGAAATTCCATACTTAAAAATGGTATTGCTTGCTGTTTTTTAAAATTGAATGTTTTTGGTCCCCGAGGAAAAAGTGCGTGATGCCGGGGTCAGAAAAAATGATGCCCAGAACCGAAATTTTTTTTTCATCTCAAATGCAAAAACGAATGTTAGGACATTAATCAGGGTGAAATTCCATACTTAAAAATGGTATTGCTTGCTGTTTTGAAAAATTGAGTGTTTTTGGTCCCCAAGGAAAAAACGCGTGATGCCGGGGTCAGAAAAAATGGTGCCCAGAACCAAAATTTTTTTTCATCTCAAATGCAAAAACGAATGTTAGGACATTAATCAGGGTGAAATTCCATACTTAAAAATGGTTCTGACCGTGGCATCACGAGTGTTTTTGGTCCCCGAGGAAAAAATGCGTGATGCCGGGGTCAAAAAAAATGGTGCCCAGAAGTGAAAAAAATGTTTTCATCTCAAATGCAAAAACGGATGCTAGGACATTAATCAGGGTGAAATTCCATACTTAAAAATGGTATTGCTTGCTTTTTTAAAAAATTGAGTGTTTTTGTTCGACGAGGAAAAAATGCGAGATGCCGGGGTCAGAAAAAATGGTGCCCAGAACCGAAATTTTTTTTTCATCTCAAATGCAAAAACGGATGCTAGGACATTAATCACGGTGAAATTCGATACTTAAAAATGGTATTGCTTGCTGTTTTTAAAAATTGAGTGTTTTTGGTCCCCGGGGAAAAAATGCGTGATGCCGGGGTCAGAAAAAATGGTGCCCATTAGTGAAAAAAATTTTTTCATCTCGAATGCAAAAACGGATGCTAGGACATTACTCAGGGTGAAATTCCATACTTAAAAATGGTTCTGACCGCGGCATCACGAGTGTTTTTGGTCCCCGAGGAAAAAATGCGTGATGCCGGGGTCAAAAAAAATGGTGCCCAGAAGTGAAAAAAAATTTTTCATCTCAAATGCAAAAACGGATGCTAGGACATTAATCACGGTGAAATTCGATACTTAAAAATGGTATTGCTTGCTGTTTTTAAAAATTGAGTGTTTTTGGTCCCCGGGGAAAAAATGCGTGATGCCGGGGTCAGAAAAAATGGTGCCCATTAGTGAAAAAAAAATTTTCATCTCGAATGCAAAAACGGATGCTAGGACATTAATCAGGGTGAAATTCCATACTTAAAAATGGTATTGCTTGCTGTTTTTTAAAATTGAATGTTTTTGGTCCCCGAGGAAAAAGTGCGTGATGCCGGGGTCAGAAAAAATGATGCCCAGAACCGAAATTTTTTTTTCATCTCAAATGCAAAAACGAATGTTAGGACATTAATCATGGTGAAATTCCATACTTAAAAATGGTATTGCTTGCTGTTTTGAAAAATTGAGTGTTTTTGGTCCCCAAGGAAAAAACGCGTGATCAAAATGGTGCCCAGAAGTGAAAAAAATGTTTTCATCTCAAATGCAAAAACGGATGCTAGGACATTAATCAGGGTGAAATTCCATACTTAAAAATGGTATTGCTTGCTTTTTTAAAAAATTGAGTGTTTTTGTTCGACGAGGAAAAAATGCGAGATGCCGGGGTCAGAAAAAATGGTGCCCAGAACCGAAATTTTTTTTTCATCTCAAATGCAAAAACGGATGCTAGGACATTAATCACGGTGAAATTCGATACTTAAAAATGGTATTGCTTGCTGTTTTTAAAAATTGAGTGTTTTTGGTCCCCGGGGAAAAAATGCGTGATGCCGGGGTCAGAAAAAATGGTGCCCATTAGTGAAAAAAATTTTTTCATCTCGAATGCAAAAACGGATGCTAGGACATTACTCAGGGTGAAATTCCATACTTAAAAATGGTTCTGACCGCGGCATCACGAGTGTTTTTGGTCCCCGAGGAAAAAATGCGTGATGCCGGGGTCAAAAAAAATGGTGCCCAGAAGTGAAAAAAAATTTTTCATCTCAAATGCAAAAACGGATGCTAGGACATTAATCACGGTGAAATTCGATACTTAAAAATGGTATTGCTTGCTGTTTTTAAAAATTGAGTGTTTTTGGTCCCCGGGGAAAAAATGCGTGATGCCGGGGTCAGAAAAAATGGTGCCCATTAGTGAAAAAAAAATTTTCATCTCGAATGCAAAAACGGATGCTAGGACATTAATCAGGGTGAAATTCCATACTTAAAAATGGTATTGCTTGCTGTTTTTTAAAATTGAATGTTTTTGGTCCCCGAGGAAAAAGTGCGTGATGCCGGGGTCAGAAAAAATGATGCCCAGAACCGAAATTTTTTTTTCATCTCAAATGCAAAAACGAATGTTAGGACATTAATCATGGTGAAATTCCATACTTAAAAATGGTATTGCTTGCTGTTTTGAAAAATTGAGTGTTTTTGGTCCCCAAGGAAAAAACGCGTGATGCCGGGGTCAGAAAAAATGGTGCCCAGAACCGAAATTTTTTTTCATCTCAAATGCAAAAACGAATGTTAGGACATTAATCAGGGTGAAATTCCATACTTAAAAATGGTTCTGACCGCGGCATCACGAGTGTTTTTTGTCCCCGAGGAAAAAATGCGTGATGCCGGGGTCAAAAAAAATGGTGCCCAGAAGTGAAAAAAAATTTTTCATCTCAAATGCAAAAACGGATGCTAGGACATTAATCAGGGTGAAATTCCATACTTAAAAATGGTATTGCTTGCTTTTTTAAAAAATTGAGTGTTTTTGGTCGACGAGGAAAAAATGCGAGATGCCGGGGTCAGAAAAAATGGTGCCCAGAACCGAAATTTTTTTTTCATCTCAAATGCAAAAACGGATGCTAGGACATTAATCACGGTGAAATTCGATACTTAAAAATGGTATTGCTTGCTGTTTTTAAAAATTGAGTGTTTTTGGTCCCCGAGGAAAAAATGCGTGATTCCGGGGTCAGAAAAAATGGTGCCCAGAAGTGAAAAAAAATTTCATCTCAAATGCAAAAACGGATGCTAGGACGTTAATCAGGGTGAAATTCCATACTTAAAAATGGTATTGCTTGCTGTTTTTAAAAATTGAGTGTTTTTGGTCCCCGAGGAAAAAATGCGTGATGCCGGGGTCAGAAAAAATGGTGCCCAGAACCGAAATTTTTTTTTCATCTCAAATGCAAAAATGAATGTTAGGACATTAATCAGGGTGAAATTCCATACTTAAAAATGGTTCTGACCACGGCATCACAAGTGTTTTTGGTCCCTGAGGAAAAAATGTGTGATGCCGGGGTCAAAAAAAATGGTGCCCAGAAGTGAAAAAAAATTTCATCTCAAATGCAAAAACGGATGCTAGGACATTACTCAGGGTGAAATTCCATACTTAAAAATGGTATTGCTTGCTGTTTTTAAAAATTGAGTGTTTTTGGTCCCCGAGGAAAAAATGTGTGATGCCGGGGTCAAAAAAAAATGGTGCCCAGAAGTGAAAAAAAAAATTTCATCTCAAATGCAAAAACGAATGTTAGGACATTAATCAGGGTGAAATTCCATACTTAAAAATGGTATTGCTTGCTGTTTTTAAAAATTGAGTGTTTTTGGTCCCCGAGGAAAAAATGTGTGATGCCGGGGTCAGAAAAAATGGTGTCCAGAACTGAAATTTTTTTTCATCTCAAATGCAAAAACGAATGTTAGGACATTAATCAGGGTGAAATTCCATACTTAAAAATGGTTCTGACCGCGGCATCACTAGTGTTTTTGGTCCCCGAGGAAAAAATGCGTGATGCCGGGGTCAAAATAAATGGTGCCCAGAAGTGAAAAAAAATTTTTCATCTCAAATGCAAAAACGGATGCTAGGACATTAATCACGGTGAAATTCGATAATTAAAAATGGTATTGCTTGCTGTTTTTAAAAATTGAGTGGTTTTGGTCCCCGAGGAAAAAATGCGTGATGCCGGGGTCAGAAAAAATGGTGCCCAGAAGTGAAAAAAAATTTCATCTCAAATGCAAAAACGGATGCTAGGACGTTAATCAGGGTGAAATTCCATACTTAAAAATGGTATTGCTTGCTGTTTTTAAAAATTGAGTGTTTTTGGTCCCCGAGGAAAAAATGCGTGAAGCCGGGGTCAGAAAAAATGATGCCCAGAACCGAAATTTTTTTTTCATCTCAAATGCAAAAACGAATGTTAGGACATTAATCAGGGTGAAATTCCATACTTAAAAATGGTATTGCTTGCTTTTTTAAAAAATTGAGTGTTTTTGGTCAACGAGGAAAAAATGCGAGATGCCGGGGTCAGAAAAAATGGTGCCCAGAACCGAAATTTTTTTTTCATCTCAAATGCAAAAACGGATGCTAGGACATTAATCACGGTGAAATTCGATACTTAAAAATGGTATTGCTTGCTGTTTTTAAAAATTGAGTGTTTTTGGTCCCCGGGGAAAAAATGCGTGATGCCGGGGTCAGAAAAAATGGTGCCCATTAGTGAAAAAAATTTTTTCATCTCGAATGCAAAAACGGATGCTAGGACATTACTCAGGGTGAAATTCCATACTTAAAAATGGTTCTGACCGCGGCATCACGAGTGTTTTTGGTCCCCGAGGAAAAAATGCGTGATGCCGGGGTCAAAAAAAATGGTGCCCAGAAGTGAAAAAAAATTTTTCATCTCAAATGCAAAAACGGATGCTAGGACATTAATCACGGTGAAATTCGATACTTAAAAATGGCATTGCTTGCTGTTTTTAAAAATTGAGTGTTTTTGGTCCCCGGGGAAAAAATGCGTGATGCCGGGGTCAGAAAAAATGGTGCCCATTAGTGAAAAAAAAATTTTCATCTCGAATGCAAAAACGGATGCTAGGACATTAATCAGGGTGAAATTCCATACTTAAAAATGGTATTGCTTGCTGTTTTTTAAAATTGAATGCTTTTGGTCCCCGAGGAAAAAGTGCGTGATGCCGGGGTCAGAAAAAATGATGCCCAGAACCAAAATTTTTTTTTCATCTCAAATGCAAAAACGAATGTTAGGACATTAATCATGGTGAAATTCCATACTTAAAAATGGTATTGCTTGCTGTTTTGAAAAATTGAGTGTTTTTGGTCCCCAAGGAAAAAACGCGTGATGCCGGGGTCAGAAAAAATGGTGCCCAGAACCGAAATTTTTTTTCATCTCAAATGCAAAAACGAATGTTAGGACATTAATCAGGGTGAAATTCCATACTTAAAAATGGTTCTGACCGCGGCATCACGAGTGTTTTTGGTCCCCGAGGAAAAAATGCGTGATGCCGGGGTCAAAAAAAATGGTGCCCAGAAGTGAAAAAAATTTTTTCATCTCAAATGCAAAAACGGATGCTAGGACATTAATCAGGGTGAAATTCCATACTTAAAAATGGTATTGCTTGCTTTTTTAAAAAATTGAGTGTTTTTGGTCGACGAGGAAAAAATGCGAGATGCCGGGGTCAAAAAAAATGGTGCCCAGAACCAAAATTTTTTTTTCATCTCAAATGCAAAAACGGATGCTAGGACATTAATCACGGTGAAATTCGATACTTAAAAATGGTATTGCTTGCTGTTTTTAAAAATTGAGTGTTTTTGGTCCCCGAGGAAAAAATGCGTGATTCCGGGGTCAGAAAAAATGGTGCCCAGAAGTGAAAAAAAATTTCATCTCAAATGCAAAAACGGATGCTAGGACGTTAATCAGGGTGAAATTCCATACTTAAAAATGGTATTGCTTGCTGTTTTTAAAAATTGAGTGTTTTTGGTCCCCGAGGAAAAAATGCGTGATGCCGGGGTCAGAAAAAATGGTGCCCAGAACCGAAATTTTTTTTTCATCTCAAATGCAAAAACGAATGTTAGGACATTAATCAGGGTGAAATTCCATACTTAAAAATGGTATTGCTTGCTTTTTTAAAAAATTGAGTGTTTTTGGTCAACGAGGAAAAAATGCGAGATGCCGGGGTCAGAAAAAATGGTGCCCAGAACCGAAATTTTTTTTTCATCTCAAATGCAAAAACGGATGCTAGGACATTAATCACGGTGAAATTCGATACTTAAAAATGGTATTGCTTGCTGTTTTTAAAAATTGAGTGTTTTTGGTCCCCGAGGAAAAAATGCGTGATGCCGGGGTCAGAAAAAATGGTGCCCAGAAGTGAAAAAAAATTTCATCTCAAATGCAAAAACGGATGCTAGGACGTTAATCAGGGTGAAATTCCATACTTAAAAATGGTATTGCTTGCTGTTTTTAAAAATTGAGTGTTTTTGGTCCCCGAGGAAAAAATGCGTGATGCCGGGGTCAGAAAAAATGGTGCCCAGAACCGAAATTTTTTTTCATCTCAAATGCAAAAATGAATGTTAGGACATTAATCAGGGTGAAATTCCATACTTAAAAATGGTTCTGACCGCGGCATCACAAGTGTTTTTGGTCCCCGAGGAAAAAATGTGTGATGCCGGGGTCAAAAAAAATGGTGCCCAGAAGTGAAAAAAAATTTCATCTCAAATGCAAAAACGGATGCTAGGACATTAATCACGGTGAAATTCGATACTTAAAAATGGTATTGCTTGCTGTTTTTAAAAATTGAGTGTTTTTGGTCCCCGAGGAAAAAATGCGTGATTCCGGGGTCAGAAAAAATGGTGACCAGAAGTGAAAAAAAATTTCATCTCAAATGCAAAAACGGATGCTAGGACGTTAATCAGGGTGAAATTCCATACTTAAAAATGGTATTGCTTGCTGTTTTTAAAAATTGAGTGTTTTTGGTCCCCGAGGAAAAAATGCGTGATGCCGGGGTCAGAAAAAATGGTGCCCAGAACCGAAATTTTTTTTTCATCTCAAATGCAAAAATGAATGTTAGGACATTAATCAGGGTGAAATTCCATACTTAAAAATGGTTCTGACCACGGCATCACAAGTGTTTTTGGTCCCTGAGGAAAAAATGTGTGATGCCGGGGTCAAAAAAAATGGTGCCCAGAAGTGAAAAAAAATTTCATCTCAAATGCAAAAACGGATGCTAGGACATTACTCAGGGTGAAATTCCATACTTAAAAATGGTATTGCTTGCTGTTTTTAAAAATTGAGTGTTTTTGGTCCCCGAGGAAAAAATGTGTGATGCCGGGGTCAAAAAAAAATGGTGCCCAGAAGTGAAAAAAAAAATTTCATCTCAAATGCAAAAACGAATGTTAGGACATTAATCAGGGTGAAATTCCATACTTAAAAATGGTATTGCTTGCTGTTTTTAAAAATTGAGTGTTTTTGGTCCCCGAGGAAAAAATGTGTGATGCCGGGGTCAGAAAAAATGGTGTCCAGAACTGAAATTTTTTTTCATCTCAAATGCAAAAACGAATGTTAGGACATTAATCAGGGTGAAATTCCATACTTAAAAATGGTTCTGACCGCGGCATCACTAGTGTTTTTGGTCCCCGAGGAAAAGATGCGTGATGCCGGGGTCAAAATAAATGGTGCCCAGAAGTGAAAAAAAATTTTTCATCTCAAATGCAAAAACGGATGCTAGGACATTAATCACGGTGAAATTCGATAATTAAAAATGGTATTGCTTGCTGTTTTTAAAAATTGAGTGGTTTTGGTCCCCGAGGAAAAAATGCGTGATGCCGGGGTCAGAAAAAATGGTGCCCAGAAGTGAAAAAAAATTTCATCTCAAATGCAAAAACGGATGCTAGGACATTAATCAGGGTGAAATTCCATACTTAAAAATGGTATTGCTTGCTGTTTTTAAAAATTGAGTGTTTTTGGTCCCCGAGGAAAAAATGCGTGAAGCCGGGGTCAGAAAAAATGATGCCCAGAACCGAAATTTTTTTTTCATCTCAAATGCAAAAACGAATGTTAGGACATTAATCAGGGTGAAATTCCATACTTAAAAATGGTATTGCTTGCTTTTTTAAAAAATTGAGTGTTTTTGGTCAACGAGGAAAAAATGCGAGATGCCGGGGTCAGAAAAAATGGTGCCCAGAACCGAAATTTTTTTTTCATCTCAAATGCAAAAACGGATGCTAGGACATTAATCACGGTGAAATTCGATACTTAAAAATGGTATTGCTTGCTGTTTTTAAAAATTGAGTGTTTTTGGTCCCCGGGGAAAAAATGCGTGATGCCGGGGTCAGAAAAAATGGTGCCCATTAGTGAAAAAAATTTTTTCATCTCGAATGCAAAAACGGATGCTAGGACATTACTCAGGGTGAAATTCCATACTTAAAAATGGTTCTGACCGCGGCATCACGAGTGTTTTTGGTCCCCGAGGAAAAAATGCGTGATGCCGGGGTCAAAAAAAATGGTGCCCAGAACCGAAATTTTTTTTTCATCTCAAATGCAAAAACGAATGTTAGGACATTAATCATGGTGAAATTCCATACTTAAAAATGGTATTGCTTGCTGTTTTGAAAAATTGAGTGTTTTTGGTCCCCAAGGAAAAAACGCGTGATGCCGGGGTCAGAAAAAATGGTGCCCAGAACCGAAATTTTTTTTCATCTCAAATGCAAAAATGAATGTTAGGACATTAATCAGGGTGAAATTCCATACTTAAAAATGGTTCTGACCGCGGCATCACGAGTGTTTTTGGTCCCCGAGGAAAAAATGCGTGATGCCGGGGTCAAAAAAAATGGTGCCCAGAAGTGAAAAAAATTTTTTCATCTCAAATGCAAAAACGGATGCTAGGACATTAATCAGGGTGAAATTCCATACTTAAAAATGGTATTGCTTGCTTTTTTAAAAAATTGAGTGTTTTTGGTCGACGAGGAAAAAATGCGAGATGCCGGGGTCAAAAAAAATGGTGCCCAGAACCGAAATTTTTTTTTCATCTCAAATGCAAAAACGGATGCTAGGACATTAATCACGGTGAAATTCGATACTTAAAAATGGTATTGCTTGCTGTTTTTAAAAATTGAGTGTTTTTGGTCCCCGAGGAAAAAATGCGTGATTCCGGGGTCAGAAAAAATGGTGCCCAGAAGTGAAAAAAAATTTCATCTCAAATGCAAAAACGGATGCTAGGACGTTAATCAGGGTGAAATTCCATACTTAAAAATGGTATTGCTTGCTGTTTTTAAAAATTGAGTGTTTTTGGTCCCCGAGGAAAAAATGCGTGATGCCGGGGTCAGAAAAAATGGTGCCCAGAACCGAAATTTTTTTTTCATCTCAAATGCAAAAACGAATGTTAGGACATTAATCAGGGTGAAATTCCATACTTAAAAATGGTATTGCTTGCTTTTTTAAAAAATTGAGTGTTTTTCGTCAACGAGGAAAAAATGCGAGATGCCGGGGTCAGAAAAAATGGTGCCCAGAACCGAAATTTTTTTTTCATCTCAAATGCAAAAACGGATGCTAGGACATTAATCACGGTGAAATTCGATACTTAAAAATGGTATTGCTTGCTGTTTTTAAAAATTGAGTGTTTTTGGTCCCCGAGGAAAAAATGCGTGATGCCGGGGTCAGAAAAAATGGTGCCCAGAAGTGAAAAAAAATTTCATCTCAAATGCAAAAACGGATGCTAGGACGTTAATCAGGGTGAAATTCCATACTTAAAAATGGTATTGCTTGCTGTTTTTAAAAATTGAGTGTTTTTGGTCCCCGAGGAAAAAATGCGTGATGCCGGGGTCAGAAAAAATGGTGCCCAGAACCGAAATTTTTTTTCATCTCAAATGCAAAAATGAATGTTAGGACATTAATCAGGGTGAAATTCCATACTTAAAAATGGTTCTGACCGCGGCATCACAAGTGTTTTTGGTCCCCGAGGAAAAAATGTGTGATGCCGGGGTCAAAAAAAATGGTGACCAGAAGTGAAAAAAAATTTCATCTCAAATGCAAAAACGGATGCTAGGACATTACTCAGGGTGAAATTCCATACTTAAAAATGGTATTGCTTGCTGTTTTTAAAAATTGAGTGTTTTTGGTCCCCGGGGAAAAAATGCGTGATGCCGGGGTCAGAAAAAATGGTGCCCATTAGTGAAAAATTTTTTTTCATCTCGAATGCAAAAACGGATGCTAGGACATTACTCAGGGTGAAATTCCATACTTAAAAATGGTATTGCTTGCTGTTTTTTAAAATTGAGTGTTTTTGGTCCCCGAGGAAAAAATGCGTGATGCCGGGGTCAGAAAAAATGGTGCCCAGAACCGAAATTTTTTTTCATCTCAAATGCAAAAACGAATGTTAGGACATTAATCAGGGTGAAATTCCATACTTAAAAATGGTTCTGACCGCGGCATCACGAGTGTTTTTGGTCCCCGAGGAAAAAATGCGTGATGCCGGGGTCAAAAAAAATGGTGCCCAGAAGTGAAAAAAAATTTTTCATCTCAAATGCAAAAACGGATGCTAGGACATTAATCAGGGTCAAATTCCATACTTAAAAATGGTATTGCTTGCTTTTTTAAAAAATTGAGTGTTTTTGGTCAACGAGGAAAAAATGCGAGATGCCGGGGTCAGAAAAAATGGTGCCCAGAACCGAAATTTTTTTTTCATCTCAAATGCAAAAACGGATGCTAGGACATTAATCACGGTGAAATTCGATACTTAAAAATGGTATTGCTTGCTGTTTTTAAAAATTGAGTGTTTTTGGTCCCCGAGGAAAAAATGCGTGAAGCCGGGGTCAGAAAAAATGATGCCCAGAACCGAAATTTTTTTTTCATCTCAAATGCAAAAACGAATGTTAGGACATTAATCAGGGTGAAATTCCATACTTAAAAATGGTATTGCTTGCTTTTTTAAAAAATTGAGTGTTTTTGGTCAACGAGGAAAAAATGCGAGATGCCGGGGTCAGAAAAAATGGTGCCCAGAACCGAAATTTTTTTTTCATCTCAAATGCAAAAACGGATGCTAGGACATTAATCACGGTGAAATTCGATACTTAAAAATGGTATTGCTTGCTGTTTTTAAAAATTGAGTGTTTTTGGTCCCCGAGGAAAAAATGCGTGATGCCGGGGTCAGAAAAAATGGTGCCCAGAAGTGAAAAAAAATTTCATCTCAAATGCAAAAACGGATGCTAGGACGTTAATCAGGGTGAAATTCCATACTTAAAAATGGTATTGCTTGCTGTTTTTAAAAATTGAGTGTTTTTGGTCCCCGAGGAAAAAATGCGTGATGCCGGGGTCAGAAAAAATGGTGCCCAGAACCGAAATTTTTTTTCATCTCAAATGCAAAAATGAATGTTAGGACATTAATCAGGGTGAAATTCCATACTTAAAAATGGTTCTGACCGCGGCATCACAAGTGTTTTTGGTCCCCGAGGAAAAAATGTGTGATGCCGGGGTCAAAAAAAATGGTGCCCAGAAGTGAAAAAAAATTTCATCTCAAATGCAAAAACGGATGCTAGGACATTACTCAGGGTGAAATTCCATACTTAAAAATGGTATTGCTTGCTGTTTTTAAAAATTGAGTGTTTTTGGTCCCCGGGGAAAAAATGCGTGATGCCGGGGTCAGAAAAAATGGTGCCCATTAGTGAAAAAAAATTTTTCATCTCGAATGCAAAAACGGATGCTAGGACATTACTCAGGGTGAAATTCCATACTTAAAAATGGTATTGCTTGCTGTTTTTTAAAATTGAGTGTTTTTGGTCCCCGAGGAAAAAATGCGTGATGCCGGGGTCAGAAAAAATGGTGCCCAGAACCGAAATTTTTTTTCATCTCAAATGCAAAAACGAATGTTAGGACATTAATCAGGGTGAAATTCCATACTTAAAAATGGTTCTGACCGCGGCATCACGAGTGTTTTTGGTCCCCGAGGAAAAAATGCGTGATGCCGGGGTCAAAAAAAATGGTGCCCAGAAGTGAAAAAAAAATTTTCATCTCAAATGCAAAAACGGATGCTAGGACATTAATCAGGGTCAAATTCCATACTTAAAAATGGTATTGCTTGCTGTTTTTAAAAATTGAGTGTTTTTGGTCCCCGAGGAAAAAATGCGTGATTCCGGGGTCAGAAAAAATGGTGCCCAGAAGTGAAAAAAAATTTCATCTCAAATGCAAAAACGGATGCTAGGACGTTAATCAGGGTGAAATTCCATACTTAAAAATGGTATTGCTTGCTGTTTTTAAAAATTGAGTGTTTTTGGTCCCCGAGGAAAAAATGCGTGATGCCGGGGTCAGAAAAAATGGTGCCCAGAACCGAAATTTTTTTTTCATCTCAAATGCAAAAATGAATGTTAGGACATTAATCAGGGTGAAATTCCATACTTAAAAATGGTTCTGACCACGGCATCACAAGTGTTTTTGGTCCCTGAGGAAAAAATGTGTGATGCCGGGGTCAAAAAAAATGGTGCCCAGAAGTGAAAAAAAATTTCATCTCAAATGCAAAAACGGATGCTAGGACATTACTCAGGGTGAAATTCCATACTTAAAAATGGTATTGCTTGCTGTTTTTAAAAATTGAGTGTTTTTGGTCCCCGAGGAAAAAATGTGTGATGCCGGGGTCAAAAAAAAATGGTGCCCAGAAGTGAAAAAAAAAATTTCATCTCAAATGCAAAAACGAATGTTAGGACATTAATCAGGGTGAAATTCCATACTTAAAAATGGTATTGCTTGCTGTTTTTAAAAATTGAGTGTTTTTGGTCCCCGAGGAAAAAATGTGTGATGCCGGGGTCAGAAAAAATGGTGTCCAGAACTGAAATTTTTTTTCATCTCAAATGCAAAAACGAATGTTAGGACATTAATCAGGGTGAAATTCCATACTTAAAAATGGTTCTGACCGCGGCATCACTAGTGTTTTTGGTCCCCGAGGAAAAAATGCGTGATGCCGGGGTCAAAATAAATGGTGCCCAGAAGTGAAAAAAAATTTTTCATCTCAAATGCAAAAACGGATGCTAGGACATTAATCACGGTGAAATTCGATAATTAAAAATGGTATTGCTTGCTGTTTTTAAAAATTGAGTGGTTTTGGTCCCCGAGGAAAAAATGCGTGATGCCGGGGTCAGAAAAAATGGTGCCCAGAAGTGAAAAAAAATTTCATCTCAAATGCAAAAACGGATGCTAGGACGTTAATCAGGGTGAAATTCCATACTTAAAAATGGTATTGCTTGCTGTTTTTAAAAATTGAGTGTTTTTGGTCCCCGAGGAAAAAATGCGTGAAGCCGGGGTCAGAAAAAATGATGCTCAGAACCGAAATTTTTTTTTCATCTCAAATGCAAAAACGAATGTTAGGACATTAATCAGGGTGAAATTCCATACTTAAAAATGGTATTGCTTGCTTTTTTAAAAAATTGAGTGTTTTTGGTCAACGAGGAAAAAATGCGAGATGCCGGGGTCAGAAAAAATGGTGCCCAGAACCGAAATTTTTTTTTCATCTCAAATGCAAAAACGGATGCTAGGACATTAATCACGGTGAAATTCGATACTTAAAAATGGTATTGCTTGCTGTTTTTAAAAATTGAGTGTTTTTGGTCCCCGAGGAAAAAATGCGTGATGCCGGGGTCAGAAAAAATGGTGCCCAGAAGTGAAAAAAAATTTCATCTCAAATGCAAAAACGGATGCTAGGACGTTAATCAGGGTGAAATTCCATACTTAAAAATGGTATTGCTTGCTGTTTTTAAAAATTGAGTGTTTTTGGTCCCCGAGGAAAAAATGCGTGATGCCGGGGTCAGAAAAAATGGTGCCCAGAACCGAAATTTTTTTTCATCTCAAATGCAAAAATGAATGTTAGGACATTAATCAGGGTGAAATTCCATACTTAAAAATGGTTCTGACCGCGGCATCACAAGTGTTTTTGGTCCCCGAGGAAAAAATGTGTGATGCCGGGGTCAAAAAAAATGGTGCCCAGAAGTGAAAAAAAATTTCATCTCAAATGCAAAAACGGATGCTAGGACATTACTCAGGGTGAAATTCCATACTTAAAAATGGTATTGCTTGCTGTTTTTAAAAATTGAGTGTTTTTGGTCCCCGGGGAAAAAATGCGTGATGCCGGGGTCAGAAAAAATGGTGCCCATTAGTGAAAAAAATTTTTTCATCTCGAATGCAAAAACGGATGCTAGGACATTACTCAGGGTGAAATTCCATACTTAAAAATGGTATTGCTTGCTGTTTTTTAAAATTGAGTGTTTTTGGTCAACGAGGAAAAAATGCGAGATGCCGGGGTCAGAAAAAATGGTGCCCAGAACCGAAATTTTTTTTTCATCTCAAATGCAAAAACGGATGCTAGGACATTAATCACGGTGAAATTCGATACTTAAAAATGGTATTGCTTGCTTTTTTAAAAAATTGAGTGTTTTTGGTCAACGAGGAAAAAATGCGAGATGCCGGGGTCAGAAAAAATGGTGCCCAGAACCGAAATTTTTTTTTCATCTCAAATGCAAAAACGGATGCTAGGACATTAATCACGGTGAAATTCGATACTTAAAAATGGTATTGCTTGCTGTTTTTAAAAATTGAGTGTTTTTGGTCCCCGAGGAAAAAATGCGTGATGCCGGGGTCAGAAAAAATGGTGCCCAGAAGTGAAAAAAAATTTCATCTCAAATGCAAAAACGGATGCTAGGACGTTAATCAGGGTGAAATTCCATACTTAAAAATGGTATTGCTTGCTGTTTTTAAAAATTGAGTGTTTTTGGTCCCCGAGGAAAAAATGCGTGATGCCGGGGTCAGAAAAAATGGTGCCCAGAACCGAAATTTTTTTTCATCTCAAATGCAAAAATGAATGTTAGGACATTAATCAGGGTGAAATTCCAATCTTAAAAATGGTTCTGACCGCGGCATCACAAGTGTTTTTGGTCCCCGAGGAAAAAATGTGTGATGCCGGGGTCAAAAAAAATGGTGCCCAGAAGTGAAAAAAAATTTCATCTCAAATGCAAAAACGGATGCTAGGACATTACTCAGGGTGAAATTCCATACTTAAAAATGGTATTGCTTGCTGTTTTTAAAAATTGAGTGTTTTTGGTCCCCGGGGAAAAAATGCGTGATGCCGGGGTCAGAAAAAATGGTGCCCATTAGTGAAAAAATTTTTTTCATCTCGAATGCAAAAACGGATGCTAGGACATTACTCAGGGTGAAATTCCATACTTAAAAATGGTATTGCTTGCTGTTTTTTAAAATTGAGTGTTTTTGGTCCCCGAGGAAAAAATGCGTGATGCCGGGGTCAGAAAAAATGGTGCCCAGAACCGAAATTTTTTTTCATCTCAAATGCAAAAACGAATGTTAGGACATTAATCAGGGTGAAATTCCATACTTAAAAATGGTTCTGACCGCGGCATCACGAGTGTTTTTGGTCCCCGAGGAAAAAATGCGTGATGCCGGGGTCAAAAAAAATGGTGCCCAGAAGTGAAAAAAAATTTTTCATCTCAAATGCAAAAACGGATGCTAGGACATTAATCAGGGTCAAATTCCATACTTAAAAATGGTATTGCTTGCTTTTTTAAAAAATTGAGTGTTTTTGGTCAACGAGGAAAAAATGCGAGATGCCGGGGTCAGAAAAAATGGTGCCCAGAACCGAAATTTTTTTTTCATCTCAAATGCAAAAACGGATGCTAGGACATTAATCACGGTGAAATTCGATACTTAAAAATGGTATTGCTTGCTGTTTTTAAAAATTGAGTGTTTTTGGTCCCCGAGGAAAAAATGCGTGATTCCGGGGTCAGAAAAAATGGTGCCCAGAAGTGAAAAAAAATTTCATCTCAAATGCAAAAACGGATGCTAGGACGTTAATCAGGGTGAAATTCCATACTTAAAAATGGTATTGCTTGCTGTTTTTAAAAATTGAGTGTTTTTGGTCCCCGAGTTAAAAATGCGTGATGCCGGGGTCAGAAAAAATGGTGCCCAGAACCGAAATTTTTTTTTCATCTCAAATGCAAAAATGAATGTTAGGACATTAATCAGGGTGAAATTCCATACTTAAAAATGGTTCTGACCGCGGCATCACAAGTGTTTTTGGTCCCTGAGGAAAAAATGTGTGATGCCGGGGTCAAAAAAAATGGTGCCCAGAAGTGAAAAAAAATTTCATCTCAAATGCAAAAACGGATGCTAGGACATTACTCAGGGTGAAATTCCATACTTAAAAATGGTATTGCTTGCTGTTTTTAAAAATTGAGTGTTTTTGGTCCCCGAGGAAAAAATGCGTGATGCCGGGGTCAGAAAAAATGGTGTCCAGAACCGAAATTTTTTTTCATCTCAAATGCAAAAACGAATGTTAGGACATTAATCAGGGTGAAATTCCATACTTAAAAATTGTATTGCTTGCTGTTTTGAAAAATTGAGTGTTTTTGGTCCCCAAGGAAAAAACGCGTGATGCCGGGGTCAGAAAAAATGGTGCCCAGAAGTGAAAAAAAAATTCATCTCAAATGCAAAAACGGATGCTAGGACGTTAATCAGGGTGAAATTCTATACTTAAAAATGGTATTGCTTGCTGTTTTTAAAAATTGAGTGTTTTTGGTCCCCGAGGAAAAAATGTGTGATGCCGGGGTCAAAAAAAATGGTGCCCAGAAGTGAAAAAAAAAATTTCATCTCAAATGCAAAAACGAATGTTAGGACATTAATCAGGGTGAAATTCCATACTTAAAAATGGTATTGCTTGCTGTTTTTAAAAATTGAGTGGTTTTGGTCCCCGAGGAAAAAATGCGTGATGCCGGGGTCAGAAAAAATGGTGCCCAGAAGTGAAAAAAAATTTCATCTCAAATGCAAAAATGAATGTTAGGACATTAATCAGGGTGAAATTCCATACTTAAAAATGGTATTGCTTGCTTTTTTAAAAAATTGAGTGTTTTTGGTCAACGAGGAAAAAATGCGAGATGCCGGGGTCAGAAAAAATGGTGCCCAGAACCGAAATTTTTTTTTCATCTCAAATGCAAAAACGGATGCTAGGACATTAATCACGGTGAAATTCGATACTTAAAAATGGTATTGCTTGCTGTTTTTAAAAATTGAGTGTTTTTGGTCCCCGAGGAAAAAATGTGTGATGCCGGGGTCAGAAAAAATGGTGCCCAGAAGTGAAAAAAAATTTCATCTGAAATGCAAAAACGGATGCTAGGACGTTAATCAGGGTGAAATTCCATACTTAAAAATGGTATTGCTTGCTGTTTTTAAAAATTGAGTGTTTTTGGTCCCCGAGGAAAAAGTGCGTGATGCCGGGGTCAAAAAAAATGGTGCCCAGAAGTGGAAAAAAATTTCATCTCAAATGCAAAAACGGATGCTAGGACATTACTCAGGGTGAAATTCCATACTTAAAAATGGTATTGCTTGCTGTTTTTAAAAATTGAGTGGTTTTGGTCCCCGAGGAAAAAATGCGTGATGCCGGGGTCAGAAAAAATGGTGCCCAGAAGTGAAAAAAAATTTCATCTCAAATGCAAAAACGGATGCTAGGACGTTAATCAGGGTGAAATTCCATACTTAAAAATGGTATTGCTTGCTGTTTTTAAAAATTGAGTGTTTTTGGTCCCCGAGGAAAAAATGCGTGAAGCCGGGGTCAGAAAAAATGATGCCCAGAACCGAAATTTTTTTTTCATCTCAAATGCAAAAATGAATGTTAGGACATTAATCAGGGTGAAATTCCATACTTAAAAATGGTATTGCTTGCTTTTTTAAAAAATTGAGTGTTTTTGGTCAACGAGGAAAAAATGCGAGATGCCGGGGTCAGAAAAAATGGTGCCCAGAACCGAAATTTTTTTTTCATCTCAAATGCAAAAACGGATGCTAGGACATTAATCACGGTGAAATTCGATACTTAAAATGGTATTGCTTGCTGTTTTTAAAAATTGAGTGTTTTTGGTCCCCGAGGAAAAAATGTGTGATGCCGGGGTCAGAAAAAATGGTGCCCAGAAGTGAAAAAAAATTTCATCTCAAATGCAAAAACGGATGCTAGGACGTTAATCAGGGTGAAATTCCATACTTAAAAATGGTATTGCTTGCTGTTTTTAAAAATTGAGTGTTTTTGGTCCCCGAGGAAAAAATGCGTGATGCCGAGGTCAAAAAAAATGGTGCCCAGAAGTGAAAAAAAATTTCATCTCAAATGCAAAAACGGATGCTAGGACATTACTCAGGGTGAAATTCCATACTTAAAAATGGTATTGCTTGCTGTTTTTAAAAATTGAGTGTTTTTGGTCCCCGGGGAAAAAATGCGTGATGCCGGGGTCAGAAAAAATGGTGCCCATTAGTGAAAAAAAAATTTTCATCTCGAATGCAAAAACGGATGCTAGGACATTACTCAGGGTGAAATTCCATACTTAAAAATGGTATTGCTTGCTGTTTTTTAAAATTGAGTGTTTTTGGTCCCCGAGGAAAAAGTGCGTGATGCCGGGGTCAGAAAAAATGATGCCCAGAACCGAAATTTTTTTTTCATCTCAAATGCAAAAATGAATGTTAGGACATTACTCAGGGTGAAATTCCATACTTAAAAATGGTATTGCTTGCTGTTTTTAAAAATTGAGTGTTTTTGGTCCCCGAGGAAAAAATGCGTGAAGCCGGGGTCAGAAAAAATGATGCCCAGAACCGAATTTTTTTTTTCATCTCAAATGCAAAAACGAATGTTAGGACATTAATCAGGGTGAAATTCCATACTTAAAAATGGTATTGCTTGCTTTTTTAAAAAAATTGAGTGTTTTTGGCCGACGAGGAAAAAATGCGAGATGCCGGGGTCAGAAAAAATGGTGCCCAGAACCGAAATTTTTTTTTCATCTCAAATGCAAAAACGGATGCTAGGACATTAATCATGGTGAAATTCGATACTTAAAAATGGTATTGCTTGCTGTTTTTAAAAATTGAGTGTTTTTGGTCCCCGAGGAAAAAATGCGTGATGCCGGGGTCAGAAAAAATGGTGCCCAGAACCGAATTTTTTTTTCATCTCAAATGCAAAAATGAATGTTAGGACATTAATCAGGGTGAAATTCCATAATTAAAAATGGTTCTGACCGCGGCATCACAAGTGTTTTTGGTCCCCGAGGAAAAAATGTGTGATGCCCGGGTCAAAAAAAATGGTGCCCAGAAGTGAAAAAAAATTTCATCTCAAATGCAAAAAGGGATGCTAGGACATTACTCAGGGTGAAATTCCATACTTAAAAATGGTATTGCTTGCTGTTTTTAAAAATTGAGTGTTTTTGGTCCCAGGGGGAAAAAATGCGTGATGCCGGGGTCAGAAAAAATGGTGCCCATTAGTGAAAAAAATTTTTTCATCTCGAATGCAAAAACGGATGCTAGGACATTACTCAGGGTGAAATTCCATACTTAAAAATGGTATTCCTTGCTGTTTTTTAAAATTGAGTGTTTTTGGTCCCCGAGGAAAAAGTGCGTGATGCCGGGGTCAGAAAAAATGGTGCCCAGAAGTGAAAAAAAATTTCATCTCAAATGCAAAAACGGATGCTAGGACGTTAATCAGGGTGAAATTCCATACTTAAAAATGGTATTGCTTGCTGTTTTTAAAAATTGAGTGTTTTTGGTCCCCGAGGAAAAAGTGCGTGATGCCGGGGTCAAAAAAAATGGTGCCCAGAAGTGAAAAAAAATTTCATCTCAAATGCAAAAACGGATGCTAGGACATTACTCAGGGTGAAATTCCATACTTAAAAATGGTTCTGACCGCGGCATCACGAGTGTTTTTGGTCCCCGAGGAAAAAATGCGTGATGCCGGGGTCAAAAAAAATGGTGCCCAGAAGTGAAAAAAAATTTTTCATCTCAAATGCAAAAACGGATGCTAGGACATTAATCAGGGTCAAATTCCATACTTAAAAATGGTATTGCTTGCTTTTTTAAAAAATTGAGTGTTTTTGGTCAACGAGGAAAAAATGCGAGATGCCGGGGTCAGAAAAAATGGTGCCCAGAACCGAAATTTTTTTTTCATCTCAAATGCAAAAACGGATGCTAGGACATTAATCACGGTGAAATTCGATACTTAAAAATGGTATTGCTTGCTGTTTTTAAAAATTGAGTGTTTTTGGTCCCCGAGGAAAAAATGCGTGATTCCGGGGTCAGAAAAAATGGTGCCCAGAAGTGAAAAAAAATTTCATCTCAAATGCAAAAACGGATGCTAGGACGTTAATCAGGGTGAAATTCCATACTTAAAAATGGTATTGCTTGCTGTTTTTAAAAATTGAGTGTTTTTGGTCCCCGAGTTAAAAATGCGTGATGCCGGGGTCAGAAAAAATGGTGCCCAGAACCGAAATTTTTTTTTCATCTCAAATGCAAAAATGAATGTTAGGACATTAATCAGGGTGAAATTCCATACTTAAAAATGGTTCTGACCGCGGCATCACAAGTGTTTTTGGTCCCTGAGGAAAAAATGTGTGATGCCGGGGTCAAAAAAAATGGTGCCCAGAAGTGAAAAAAAATTTCATCTCAAATGCAAAAACGGATGCTAGGACATTACTCAGGGTGAAATTCCATACTTAAAAATGGTATTGCTTGCTGTTTTTAAAAATTGAGTGTTTTTGGTCCCCGAGGAAAAAATGCGTGATGCCGGGGTCAGAAAAAATGGTGTCCAGAACCGAAATTTTTTTTCATCTCAAATGCAAAAACGAATGTTAGGACATTAATCAGGGTGAAATTCCATACTTAAAAATTGTATTGCTTGCTGTTTTGAAAAATTGAGTGTTTTTGGTCCCCAAGGAAAAAACGCGTGATGCCGGGGTCAGAAAAAATGGTGCCCAGAAGTGAAAAAAAAATTCATCTCAAATGCAAAAACGGATGCTAGGACGTTAATCAGGGTGAAATTCTATACTTAAAAATGGTATTGCTTGCTGTTTTTAAAAATTGAGTGTTTTTGGTCCCCGAGGAAAAAATGTGTGATGCCGGGGTCAAAAAAAATGGTGCCCAGAAGTGAAAAAAAAAATTTCATCTCAAATGCAAAAACGAATGTTAGGACATTAATCAGGGTGAAATTCCATACTTAAAAATGGTATTGCTTGCTGTTTTTAAAAATTGAGTGGTTTTGCTCCCCGAGGAAAAAATGCGTGATGCCGGGGTCAGAAAAAATGGTGCCCAGAAGTGAAAAAAAATTTCATCTCAAATGCAAAAATGAATGTTAGGACATTAATCAGGGTGAAATTCCATACTTAAAAATGGTATTGCTTGCTTTTTTAAAAAATTGAGTGTTTTTGGTCAACGAGGAAAAAATGCGAGATGCCGGGGTCAGAAAAAATGGTGCCCAGAACTGAAATTTTTTTTTCATCTCAAATGCAAAAACGGATGCTAGGACATTAATCACGGTGAAATTCGATACTTAAAAATGGTATTGCTTGCTGTTTTTAAAAATTGAGTGTTTTTGGTCCCCGAGGAAAAAATGTGTGATGCCGGGGTCAGAAAAAATGGTGCCCAGAAGTGAAAAAAAATTTCATCTGAAATGCAAAAACGGATGCTAGGACGTTAATCAGGGTGAAATTCCATACTTAAAAATGGTATTGCTTGCTGTTTTTAAAAATTGAGTGTTTTTGGTCCCCGAGGAAAAAGTGCGTGATGCCGGGGTCAAAAAAAATGGTGCCCAGAAGTGGAAAAAAATTTCATCTCAAATGCAAAAACGGATGCTAGGACATTACTCAGGGTGAAATTCCATACTTAAAAATGGTATTGCTTGCTGTTTTTAAAAATTGAGTGGTTTTGGTCCCCGAGGAAAAAATGCGTGATGCCGGGGTCAGAAAAAATGGTGCCCAGAAGTGAAAAAAAATTTCATCTCAAATGCAAAAACGGATGCTAGGACGTTAATCAGGGTGAAATTCCATACTTAAAAATGGTATTGCTTGCTGTTTTTAAAAATTGAGTGTTTTTGGTCCCCGAGGAAAAAATGCGTGAAGCCGGGGTCAGAAAAAATGATGCCCAGAACCGAAATTTTTTTTTCATCTCAAATGCAAAAATGAATGTTAGGACATTAATCAGGGTGAAATTCCATACTTAAAAATGGTATTGCTTGCTTTTTTAAAAAATTGAGTGTTTTTGGTCAACGAGGAAAAAATGCGAGATGCCGGGGTCAGAAAAAATGGTGCCCAGAACCGAAATTTTTTTTTCATCTCAAATGCAAAAACGGATGCTAGGACATTAATCACGGTGAAATTCGATACTTAAAAATGGTATTGCTTGCTGTTTTTAAAAATTGAGTGTTTTTGGTCCCCGAGGAAAAAATGTGTGATGCCGGGGTCAGAAAAAATGGTGCCCAGAAGTGAAAAAAAATTTCATCTCAAATGCAAAAACGGATGCTAGGACGTTAATCAGGGTGAAATTCCATACTTAAAAATGGTATTGCTTGCTGTTTTTAAAAATTGAGTGTTTTTGGTCCCCGAGGAAAAAATGCGTGATGCCGGGGTCAAAAAAAATGGTGCCCAGAAGTGAAAAAAAATTTCATCTCAAATGCAAAAACGGATGCTAGGACATTACTCAGGGTGAAATTCCATACTTAAAAATGGTATTGCTTGCTGTTTTTAAAAATTGAGTGTTTTTGGTCCCCGGGGAAAAAATGCGTGATGCCGGGGTCAGAAAAAATGGTGCCCATTAGTGAAAAAAAAATTTTCATCTCGAATGCAAAAACGGATGCTAGGACATTACTCAGGGTGAAATTCCATACTTAAAAATGGTATTGCTTGCTGTTTTTTAAAATTGAGTGTTTTTGGTCCCCGAGGAAAAAGTGCGTGATGCCGGGGTCAGAAAAAATGATGCCCAGAACCGAAATTTTTTTTTCATCTCAAATGCAAAAATGAATGTTAGGACATTACTCAGGGTGAAATTCCATACTTAAAAATGGTATTGCTTGCTGTTTTTAAAAATTGAGTGTTTTTGGTCCCCGAGGAAAAAATGCGTGAAGCCGGGGTCAGAAAAAATGATGCCCAGAACCGAATTTTTTTTTTCATCTCAAATGCAAAAACGAATGTTAGGACATTAATCAGGGTGAAATTCCATACTTAAAAATGGTATTGCTTGCTTTTTTAAAAAAATTGAGTGTTTTTGGCCGACGAGGAAAAAATGCGAGATGCCGGGGTCAGAAAAAATGGTGCCCAGAACCGAAATTTTTTTTTCATCTCAAATGCAAAAACGGATGCTAGGACATTAATCATGGTGAAATTCGATACTTAAAAATGGTATTGCTTGCTGTTTTTAAAAATTGAGTGTTTTTGGTCCCCGAGGAAAAAATGCGTGATGCCGGGGTCAGAAAAAATGGTGCCCAGAACCGAATTTTTTTTTCATCTCAAATGCAAAAATGAATGTTAGGACATTAATCAGGGTGAAATTCCATAATTAAAAATGGTTCTGACCGCGGCATCACAAGTGTTTTTGGGCCCCGAGGAAAAAATGTGTGATGCCCGGGTCAAAAAAAATGGTGCCCAGAAGTGAAAAAAAATTTCATCTCAAATGCAAAAAGGGATGCTAGGACATTACTCAGGGTGAAATTCCATACTTAAAAATGGTATTGCTTGCTGTTTTTAAAAATTGAGTGTTTTTGGTCCCAGGGGGAAAAAATGCGTGATGCCGGGGTCAGAAAAAATGGTGCCCATTAGTGAAAAAAATTTTTTCATCTCGAATGCAAAAACGGATGCTAGGACATTACTCAGGGTGAAATTCCATACTTAAAAATGGTATTGCTTGCTGTTTTTTAAAATTGAGTGTTTTTGGTCCCCGAGGAAAAAGTGCGTGATGCCGGGGTCAGAAAAAATGGTGCCCAGAAGTGAAAAAAAATTTCATCTCAAATGCAAAAACGGATGCTAGGACGTTAATCAGGGTGAAATTCCATACTTAAAAATGGTATTGCTTGCTGTTTTTAAAAATTGAGTGTTTTTGGTCCCCGAGGAAAAAGTGCGTGATGCCGGGGTCAAAAAAAATGGTGCCCAGAAGTGAAAAAAAATTTCATCTCAAATGCAAAAACGGATGCTAGGACATTACTCAGGGTGAAATTCCATACTTAAAAATGGTATTGCTTGCTGTTTTTAAAAATTGAGTGGTTTTGGTCCCCGAGGAAAAAATGCGTGATGCCGGGGTCAGAAAAAATGGTGCCCAGAAGTGAAAAAAAATTTCATCTCAAATGCAAAAACGGATGCTAGGACGTTAATCAGGGTGAAATTCCATACTTAAAAATGGTATTGCTTGCTGTTTTTAAAAATTGAGTGTTTTTGGTCCCCGAGGAAAAAATGCGTGAAGCCGGGGTCAGAAAAAATGATGCCCAGAACCGAAATTTTTTTTTCATCTCAAATGCAAAAATGAATGTTAGGACATTAATCAGGGTGAAATTCCATACTTAAAAATGGTATTGCTTGCTTTTTTAAAAAATTGAGTGTTTTTGGTCAACGAGGAAAAAATGCGAGATGCCGGGGTCAGAAAAAATGGTGCCCAGAACCGAAATTTTTTTTTCATCTCAAATGCAAAAACGGATGCTAGGACATTAATCACGGTGAAATTCGATACTTAAAAATGGTATTGCTTGCTGTTTTTAAAAATTGAGTGTTTTTGGTCCCCGAGGAAAAAATGTGTGATGCCGGGGTCAGAAAAAATGGTGCCCAGAAGTGAAAAAAAATTTCATCTCAAATGCAAAAACGGATGCTAGGACGTTAATCAGGGTGAAATTCCATACTTAAAAATGGTATTGCTTGCTGTTTTTAAAAATTGAGTGTTTTTGGTCCCCGAGGAAAAAATGCGTGATGCCGGGGTCAAAAAAAATGGTGCCCAGAAGTGAAAAAAAATTTCATCTCAAATGCAAAAACGGATGCTAGGACATTACTCAGGGTGAAATTCCATACTTAAAAATGGTATTGCTTGCTGTTTTTAAAAATTGAGTGTTTTTGGTCCCCGGGGAAAAAATGCGTGATGCCGGGGTCAGAAAAAATGGTGCCCATTAGTGAAAAAAAAATTTTCATCTCGAATGCAAAAACGGATGCTAGGACATTACTCAGGGTGAAATTCCATACTTAAAAATGGTATTGCTTGCTGTTTTTTAAAATTGAGTGTTTTTGGTCCCCGAGGAAAAAGTGCGTGATGCCGGGGTCAGAAAAAATGATGCCCAGAACCGAAATTTTTTTTTCATCTCAAATGCAAAAATGAATGTTAGGACATTAATCAGGGTGAACTTCCATACTTAAAAATGGTATTGCTTGCTGTTTTGAAAAATTGAGTGTTTTTGGTCCCCAAGGAAAAAACGCGTGATGCCGGGGTCAGAAAAAATGGTGCCCAGAAGTGAAAAAAAATTTCATCTCAAATGCAAAAACGGATGCTAGGACGTTAATCAGGGTGAAATTCCATACTTAAAAATGGTATTGCTTGCTGTTTTTAAAAATTGAGTGTTTTTGGTCCCCGAGGAAAAAATGCGTGAAGCCGGGGTCAGAAAAAATGATGCCCAGAACCGAAATTTTTTTTTCATCTCAAATGCAAAAACGAATGTTAGGACATTAATCAGGGTGAAATTCCATATTTAAAAATGGTATTGCTTGCTTTTTTAAAAAATTGAGTGTTTTTGGTCAACAAGGAAAAAATGCGAGATGCCGGGGTCAGAAAAAATGATGCCCAGAACCGAATTTTTTTTTTCATCTCAAATGCAAAAACGAATGTTAGGACATTAATCAGGGTGAAATTCCATACTTAAAAATGGTATTGCTTGCTTTTTTAAAAAATTGAGTGTTTTTGGCCGACGAGGAAAAAATGCGGGATGCCGGGGTCAGAAAAAATGGTGCCCAGAACCGAAATTTTTTTTTCATCTCAAATGCAAAAACGGATGCTAGGACATTAATCACGGTGAAATTCGATACTTAAAAATGGTATTGCTTGCTGTTTTTAAAAATTGAGTGTTTTTGGTCCCCGAGGAAAAAATGCGTGATGCCGGGGTCAGAAAAAATGGTGCCCAGAACCGAATTTTTTTTTCATCTCAAATGCAAAAATGAATGTTAGGACATTAATCAGGGTGAAATTCCATAATTAAAAATGGTTCTGACCGCGGCATCACAAGTGTTTTTGGTCCCCGAGGAAAAAATGTGTGATGCCCGGGTCAAAAAAAATGGTGCCCAGAAGTGAAAAAAAATTTCATCTCAAATGCAAAAAGGGATGCTAGGACATTACTCAGGGTGAAATTCCATACTTAAAAATGGTATTGCTTGCTGTTTTTAAAAATTGAGTGTTTTTGGTCCCAGGGGGAAAAAATGCGTGATGCCGGGGTCAGAAAAAATGGTGCCCATTAGTGAAAAAATTTTTTTCATCTCGAATGCAAAAATGGATGCTAGGACATTACTCAGGGTGAAATTCCATACTTAAAAATGGTATTGCTTGCTGTTTTTTAAAATTGAGTGTTTTTGGTCCCCGAGGAAAAAGTGCGTGATGCCGGGGTCAGAAAAAATGATGCCCAGAACCGAAATTTTTTTTTCATCTCAAATGCAAAAACGAATGTTAGGACATTAATCAGGGTGAAATTCCATAATTAAAAATGGTTCTGACCGCGGCATCACAAGTGTTTTTGGTCCCCGAGGAAAAAATGTGTGATGCCCGGGTCAAAAAAAATGGTGCCCAGAAGTGAAAAAAAATTTCATCTCAAATGCAAAAAGGGATGCTAGGACATTACTCAGGGTGAAATTCCATACTTAAAAATGGTATTGCTTGCTGTTTTTAAAAATTGAGTGTTTTTGGTCCCAGGGGGAAAAAATGCGTGATGCCGGGGTCAGAAAAAATGGTGCCCATTAGTGAAAAAAATTTTTTCATCTCGAATGCAAAAACGGATGCTAGGACATTACTCAGGGTGAAATTCCATACTTAAAAATGGTATTGCTTGCTGTTTTTTAAAATTGAGTGTTTTTGGTCCCCGAGGAAAAAGTGCGTGATGCCGGGGTCAGAAAAAATGATGCCCAGAACCGAAATTTTTTTTTCATCTCAAATGCAAAAACGAATGTTAGGACATTAATCAGGGTGAACTTCCATACTTAAAAATGGTATTGCTTGCTGTTTTGAAAATTGAGTGTTTTTGGTCCCCAAGGAAAAAACGCGTGATGCCGGGGTCAGAAAAAATGGTGACCAGAAGTGAAAAAAAATTTCATCTCAAATGCAAAAACGGATGCTAGGACGTTAATCAGGGTGAAATTCTATACTTAAAAATGTTATTGCTTGCTGTTTTTAAAAATTGAGTGTTTTTGGTCCCCGAGGAAAAAATGTGTGATGCCGGGGTCAAAAAAAATGGTGCCCAGAAGTGAAAAAAAAAATTTCAAGTGAAATGCAAAAATGGATGCTAGGACATTAATCAAGGTTAAATTCCATACTTAAAAATGGTATTGCTTGCTGTTTTTAAAAATTGAGTGTTTTTGGTCCCCGAGGAAATAACGCGTGATGCCGGGGTCAGAAAAAATGGTGCCCAGAAGTGAAAAAAAAAATTTCATCTCAAATGCAAAAACGAATGTTAGGACATTAATCAGGGGGAAATTCCATACTTAAAAATGGTATTGCTTGCTGTTTTAAAAAATTGAGTGTTTTTGGTCCCCGAGGAAAAAACGCGTGATGCCGGGGTCAGAAAAAATGGTGCCCAGAACCGAAATTTTTTTTCATCTCAAATGCAAAAATGAATGTTAGGACATTAATCAGGGTGAAATTCCATACTTAAAAATGGTTCTGACCGCGGCATCACAAGTGTTTTTGGTCCCCGAGGAAAAAATGTGTGATGCCGGGGTCAAAAAAAATGGTGCCCAGAAGTGAAAAAAAATTTCATCTCAAATGCAAAAACGGATGCTAGGACATTACTCAGGGTGAAATTCCATACTTAAAAATGTTATTGCTTGCTGTTTTTTAAAATTGAGTGTTTTTGGTCCCCGAGGAAAAAGTGCGTGATGCCGGGGTCAGAAAAAATGATGCCCAGAACCGAAATTTTTTTTTCATCTCAAATGCAAAAATGAATGTTAGGACATTAATCAGGGTGAACTTCCATACTTAAAAATGGTATTGCTTGCTGTTTTGAAAAATTGAGTGTTTTTGGTCCCCAAGGAAAAAACGCGTGATGCCGGGGTCAGAAAAAATGGTGCCCAGAAGTGAAAAAAAATTTCATCTCAAATGCAAAAACGGATGCTAGGACGTTAATCAGGGTGAAATTCCATACTTAAAAATGGTATTGCTTGCTGTTTTTAAAAATTGAGTGTTTTTGGTCCCCGAGGAAAAAATGCGTGAAGCCGGGGTCAGAAAAAATGATGCCCAGAACCGAATTTTTTTTTTCATCTCAAATGCAAAAACGAATGTTAGGACATTAATCAGGGTGAAATTCCATACTTAAAAATGGTATTGCTTGCTTTTTTAAAAAATTGAGTGTTTTTGGCCGACGAGGAAAAAATGCGGGATGCCGGGGTCAGAAAAAATGGTGCCCAGAACCGAAATTTTTTTTTCATCTCAAATGCAAAAACGGATGCTAGGACATTAATCACGGTGAAATTCGATACTTAAAAATGGTATTGCTTGCTGTTTTTAAAAATTGAGTGTTTTTGGTCCCCGAGGAAAAAATGCGTGATGCCGGGGTCAGAAAAAATGGTGCCCAGAACCGAATTTTTTTTTCATCTCAAATGCAAAAATGAATGTTAGGACATTAATCAGGGTGAAATTCCATAATTAAAAATGGTTCTGACCGCGGCATCACAAGTGTTTTTGGTCCCCGAGGAAAAAATGTGTGATGCCCGGGTCAAAAAAAATGGTGCCCAGAAGTGAAAAAAAATTTCATCTCAAATGCAAAAAGGGATGCTAGGACATTACTCAGGGTGAAATTCCATACTTAAAAATGGTATTGCTTGCTGTTTTTAAAAATTGAGTGTTTTTGGTCCCAGGGGGAAAAAATGCGTGATGCCGGGGTCAGAAAAAATGGTGCCCATTAGTGAAAAAAAATTTTTCATCTCGAATGCAAAAACGGATGCTAGGACATTACTCAGGGTGAAATTCCATACTTAAAAATGGTATTGCTTGCTGTTTTTTAAAATTGAGTGTTTTTGGTCCCCGAGGAAAAAGTGCGTGATGCCGGGGTCAGAAAAAATGATGCCCAGAACCGAAATTTTTTTTTCATCTCAAATGCAAAAACGAATGTTAGGACATTAATCAGGGTGAACTTCCATACTTAAAAATGGTATTGCTTGCTGTTTTGAAAATTGAGTGTTTTTGGTCCCCAAGGAAAAAACGCGTGATGCCGGGGTCAGAAAAAATGGTGACCAGAAGTGAAAAAAAATTTCATCTCAAATGCAAAAACGGATGCTAGGACGTTAATCAGGGTGAAATTCTATACTTAAAAATGTTATTGCTTGCTGTTTTTAAAAATTGAGTGTTTTTGGTCCCCGAGGAAAAAATGTGTGATGCCGGGGTCAAAAAAAATGGTGCCCAGAAGTGAAAAAAAAAATTTCAAGTGAAATGCAAAAATGGATGCTAGGACATTAATCAAGGTTAAATTCCATACTTAAAAATGGTATTGCTTGCTGTTTTTAAAAATTGAGTGTTTTTGGTCCCCGAGGAAATAACGCGTGATGCCGGGGTCAGAAAAAATGGTGCCCAGAAGTGAAAAAAAAAATTTCATCTCAAATGCAAAAACGAATGTTAGGACATTAATCAGGGGGAAATTCCATACTTAAAAATGGTATTGCTTGCTGTTTTAAAAAATTGAGTGTTTTTGGTCCCCGAGGAAAAAACGCGTGATGCCGGGGTCAGAAAAAATGGTGCCCAGAACCGAAATTTTTTTTCATCTCAAATGCAAAAATGAATGTTAGGACATTAATCAGGGTGAAATTCCATACTTAAAAATGGTTCTGACCGCGGCATCACGAGTGTTTTTGGTCCCCGAGGAAAAAATGTGTGATGCCGGGGTCAAAAAAAATGGTGCCCAGAAGTGAAAAAAAATTTCATCTCAAATGCAAAAACGGATGCTAGGACATTACTCAGGGTGAAATTCCATACTTAAAAATGGTATTGCTTGCTGTTTTTAAAAATTGAGTGTTTTTGGTCCCCGGGGAAAAAATGCGTGATGCCGGGGTCAGAAAAAATGGTGCCCATTAGTGAAAAAAAAATTTTCATCTCGAATGCAAAAACGGATGCTAGGACATTACTCAGGGTGAAATTCCATACTTAAAAATGGTATTGCTTGCTGTTTTTTAAAATTGAGTGTTTTTGGTCCCCGAGGAAAAAATGTGTGATGCCGGGGTCAGAAAAAATGGTGTCCAGAACTGAAATTTTTTTTCATCTCAAATGCAAAAATGAATGTTAGGACATTAATCAGGGTGAAATTCCATACTTAAAAATGGTTCTGACCGCGGCATCACAAGTGTTTTTGGTCCCTGAGGAAAAAATGTGTGATGCTGGGGTCAAAAAAAATGGTGCCCAGAAGTGAAAAAAAATTTCATCTCAAATGCAAAAACGGATGCTAGGACATTACTCAGGGTGAAATTCCATACTTAAAAATGGTATTGCTTGCTGTTTTTAAAAATTGAGTGTTTTTGGTCCCCGGGGAAAAAATGTGTGATGCCGGGGTCAGAAAAAATGGTGCCCATTAGTGAAAAAAAATTTTTCATCTCAAATGCAAAAACGAATGTGAGGACATTAATCAGGGTGAAATTCCATACTTAAAAATGGTATTGCTTGCTTTTTTTAAAAATTGAGTGTTTTTGGTCCCCGAGGAAAAAATGCGTGATGCCGGGGTCAGAAAAAATGGTGTCCAGAACCGAAATTTTTTTTCATCTCAAATGCAAAAACGAATGTTAGGACATTAATCAGGGTGAAATTCCATACTTAAAAATTGTATTGCTTGCTGTTTTGAAAAATTGAGTGTTTTTGGTCCCCAAGGAAAAAACGCGTGATGCCGGGGTCAGAAAAAATGGTGCCCAGAAGTGAAAAAAAAATTCATCTCAAATGCAAAAACGGATGCTAGGACGTTAATCAGGGTGAAATTCTATACTTAAAAATGGTATTGCTTGCTGTTTTTAAAAATTGAGTGTTTTTGGTCCCCGAGGAAAAAATGTGTGATGCCGGGGTCAAAAAAAAATGGTGCCCAGAAGTGAAAAAAAAAATTTCATCTCAAATGCAAAAACGAATGTTAGGACATTAATCAGGGTGAAATTCCATACTTAAAAATGGTATTGCTTGCTGTTTTTAAAAATTGAGTGTTTTTGGTCCCCGAGGAAAAAATGTGTGATGCCGGGGTCAGAAAAAATGGTGTCCAGAACTGAAATTTTTTTTCATCTCAAATGCAAAAACGAATGTTAGGACATTAATCAGGGTGAAATTCCATACTTAAAAATGGTTCTGACCGCGGCATCACGAGTGTTTTTGGTCCCCGAGGAAAAAATGCATGATGCCGGGGTCAAAATAAATGGTGCCCAGAAGTGAAAAAAAATTTTTCATCTCAAATGCAAAAACGGATGCTAGGACATTAATCACGGTGAAATTCGATAATTAAAAATGGTATTGCTTGCTGTTTTTAAAAATTGAGTGGTTTTGGTCCCCGAGGAAAAAATGCGTGATGCCGGGGTCAGAAAAAATGGTGCCCAGAAGTGAAAAAAAATTTCATCTCAAATGCAAAAACGGATGCTAGGACGTTAATCAGGGTGAAATTCCATACTTAAAAATGGTATTGCTTGCTGTTTTTAAAAATTGAGTGTTTTTGGTCCCCGAGGAAAAAATGCGTGAAGCCGGGGTCAGAAAAAATGATGCCCAGAACCGAAATTTTTTTTTCATCTCAAATGCAAAAACGAATGTTAGGACATTAATCAGGGTGAAATTCCATACTTAAAAATGGTATTGCTTGCTTTTTTAAAAAATTGAGTGTTTTTGGTCAACGAGGAAAAAATGCGAGATGCCGGGGTCAGAAAAAATGGTGCCCAGAACCGAAATTTTTTTTTCATCTCAAATGCAAAAACGGATGCTAGGACATTAATCACGGTGAAATTCGATACTTAAAAATGGTATTGCTTGCTGTTTTTAAAAATTGAGTGTTTTTGGTCCCCGAGGAAAAAATGCGTGATGCCGGGGTCAGAAAAAATGGTGCCCAGAAGTGAAAAAAAATTTCATCTCAAATGCAAAAACGGATGCTAGGACGTTAATCAGGGTGAAATTCCATACTTAAAAATGGTATTGCTTGCTGTTTTTAAAAATTGAGTGTTTTTGGTCCCCGAGGAAAAAATGCGTGATGCCGGGGTCAGAAAAAATGGTGCCCAGAACCGAAATTTTTTTTCATCTCAAATGCAAAAATGAATGTTAGGACATTAATCAGGGTGAAATTCCATACTTAAAAATGGTTCTGACCGCGGCATCACAAGTGTTTTTGGTCCCCGAGGAAAAAATGTGTGATGCCGGGGTCAAAAAAAATGGTGCCCAGAAGTGAAAAAAAATTTCATCTCAAATGCAAAAACGGATGCTAGGACATTACTCAGGGTGAAATTCCATACTTAAAAATGGTATTGCTTGCTGTTTTTAAAAATTGAGTGTTTTTGGTCCCCGGGGAAAAAATGCGTGATGCCGGGTTCAGAAAAAATGGTGCCCATTAGTGAAAAAATTTTTTTCATCTCGAATGCAAAAACGGATGCTAGGACATTACTCAGGGTGAAATTCCATACTTAAAAATGGTATTGCTTGCTGTTTTTTAAAATTGAGTGTTTTTGGTCCCCGAGGAAAAAATGCGTGATGCCGGGGTCAGAAAAAATGGTGCCCAGAACCGAAATTTTTTTTCATCTCAAATGCAAAAACGAATGTTAGGACATTAATCAGGGTGAAATTCCATACTTAAAAATGGTTCTGACCGCGGCATCACGAGTGTTTTTGGTCCCCGAGGAAAAAATGCGTGATGCCGGGGTCAAAAAAAATGGTGCCCAGAAGTGAAAAAAATTTTTTCATCTCAAATGCAAAAACGGATGCTAGGACATTAATCAGGGTCAAATTCCATACTTAAAAATGGTATTGCTTGCTTTTTAAAAAAATTGAGTGTTTTTGGTCGACGAGGAAAAAATGCGAGATGCCGGGGTCAGAAAAAATGGTGCCCAGAACCGAAATTTTTTTTTCATCTCAAATGCAAAAACGGATGCTAGGACATTAATCACGGTGAAATTCGATACTTAAAAATGGTATTGCTTGCTGTTTTTAAAAATTGAGTGTTTTTGGTCCCCGAGGAAAAAATGCGTGATGCCGGGGTCAGAAAAAATGGTGCCCAGAAGTGAAAAAAAATTTCATCTCAAATGCAAAAACGGATGCTAGGACGTTAATCAGGGTGAAATTCCATACTTAAAAATGGTATTGCTTGCTGTTTTTAAAAATTGAGTGTTTTTGGTCCCCGAGGAAAAAATGCGTGAAGCCGGGGTCAGAAAAAATGATGCCCAGAACCGAAATTTTTTTTTCATCTCAAATGCAAAAACGAATGTTAGGACATTAATCAGGGTGAAATTCCATATTTAAAAATGGTATTGCTTGCTTTTTTAAAAAATTGAGTGTTTTTGGTCAACAAGGAAAAAATGCGAGATGCCGGGGTCAGAAAAAATGGTGCCCAGAACCGAAATTTTTTTTTCATCTCAAATGCAAAAACGGATGCTAGGACATTAATCACGGTGAAATTCGATACTTAAAAATGGTATTGCTTGCTGTTTTTAAAAATTGAGTGTTTTTGGTCCCCGAGGAAAAAATGCGTGATGCCGGGGTCAGAAAAAATGGTGCCCAGAAGTGAAAAAAAATTTCATCTCAAATGCAAAAACGGATGCTAGGACGTTAATCAGGGTGAAATTCCATACGTAAAAATGGTATTGCTTGCTGTTTTTAAAAATTGAGTGTTTTTGGTCCCCGAGGAAAAGATGCGTGATGCCGGGGTCAGAAAAAATGGTGCCCAGAACCGAAATTTTTTTTCATCTCAAATGCAAAAATGAATGTTAGGACATTAATCAGGGTGAAATTCCATACTTAAAAATGGTTCTGACCGCGGCATCACAAGTGTTTTTGGTCCCTGAGGAAAAAATGTGTGATGCCGGGGTCAAAAAAAATGGTGCCCAGAAGTGAAAAAAAATTTCATCTCAAATGCAAAAACGGATGCTAGGACATTACTCAGGGTGAAATTCCATACTTAAAAATGGTATTGCTTGCTGTTTTTAAAAATTGAGTGTTTTTGGTCCCCGGGGAAAAAATGTGTGATGCCGGGGTCAGAAAAAATGGTGCCCATTAGTGAAAAAAAATTTTTCATCTCAGATGCAAAAACGAATGTTAGGACATTAATCAGGGTGAAATTCCATACTTAAAAATGGTATTGCTTGCTGTTTTTAAAAATTGAGTGTTTTTGGTCCCCGAGGAAAAAATGCGTGATGCCGGGGTCAGAAAAAATGGTGCCCAGAAGTGAAAAAAAATTTCATCTCAAATGCAAAAACGGATGCTAGGACGTTAATCAGGGTGAAATTCCATACTTAAAAATGGTATTGCTTGCTGTTTTTAAAAATTGAGTGTTTTTGGTCCCCGAGGAAAAAATGCGTGAAGCCGGGGTCAGAAAAAATGATGCCCAGAACCGAAATTTTTTTTTCATCTCAAATGCAAAAACGAATGTTAGGACATTAATCAGGGTGAAATTCCATATTTAAAAATGGTATTGCTTGCTTTTTTAAAAAATTGAGTGTTTTTGGTCAACAAGGAAAAAATGCGAGATGCCGGGGTCAGAAAAAATGGTGCCCAGAACCGAAATTTTTTTTTCATCTCAAATGCAAAAACGGATGCTAGGACATTAATCACGGTGAAATTCGATACTTAAAAATGGTATTGCTTGCTGTTTTTAAAAATTGAGTGTTTTTGGTCCCCGAGGAAAAAATGTGTGATGCCGGGGTCAGAAAAAATGGTGCCCAGAAGTGAAAAAAAATTTCATCTCAAATGCAAAAACGGATGCTAGGACGTTAATCAGGGTGAAATTCCATACGTAAAAATGGTATTGCTTGCTGTTTTTAAAAATTGAGTGTTTTTGGTCCCCGAGGAAAAGATGCGTGATGCCGGGGTCAGAAAAAATGGTGCCCAGAACCGAAATTTTTTTTCATCTCAAATGCAAAAATGAATGTTAGGACATTAATCAGGGTGAAATTCCATACTTAAAAATGGTTCTGACCGCGGCATCACAAGTGTTTTTGGTCCCCGAGGAAAAAATGTGTGATGCCGGGGTCAAAAAAAATGGTGCCCAGAAGTGAAAAAAAATTTCATCTCAAATGCAAAAACGGATGCTAGGACATTACTCAGGGTGAAATTCCATACTTAAAAATGGTATTGCTTGCTGTTTTTAAAAATTGAGTGTTTTTGGTCCCCGGGGAAAAAATGCGTGATGCCGGGGTCAGAAAATATGGTGCCCATTAGTGAAAAAAAATTTTTCATCTCGAATGCAAAAACGGATGCTAGGACATTACTCAGGGTGAAATTCCATACTTAAAAATGGTATTGCTTGCTGTTTTTTAAAATTGAGTGTTTTTGGTCCCCGAGGAAAAAATGCGTGATGCCGGGGTCAGAAAAAATGGTGCCCAGAACCGAAATTTTTTTTCATCTCAAATGCAAAAACGAATGTTAGGACATTAATCAGGGTGAAATTCCATACTTAAAAATGGTTCTGACCGCGGCATCACGAGTGTTTTTGGTCCCCGAGGAAAAAATGCGTGATGCCGGGGTCAAAAAAAATGGTGCCCAGAAGTGAAAAAATTTTTTTCATCTCAAATGCAAAAACGGATGCTAGGACATTAATCAGGGTGAAATTCCATACTTAAAAATGGTATTGCTTGCTGTTTTTAAAAATTGAGTGTTTTTGGTCGACGAGGAAAAAATGCGAGATGCCGGGGTCAGAAAAAATGGTGCCCAGAACCGAAATTTTTTTTTCATCTCAAATGCAAAAACGGATGCTAGGACATTAATCACGGTGAAATTCGATACTTAAAAATGGTATTGCTTGCTGTTTTTAAAAATTGAGTGTTTTTGGTCCCCGAGGAAAAAATGCGTGATTCCGGGGTCAGAAAAAATGGTGCCCAGAAGTGAAAAAAAATTTCATCTCAAATGCAAAAACGGATGCTAGGACATTACTCAGGGTGAAATTCCATACTTAAAAATGGTATTGCTTGCTGTTTTTAAAAATTGAGTGTTTTTGGTCCCCGAGGAAAAAATGCGTGATGCCGGGGTCAGAAAAAATGGTGCCCAGAACCGAAATTTTTTTTTCATCTCAAATGCAAAAATGAATGTTAGGACATTAATCAGGGTGAAATTCCATACTTAAAAATGGTATTGCTTGCTGTTTTTAAAAATTGAGTGTTTTTGGTCCCCGAGGAAAAAATGCGTGATGCCGGGGTCAGAAAAAATGGTGTCCAGAACCGAAATTTTTTTTCATCTCAAATGCAAAAACGAATGTTAGGACATTAATCAGGGTGAAATTCCATACTTAAAAATGGTATTGCTTGCTTTTTTAAAAAATTGAGTGTTTTTGGCCGACGAGGAAAAAATGCGGGATGCCGGGGTCAGAAAAAATGGTGCCCAGAACCGAAATTTTTTTTTCATCTCAAATGCAAAAACGGATGCTAGGACATTAATCACGGTGAAATTCGATACTTAAAAATGGTATTGCTTGCTGTTTTTAAAAATTGAGTGTTTTTGGTCCCCGAGGAAAAAATGCGTGATGCCGGGGTCAGAAAAAATGGTGCCCAGAACCGAATTTTTTTTTCATCTCAAATGCAAAAATGAATGTTAGGACATTAATCAGGGTGAAATTCCATAATTAAAAATGGTTCTGACCGCGGCATCACAAGTGTTTTTGGTCCCCGAGGAAAAAATGTGTGATGCCCGGGTCAAAAAAAATGGTGCCCAGAAGTGAAAAAAAATTTCATCTCAAATGCAAAAAGGGATGCTAGGACATTACTCAGGGTGAAATTCCATACTTAAAAATGGTATTGCTTGCTGTTTTTAAAAATTGAGTGTTTTTGGTCCCAGGGGGAAAAAATGCGTGATGCCGGGGTCAGAAAAAATGGTGCCCATTAGTGAAAAAAATTTTTTCATCTCGAATGCAAAAACGGATGCTAGGACATTACTCAGGGTGAAATTCCATACTTAAAAATGGTATTGCTTGCTGTTTTTTAAAATTGAGTGTTTTTGGTCCCCGAGGAAAAAGTGCGTGATGCCGGGGTCAGAAAAAATGATGCCCAGAACCGAAATTTTTTTTTCATCTCAAATGCAAAAACGAATGTTAGGACATTAATCAGGGTGAAATTCCATAATTAAAAATGGTTCTGACCGCGGCATCACAAGTGTTTTTGGTCCCCGAGGAAAAAATGTGTGATGCCCGGGTCAAAAAAAATGGTGCCCAGAAGTGAAAAAAAATTTCATCTCAAATGCAAAAAGGGATGCTAGGACATTACTCAGGGTGAAATTCCATACTTAAAAATGGTATTGCTTGCTGTTTTTAAAAATTGAGTGTTTTTGGTCCCAGGGGGAAAAAATGCGTGATGCCGGGGTCAGAAAAAATGGTGCCCATTAGTGAAAAAAAATTTTTCATCTCGAATGCAAAAACGGATGCTAGGACATTACTCAGGGTGAAATTCCATACTTAAAAATGGTATTGCTTGCTGTTTTTTAAAATTGAGTGTTTTTGGTCCCCGAGGAAAAAGTGCGTGATGCCGGGGTCAGAAAAAATGATGCCCAGAACCGAAATTTTTTTTTCATCTCAAATGCAAAAACGAATGTTAGGACATTAATCAGGGTGAACTTCCATACTTAAAAATGGTATTGCTTGCTGTTTTGAAAATTGAGTGTTTTTGGTCCCCAAGGAAAAAACGCGTGATGCCGGGGTCAGAAAAAATGGTGACCAGAAGTGAAAAAAAATTTCATCTCAAATGCAAAAACGGATGCTAGGACGTTAATCAGGGTGAAATTCTATACTTAAAAATGTTATTGCTTGCTGTTTTTAAAAATTGAGTGTTTTTGGTCCCCGAGGAAAAAATGTGTGATGCCGGGGTCAAAAAAAATGGTGCCCAGAAGTGAAAAAAAAAATTTCAAGTGAAATGCAAAAATGGATGCTAGGACATTAATCAAGGTTAAATTCCATACTTAAAAATGGTATTGCTTGCTGTTTTTAAAAATTGAGTGTTTTTGGTCCCCGAGGAAATAACGCGTGATGCCGGGGTCAGAAAAAATGGTGCCCAGAAGTGAAAAAAAAAAATTTCATCTCAAATGCAAAAACGAATGTTAGGACATTAATCAGGGGGAAATTCCATACTTAAAAATGGTATTGCTTGCTGTTTTAAAAAATTGAGTGTTTTTGGTCCCCGAGGAAAAAACGCGTGATGCCGGGGTCAGAAAAAATGGTGCCCAGAACCGAAATTTTTTTTCATCTCAAATGCAAAAATGAATGTTAGGACATTAATCAGGGTGAAATTCCATACTTAAAAATGGTTCTGACCGCGGCATCACAAGTGTTTTTGGTCCCCGAGGAAAAAATGTGTGATGCCGGGGTCAAAAAAAATGGTGCCCAGAAGTGAAAAAAAATTTCATCTCAAATGCAAAAACGGATGCTAGGACATTACTCAGGGTGAAATTCCATACTTAAAAATGTTATTGCTTGCTGTTTTTTAAAATTGAGTGTTTTTGGTCCCCGAGGAAAAAGTGCGTGATGCCGGGGTCAGAAAAAATGATGCCCAGAACCGAAATTTTTTTTTCATCTCAAATGCAAAAATGAATGTTAGGACATTAATCAGGGTGAACTTCCATACTTAAAAATGGTATTGCTTGCTGTTTTGAAAAATTGAGTGTTTTTGGTCCCCAAGGAAAAAACGCGTGATGCCGGGGTCAGAAAAAATGGTGCCCAGAAGTGAAAAAAAATTTCATCTCAAATGCAAAAACGGATGCTAGGACGTTAATCAGGGTGAAATTCCATACTTAAAAATGGTATTGCTTGCTGTTTTTAAAAATTGAGTGTTTTTGGTCCCCGAGGAAAAAATGCGTGAAGCCGGGGTCAGAAAAAATGATGCCCAGAACCGAATTTTTTTTTTCATCTCAAATGCAAAAACGAATGTTAGGACATTAATCAGGGTGAAATTCCATACTTAAAAATGGTATTGCTTGCTTTTTTAAAAAATTGAGTGTTTTTGGCCGACGAGGAAAAAATGCGGGATGCCGGGGTCAGAAAAAATGGTGCCCAGAACCGAAATTTTTTTTTCATCTCAAATGCAAAAACGGATGCTAGGACATTAATCACGGTGAAATTCGATACTTAAAAATGGTATTGCTTGCTGTTTTTAAAAATTGAGTGTTTTTGGTCCCCGAGGAAAAAATGCGTGATTCCGGGGTCAGAAAAAATGGTGCCCAGAACCGAATTTTTTTTTCATCTCAAATGCAAAAATGAATGTTAGGACATTAATCAGGGTGAAATTCCATAATTAAAAATGGTTCTGACCGCGGCATCACAAGTGTTTTTGGTCCCCGAGGAAAAAATGTGTGATGCCCGGGTCAAAAAAAATGGTGCCCAGAAGTGAAAAAAAATTTCATCTCAAATGCAAAAAGGGATGCTAGGACATTACTCAGGGTGAAATTCCATACTTAAAAATGGTATTGCTTGCTGTTTTTAAAAATTGAGTGTTTTTGGTCCCAGGGGGAAAAAATGCGTGATGCCGGGGTCAGAAAAAATGGTGCCCATTAGTGAAAAAAAATTTTTCATCTCGAATGCAAAAACGGATGCTAGGACATTACTCAGGGTGAAATTCCATACTTAAAAATGGTATTGCTTGCTGTTTTTTAAAATTGAGTGTTTTTGGTCCCCGAGGAAAAAGTGCGTGATGCCGGGGTCAGAAAAAATGATGCCCAGAACCGAAATTTTTTTTTCATCTCAAATGCAAAAACGAATGTTAGGACATTAATCAGGGTGAACTTCCATACTTAAAAATGGTATTGCTTGCTGTTTTGAAAATTGAGTGTTTTTGGTCCCCAAGGAAAAAACGCGTGATGCCGGGGTCAGAAAAAATGGTGACCAGAAGTGAAAAAAAATTTCATCTCAAATGCAAAAACGGATGCTAGGACGTTAATCAGGGTGAAATTCTATACTTAAAAATGTTATTGCTTGCTGTTTTTAAAAATTGAGTGTTTTTGGTCCCCGAGGAAAAAATGTGTGATGCCGGGGTCAAAAAAAATGGTGCCCAGAAGTGAAAAAAAAAATTTCAAGTGAAATGCAAAAATGGATGCTAGGACATTAATCAAGGTTAAATTCCATACTTAAAAATGGTATTGCTTGCTGTTTTTAAAAATTGAGTGTTTTTGGTCCCCGAGGAAATAACGCGTGATGCCGGGGTCAGAAAAAATGGTGCCCAGAAGTGAAAAAAAAAATTTCATCTCAAATGCAAAAACGAATGTTAGGACATTAATCAGGGGGAAATTCCATACTTAAAAATGGTATTGCTTGCTGTTTTAAAAAATTGAGTGTTTTTGGTCCCCGAGGAAAAAACGCGTGATGCCGGGGTCAGAAAAAATGGTGCCCAGAACCGAAATTTTTTTTCATCTCAAATGCAAAAATGAATGTTAGGACATTAATCAGGGTGAAATTCCATACTTAAAAATGGTTCTGACCGCGGCATCACAAGTGTTTTTGGTCCCCGAGGAAAAAATGTGTGATGCCGGGGTCAAAAAAAATGGTGCCCAGAAGTGAAAAAAAATTTCATCTCAAATGCAAAAACGGATGCTAGGACATTACTCAGGGTGAAATTCCATACTTAAAAATGTTATTGCTTGCTGTTTTTTAAAATTGAGTGTTTTTGGTCCCCGAGGAAAAAGTGCGTGATGCCGGGGTCAGAAAAAATGATGCCCAGAACCGAAATTTTTTTTTCATCTCAAATGCAAAAATGAATGTTAGGACATTAATCAGGGTGAACTTCCATACTTAAAAATGGTATTGCTTGCTGTTTTGAAAAATTGAGTGTTTTTGGTCCCCAAGGAAAAAACGCGTGATGCCGGGGTCAGAAAAAATGGTGCCCAGAAGTGAAAAAAAATTTCATCTCAAATGCAAAAACGGATGCTAGGACGTTAATCAGGGTGAAATTCCATACTTAAAAATGGTATTGCTTGCTGTTTTTAAAAATTGAGTGTTTTTGGTCCCCGAGGAAAAAATGCGTGAAGCCGGGGTCAGAAAAAATGATGCCCAGAACCGAATTTTTTTTTTCATCTCAAATGCAAAAACGAATGTTAGGACATTAATCAGGGTGAAATTCCATACTTAAAAATGGTATTGCTTGCTTTTTTAAAAAATTGAGTGTTTTTGGCCGACGAGGAAAAAATGCGGGATGCCGGGGTCAGAAAAAATGGTGCCCAGAACCGAAATTTTTTTTTCATCTCAAATGCAAAAACGGATGCTAGGACATTAATCACGGTGAAATTCGATACTTAAAAATGGTATTGCTTGCTGTTTTTAAAAATTGAGTGTTTTTGGTCCCCGAGGAAAAAATGCGTGATTCCGGGGTCAGAAAAAATGGTGCCCAGAACCGAATTTTTTTTTCATCTCAAATGCAAAAATGAATGTTAGGACATTAATCAGGGTGAAATTCCATAATTAAAAATGGTTCTGACCGCGGCATCACAAGTGTTTTTGGTCCCCGAGGAAAAAATGTGTGATGCCCGGGTCAAAAAAAATGGTGCCCAGAAGTGAAAAAAAATTTCATCTCAAATGCAAAAAGGGATGCTAGGACATTACTCAGGGTGAAATTCCATACTTAAAAATGGTATTGCTTGCTGTTTTTAAAAATTGAGTGTTTTTGGTCCCAGGGGGAAAAAATGCGTGATGCCGGGGTCAGAAAAAATGGTGCCCATTAGTGAAAAAAATTTTTTCATCTCGAATGCAAAAACGGATGCTAGGACATTACTCAGGGTGAAATTCCATACTTAAAAATGGTATTGCTTGCTGTTTTTTAAAATTGAGTGTTTTTGGTCCCCGAGGAAAAAGTGCGTGATGCCGGGGTCAGAAAAAATGATGCCCAGAACCGAAATTTTTTTTTCATCTCAAATGCAAAAACGAATGTTAGGACATTAATCAGGGTGAACTTCCATACTTAAAAATGGTATTGCTTGCTGTTTTGAAAATTGAGTGTTTTTGGTCCCCAAGGAAAAAACGCGTGATGCCGGGGTCAGAAAAAATGGTGACCAGAAGTGAAAAAAAATTTCATCTCAAATGCAAAAACGGATGCTAGGACGTTAATCAGGGTGAAATTCTATACTTAAAAATGTTATTGCTTGCTGTTTTTAAAAATTGAGTGTTTTTGGTCCCCGAGGAAAAAATGTGTGATGCCGGGGTCAAAAAAAATGGTGCCCAGAAGTGAAAAAAAAAATTTCAAGTGAAATGCAAAAATGGATGCTAGGACATTAATCAAGGTTAAATTCCATACTTAAAAATGGTATTGCTTGCTGTTTTTAAAAATTGAGTGTTTTTGGTCCCCGAGGAAATAACGCGTGATGCCGGGGTCAGAAAAAATGGTGCCCAGAAGTGAAAAAAAAAATTTCATCTCAAATGCAAAAACGAATGTTAGGACATTAATCAGGGGGAAATTCCATACTTAAAAATGGTATTGCTTGCTGTTTTAAAAAATTGAGTGTTTTTGGTCCCCGAGGAAAAAACGCGTGATGCCGGGGTCAGAAAAAATGGTGCCCAGAACCGAAATTTTTTTTCATCTCAAATGCAAAAATGAATGTTAGGACATTAATCAGGGTGAAATTCCATACTTAAAAATGGTTCTGACCGCGGCATCACAAGTGTTTTTGGTCCCCGAGGAAAAAATGTGTGATGCCGGGGTCAAAAAAAATGGTGCCCAGAAGTGAAAAAAAATTTCATCTCAAATGCAAAAACGGATGCTAGGACATTACTCAGGGTGAAATTCCATACTTAAAAATGTTATTGCTTGCTGTTTTTTAAAATTGAGTGTTTTTGGTCCCCGAGGAAAAAGTGCGTGATGCCGGGGTCAGAAAAAATGATGCCCAGAACCGAAATTTTTTTTTCATCTCAAATGCAAAAATGAATGTTAGGACATTAATCAGGGTGAACTTCCATACTTAAAAATGGTATTGCTTGCTGTTTTGAAAAATTGAGTGTTTTTGGTCCCCAAGGAAAAAACGCGTGATGCCGGGGTCAGAAAAAATGGTGCCCAGAAGTGAAAAAAAATTTCATCTCAAATGCAAAAACGGATGCTAGGACGTTAATCAGGGTGAAATTCCATACTTAAAAATGGTATTGCTTGCTGTTTTTAAAAATTGAGTGTTTTTGGTCCCCGAGGAAAAAATGCGTGAAGCCGGGGTCAGAAAAAATGATGCCCAGAACCGAATTTTTTTTTTCATCTCAAATGCAAAAACGAATGTTAGGACATTAATCAGGGTGAAATTCCATACTTAAAAATGGTATTGCTTGCTTTTTTAAAAAATTGAGTGTTTTTGGCCGACGAGGAAAAAATGCGGGATGCCGGGGTCAGAAAAAATGGTGCCCAGAACCGAAATTTTTTTTTCATCTCAAATGCAAAAACGGATGCTAGGACATTAATCACGGTGAAATTCGATACTTAAAAATGGTATTGCTTGCTGTTTTTAAAAATTGAGTGTTTTTGGTCCCCGAGGAAAAAATGCGTGATTCCGGGGTCAGAAAAAATGGTGCCCAGAACCGAATTTTTTTTTCATCTCAAATGCAAAAATGAATGTTAGGACATTAATCAGGGTGAAATTCCATAATTAAAAATGGTTCTGACCGCGGCATCACAAGTGTTTTTGGTCCCCGAGGAAAAAATGTGTGATGCCCGGGTCAAAAAAAATGGTGCCCAGAAGTGAAAAAAAATTTCATCTCAAATGCAAAAAGGGATGCTAGGACATTACTCAGGGTGAAATTCCATACTTAAAAATGGTATTGCTTGCTGTTTTTAAAAATTGAGTGTTTTTGGTCCCAGGGGGAAAAAATGCGTGATGCCGGGGTCAGAAAAAATGGTGCCCATTAGTGAAAAAAATTTTTTCATCTCGAATGCAAAAACGGATGCTAGGACATTACTCAGGGTGAAATTCCATACTTAAAAATGGTATTGCTTGCTGTTTTTTAAAATTGAGTGTTTTTGGTCCCCGAGGAAAAAGTGCGTGATGCCGGGGTCAGAAAAAATGATGCCCAGAACCGAAATTTTTTTTTCATCTCAAATGCAAAAACGAATGTTAGGACATTAATCAGGGTGAACTTCCATACTTAAAAATGGTATTGCTTGCTGTTTTGAAAATTGAGTGTTTTTGGTCCCCAAGGAAAAAACGCGTGATGCCGGGGTCAGAAAAAATGGTGACCAGAAGTGAAAAAAAATTTCATCTCAAATGCAAAAATGGATGCTAGGACGTTAATCAGGGTGAAATTCTATACTTAAAAATGTTATTGCTTGCTGTTTTTAAAAATTGAGTGTTTTTGGTCCCCGAGGAAAAAATGTGTGATGCCGGGGTCAAAAAAAATGGTGCCCAGAAGTGAAAAAAAAAATTTCAAGTGAAATGCAAAAATGGATGCTAGGACATTAATCAAGGTTAAATTCCATACTTAAAAATGGTATTGCTTGCTGTTTTTAAAAATTGAGTGTTTTTGGTCCCCGAGGAAATAACGCGTGATGCCGGGGTCAGAAAAAATGGTGCCCAGAAGTGAAAAAAAAAATTTCATCTCAAATGCAAAAACGAATGTTAGGACATTAATCAGGGGGAAATTCCATACTTAAAAATGGTATTGCTTGCTGTTTTAAAAAATTGAGTGTTTTTGGTCCCCGAGGAAAAAACGCGTGATGCCGGGGTCAGAAAAAATGGTGCCCAGAACCGAAATTTTTTTTCATCTCAAATGCAAAAATGAATGTTAGGACATTAATCAGGGTGAAATTCCATACTTAAAAATGGTTCTGACCGCGGCATCACAAGTGTTTTTGGTCCCCGAGGAAAAAATGTGTGATGCCGGGGTCAAAAAAAATGGTGCCCAGAAGTGAAAAAAAATTTCATCTCAAATGCAAAAACGGATGCTAGGACATTACTCAGGGTGAAATTCCATACTTAAAAATGGTATTGCTTGCTGTTTTTAAAAATTGAGTGTTTTTGGTCCCCGGGGAAAAAATGCGTGATGCCGGGGTCAGAAAAAATGGTGCCCATTAGTGAAAAAAAAATTTTCATCTCGAATGCAAAAACGGATGCTAGGACATTACTCAGGGTGAAATTCCATACTTAAAAATGGTATTGCTTGCTGTTTTTTAAAATTGAGTGTTTTTGGTCCCCGAGGAAAAAATGTGTGATGCCGGGGTCAGAAAAAATGGTGTCCAGAACTGAAATTTTTTTTCATCTCAAATGCAAAAATGAATGTTAGGACATTAATCAGGGTGAAATTCCATACTTAAAAATGGTTCTGACCGCGGCATCACAAGTGTTTTTGGTCCCTGAGGAAAAAATGTGTGATGCCGGGGTCAAAAAAAATGGTGCCCAGAAGTGAAAAAAAATTTCATCTCAAATGCAAAAACGGATGCTAGGACATTACTCAGGGTGAAATTCCATACTTAAAAATGGTATTGCTTGCTGTTTTTAAAAATTGAGTGTTTTTGGTCCCCGGGGAAAAAATGTGTGATGCCGGGGTCAGAAAAAATGGTGCCCATTAGTGAAAAAAAATTTTTCATCTCAAATGCAAAAACGAATGTGAGGACATTAATCAGGGTGAAATTCCATACTTAAAAATGGTATTGCTTGCTGTTTTTAAAAATTGAGTGTTTTTGGTCCCCGAGGAAAAAATGCGTGATGCCGGGGTCAGAAAAAATGGTGTCCAGAACCGAAATTTTTTTTCATCTCAAATGCAAAAACGAATGTTAGGACATTAATCAGGGTGAAATTCCATACTTAAAAATTGTATTGCTTGCTGTTTTGAAAAATTGAGTGTTTTTGGTCCCCAAGGAAAAAACGCGTGATGCCGGGGTCAGAAAAAATGGTGCCCAGAAGTGAAAAAAAAATTCATCTCAAATGCAAAAACGGATGCTAGGACGTTAATCAGGGTGAAATTCTATACTTAAAAATGGTATTGCTTGCTGTTTTTAAAAATTGAGTGTTTTTGGTCCCCGAGGAAAAAATGTGTGATGCCGGGGTCAAAAAAAAATGGTGCCCAGAAGTGAAAAAAAAAATTTCATCTCAAATGCAAAAACGAATGTTAGGACATTAATCAGGGTGAAATTCCATACTTAAAAATGGTATTGCTTGCTGTTTTGAAAAATTGAGTGTTTTTGGTCCCCGAGGAAAAAATGTGTGATGCCGGGGTCAGAAAAAATGGTGTCCAGAACTGAAATTTTTTTTCATCTCAAATGCAAAAACGAATGTTAGGACATTAATCAGGGTGAAATTCCATACTTAAAAATGGTTCTGACCGCGGCATCACGAGTGTTTTTGGTCCCCGAGGAAAAAATGCATGATGCCGGGGTCAAAATAAATGGTGCCCAGAAGTGAAAAAAAATTTTTCATCTCAAATGCAAAAACGGATGCTAGGACATTAATCACGGTGAAATTCGATAATTAAAAATGGTATTGCTTGCTGTTTTTAAAAATTGAGTGGTTTTGGTCCCCGAGGAAAAAATGCGTGATGCCGGGGTCAGAAAAAATGGTGCCCAGAAGTGAAAAAAAATTTCATCTCAAATGCAAAAACGGATGCTAGGACGTTAATCAGGGTGAAATTCCATACTTAAAAATGGTATTGCTTGCTGTTTTTAAAAATTGAGTGTTTTTGGTCCCCGAGGAAAAAATGCGTGAAGCCGGGGTCAGAAAAAATGATGCCCAGAACCGAAATTTTTTTTTCATCTCAAATGCAAAAACGAATGTTAGGACATTAATCAGGGTGAAATTCCATACTTAAAAATGGTATTGCTTGCTTTTTTAAAAAATTGAGTGTTTTTGGTCAACGAGGAAAAAATGCGAGATGCCGGGGTCAGAAAAAATGGTGCCCAGAACCGAAATTTTTTTTTCATCTCAAATGCAAAAACGGATGCTAGGACATTAATCACGGTGAAATTCGATACTTAAAAATGGTATTGCTTGCTGTTTTTAAAAATTGAGTGTTTTTGGTCCCCGAGGAAAAAATGCGTGATGCCGGGGTCAGAAAAAATGGTGCCCAGAAGTGAAAAAAAATTTCATCTCAAATGCAAAAACGGATGCTAGGACGTTAATCAGGGTGAAATTCCATACTTAAAAATGGTATTGCTTGCTGTTTTTAAAAATTGAGTGTTTTTGGTCCCCGAGGAAAAAATGCGTGATGCCGGGGTCAGAAAAAATGGTGCCCAGAACCGAAATTTTTTTTCATCTCAAATGCAAAAATGAATGTTAGGACATTAATCAGGGTGAAATTCCATACTTAAAAATGGTTCTGACCGCGGCATCACAAGTGTTTTTGGTCCCCGAGGAAAAAATGTGTGATGCCGGGGTCAAAAAAAATGGTGCCCAGAAGTGAAAAAAAATTTCATCTCAAATGCAAAAACGGATGCTAGGACATTACTCAGGGTGAAATTCCATACTTAAAAATGGTATTGCTTGCTGTTTTTAAAAATTGAGTGTTTTTGGTCCCCGGGGAAAAAATGCGTGATGCCGGGGTCAGAAAAAATGGTGCCCATTAGTGAAAAAATTTTTTTCATCTCGAATGCAAAAACGGATGCTAGGACATTACTCAGGGTGAAATTCCATACTTAAAAATGGTATTGCTTGCTGTTTTTTAAAATTGAGTGTTTTTGGTCCCCGAGGAAAAAATGCGTGATGCCGGGGTCAGAAAAAATGGTGCCCAGAACCGAAATTTTTTTTCATCTCAAATGCAAAAACGAATGTTAGGACATTAATCAGGGTGAAATTCCATACTTAAAAATGGTTCTGACCGCGGCATCACGAGTGTTTTTGGTCCCCGAGGAAAAAATGCGTGATGCCGGGGTCAAAAAAAATGGTGCCCAGAAGTGAAAAAAATTTTTTCATCTCAAATGCAAAAACGGATGCTAGGACATTAATCAGGGTCAAATTCCATACTTAAAAATGGTATTGCTTGCTTTTTTAAAAAATTGAGTGTTTTTGGTCGACGAGGAAAAAATGCGAGATGCCGGGGTCAGAAAAAATGGTGCCCAGAACCGAAATTTTTTTTTCATCTCAAATGCAAAAACGGATGCTAGGACATTAATCACGGTGAAATTCGATACTTAAAAATGGTATTGCTTGCTGTTTTTAAAAATTGAGTGTTTTTGGTCCCCGAGGAAAAAATGCGTGATTCCGGGGTCAGAAAAAATGGTGCCCAGAAGTGAAAAAAAATTTCATCTCAAATGCAAAAACGGATGCTAGGACGTTAATCAGGGTGAAATTCCATACTTAAAAATGGTATTGCTTGCTGTTTTTAAAAATTGAGTGTTTTTGGTCCCCGAGGAAAAAATGCGTGATGCCGGGGTCAGAAAAAATGGTGCCCAGAACCGAAATTTTTTTTTCATCTCAAATGCAAAAATGAATGTTAGGACATTAATCAGGGTGAAATTCCATACTTAAAAATGGTTCTGACCGCGGCATCACAAGTGTTTTTGGTCCCTGAGGAAAAAATGTGTGATGCCGGGGTCAAAAAAAATGGTTCCCAGAAGTGAAAAAAAATTTCATCTCAAATGCAAAAACGGATGCTAGGACATTACTCAGGGTGAAATTCCATACTTAAAAATGGTATTGCTTGCTGTTTTTAAAAATTGAGTGTTTTTGGTCCCCGGGGAAAAAATGTGTGATGCCGGGGTCAGAAAAAATGGTGCCCATTAGTGAAAAAAAATTTTTCATCTCAGATGCAAAAACGAATGTTAGGACATTAATCAGGGTGAAATTCCATACTTAAAAATGGTATTGCTTGCTGTTTTTAAAAATTGAGTGTTTTTGGTCCCCGAGGAAAAAATGCGTGATGCCGGGGTCAGAAAAAATGGTGCCCAGAAGTGAAAAAAAATTTCATCTCAAATGCAAAAACGGATGCTAGGACGTTAATCAGGGTGAAATTCCATACTTAAAAATGGTATTGCTTGCTGTTTTTAAAAATTGAGTGTTTTTGGTCCCCGAGGAAAAAATGCGTGAAGCCGGGGTCAGAAAAAATGATGCCCAGAACCGAAATTTTTTTTTCATCTCAAATGCAAAAACGAATGTTAGGACATTAATCAGGGTGAAATTCCATATTTAAAAATGGTATTGCTTGCTTTTTTAAAAAATTGAGTGTTTTTGGTCAACAAGGAAAAAATGCGAGATGCCGGGGTCAGAAAAAATGGTGCCCAGAACCGAAATTTTTTTTTCATCTCAAATGCAAAAACGGATGCTAGGACATTAATCACGGTGAAATTCGATACTTAAAAATGGTATTGCTTGCTGTTTTTAAAAATTGAGTGTTTTTGGTCCCCGAGGAAAAAATGCGTGATGCCGGGGTCAGAAAAAATGGTGCCCAGAAGTGAAAAAAAATTTCATCTCAAATGCAAAAACGGATGCTAGGACGTTAATCAGGGTGAAATTCCATACGTAAAAATGGTATTGCTTGCTGTTTTTAAAAATTGAGTGTTTTTGGTCCCCGAGGAAAAGATGCGTGATGCCGGGGTCAGAAAAAATGGTGCCCAGAACCGAAATTTTTTTTCATCTCAAATGCAAAAATGAATGTTAGGACATTAATCAGGGTGAAATTCCATACTTAAAAATGGTTCTGACCGCGGCATCACAAGTGTTTTTGGTCCCCGAGGAAAAAATGTGTGATGCCGGGGTCAAAAAAAATGGTGCCCAGAAGTGAAAAAAAATTTCATCTCAAATGCAAAAACGGATGCTAGGACATTACTCAGGGTGAAATTCCATACTTAAAAATGGTATTGCTTGCTGTTTTTAAAAATTGAGTGTTTTTGGTCCCCGGGGAAAAAATGCGTGATGCCGGGGTCAGAAAATATGGTGCCCATTAGTGAAAAAAAATTTTTCATCTCGAATGCAAAAACGGATGCTAGGACATTACTCAGGGTGAAATTCCATACTTAAAAATGGTATTGCTTGCTGTTTTTTAAAATTGAGTGTTTTTGGTCCCCGAGGAAAAAATGCGTGATGCCGGGGTCAGAAAAAATGGTGCCCAGAACCGAAATTTTTTTTCATCTCAAATGCAAAAACGAATGTTAGGACATTAATCAGGGTGAAATTCCATACTTAAAAATGGTTCTGACCGCGGCATCACGAGTGTTTTTGGTCCCCGAGGAAAAAATGCGTGATGCCGGGGTCAAAAAAAATGGTGCCCAGAAGTGAAAAAATTTTTTTCATCTCAAATGCAAAAACGGATGCTAGGACATTAATCAGGGTGAAATTCCATACTTAAAAATGGTATTGCTTGCTTTTTTAAAAAATTGAGTGTTTTTGGTCGACGAGGAAAAAATGCGAGATGCCGGGGTCAGAAAAAATGGTGCCCAGAACCGAAATTTTTTTTTCATCTCAAATGCAAAAACGGATGCTAGGACATTAATCACGGTGAAATTCGATACTTAAAAATGGTATTGCTTGCTGTTTTTAAAAATTGAGCGTTTTTGGTCCCCGAGGAAAAAATGCGTGATTCCGGGGTCAGAAAAAATGGTGCCCAGAAGTGAAAAAAAATTTCATCTCAAATGCAAAAACGGATGCTAGGACATTACTCAGGGTGAAATTCCATACTTAAAAATGGTATTGCTTGCTGTTTTTAAAAATTGAGTGTTTTTGGTCCCCGAGGAAAAAATGCGTGAAGCCGGGGTCAGAAAAAATGATGCCCAGAACCGAATTTTTTTTTTCATCTCAAATGCAAAAACGAATGTTAGGACATTAATCAGGGTGAAATTCCATACTTAAAAATGGTATTGCTTGCTTTTTTAAAAAATTGAGTGTTTTTGGCCGACGAGGAAAAAATGCGGGATGCCGGGGTCAGAAAAAATGGTGCCCAGAACCGAAATTTTTTTTTCATCTCAAATGCAAAAACGGATGCTAGGACATTAATCACGGTGAAATTCGATACTTAAAAATGGTATTGCTTGCTGTTTTTAAAAATTGAGTGTTTTTGGTCCCCGAGGAAAAAATGCGTGATTCCGGGGTCAGAAAAAATGGTGCCCAGAACCGAATTTTTTTTTCATCTCAAATGCAAAAATGAATGTTAGGACATTAATCAGGGTGAAATTCCATAATTAAAAATGGTTCTGACCGCGGCATCACAAGTGTTTTTGGTCCCCGAGGAAAAAATGTGTGATGCCCGGGTCAAAAAAAATGGTGCCCAGAAGTGAAAAAAAATTTCATCTCAAATGCAAAAAGGGATGCTAGGACATTACTCAGGGTGAAATTCCATACTTAAAAATGGTATTGCTTGCTGTTTTTAAAAATTGAGTGTTTTTGGTCCCAGGGGGAAAAAATGCGTGATGCCGGGGTCAGAAAAAATGGTGCCCATTAGTGAAAAAAATTTTTTCATCTCGAATGCAAAAACGGATGCTAGGACATTACTCAGGGTGAAATTCCATACTTAAAAATGGTATTGCTTGCTGTTTTTTAAAATTGAGTGTTTTTGGTCCCCGAGGAAAAAGTGCGTGATGCCGGGGTCAGAAAAAATGATGCCCAGAACCGAAATTTTTTTTTCATCTCAAATGCAAAAACGAATGTTAGGACATTAATCAGGGTGAACTTCCATACTTAAAAATGGTATTGCTTGCTGTTTTGAAAATTGAGTGTTTTTGGTCCCCAAGGAAAAAATGTGTGATGCCGGGGTCAAAAAAAATGGTGCCCAGAAGTGAAAAAAAATTTCATCTCAAATGCAAAAACGGATGCTAGGACATTACTCAGGGTGAAATTCCATACTTAAAAATGTTATTGCTTGCTGTTTTTAAAAATTGAGTGTTTTTGGTCCCCGGGGAAAAAATGCGTGATGCCGGGGTCAGAAAATATGGTGCCCATTAGTGAAAAAAAATTTTTCATCTCGAATGCAAAAACGGATGCTAGGACATTACTCAGGGTGAAATTCCATACTTAAAAATGGTATTGCTTGCTGTTTTTTAAAATTGAGTGTTTTTGGTCCCCGAGGAAAAAATGCGTGATGCCGGGGTCAGAAAAAATGGTGCCCAGAACCGAAATTTTTTTTCATCTCAAATGCAAAAACGAATGTTAGGACATTAATCAGGGTGAAATTCCATACTTAAAAATGGTTCTGACCGCGGCATCACGAGTGTTTTTGGTCCCCGAGGAAAAAATGCGTGATGCCGGGGTCAAAAAAAATGGTGCCCAGAAGTGAAAAAATTTTTTTCATCTCAAATGCAAAAACGGATGCTAGGACATTAATCAGGGTGAAATTCCATACTTAAAAATGGTATTGCTTGCTTTTTTAAAAAATTGAGTGTTTTTGGTCGACGAGGAAAAAATGCGAGATGCCGGGGTCAGAAAAAATGGTGCCCAGAACCGAAATTTTTTTTTCATCTCAAATGCAAAAACGGATGCTAGGACATTAATCACGGTGAAATTCGATACTTAAAAATGGTATTGCTTGCTGTTTTTAAAAATTGAGCGTTTTTGGTCCCCGAGGAAAAAATGCGTGATTCCGGGGTCAGAAAAAATGGTGCCCAGAAGTGAAAAAAAATTTCATCTCAAATGCAAAAACGGATGCTAGGACATTACTCAGGGTGAAATTCCATACTTAAAAATGGTATTGCTTGCTGTTTTTAAAAATTGAGTGTTTTTGGTCCCCGAGGAAAAAATGCGTGAAGCCGGGGTCAGAAAAAATGATGCCCAGAACCGAATTTTTTTTTTCATCTCAAATGCAAAAACGAATGTTAGGACATTAATCAGGGTGAAATTCCATACTTAAAAATGGTATTGCTTGCTTTTTTAAAAAATTGAGTGTTTTTGGCCGACGAGGAAAAAATGCGGGATGCCGGGGTCAGAAAAAATGGTGCCCAGAACCGAAATTTTTTTTTCATCTCAAATGCAAAAACGGATGCTAGGACATTAATCACGGTGAAATTCGATACTTAAAAATGGTATTGCTTGCTGTTTTTAAAAATTGAGTGTTTTTGGTCCCCGAGGAAAAAATGCGTGATTCCGGGGTCAGAAAAAATGGTGCCCAGAACCGAATTTTTTTTTCATCTCAAATGCAAAAATGAATGTTAGGACATTAATCAGGGTGAAATTCCATAATTAAAAATGGTTCTGACCGCGGCATCACAAGTGTTTTTGGTCCCCGAGGAAAAAATGTGTGATGCCCGGGTCAAAAAAAATGGTGCCCAGAAGTGAAAAAAAATTTCATCTCAAATGCAAAAAGGGATGCTAGGACATTACTCAGGGTGAAATTCCATACTTAAAAATGGTATTGCTTGCTGTTTTTAAAAATTGAGTGTTTTTGGTCCCAGGGGGAAAAAATGCGTGATGCCGGGGTCAGAAAAAATGGTGCCCATTAGTGAAAAAAATTTTTTCATCTCGAATGCAAAAACGGATGCTAGGACATTACTCAGGGTGAAATTCCATACTTAAAAATGGTATTGCTTGCTGTTTTTTAAAATTGAGTGTTTTTGGTCCCCGAGGAAAAAGTGCGTGATGCCGGGGTCAGAAAAAATGATGCCCAGAACCGAAATTTTTTTTTCATCTCAAATGCAAAAACGAATGTTAGGACATTAATCAGGGTGAACTTCCATACTTAAAAATGGTATTGCTTGCTGTTTTGAAAATTGAGTGTTTTTGGTCCCCAAGGAAAAAACGCGTGATGCCGGGGTCAGAAAAAATGGTGACCAGAAGTGAAAAAAAATTTCATCTCAAATGCAAAAATGGATGCTAGGACGTTAATCAGGGTGAAATTCTATACTTAAAAATGTTATTGCTTGCTGTTTTTAAAAATTGAGTGTTTTTGGTCCCCGAGGAAAAAATGTGTGATGCCGGGGTCAAAAAAAATGGTGCCCAGAAGTGAAAAAAAAAATTTCAAGTGAAATGCAAAAATGGATGCTAGGACATTAATCAAGGTTAAATTCCATACTTAAAAATGGTATTGCTTGCTGTTTTTAAAAATTGAGTGTTTTTGGTCCCCGAGGAAATAACGCGTGATGCCGGGGTCAGAAAAAATGGTGCCCAGAAGTGAAAAAAAAAATTTCATCTCAAATGCAAAAACGAATGTTAGGACATTAATCAGGGGGAAATTCCATACTTAAAAATGGTATTGCTTGCTGTTTTAAAAAATTGAGTGTTTTTGGTCCCCGAGGAAAAAACGCGTGATGCCGGGGTCAGAAAAAATGGTGCCCAGAACCGAAATTTTTTTTCATCTCAAATGCAAAAATGAATGTTAGGACATTAATCAGGGTGAAATTCCATACTTAAAAATGGTTCTGACCGCGGCATCACAAGTGTTTTTGGTCCCCGAGGAAAAAATGTGTGATGCCGGGGTCAAAAAAAATGGTGCCCAGAAGTGAAAAAAAATTTCATCTCAAATGCAAAAACGGATGCTAGGACATTACTCAGGGTGAAATTCCATACTTAAAAATGGTATTGCTTGCTGTTTTTAAAAATTGAGTGTTTTTGGTCCCCGGGGAAAAAATGCGTGATGCCGGGGTCAGAAAAAATGGTGCCCATTAGTGAAAAAAAAATTTTCATCTCGAATGCAAAAACGGATGCTAGGACATTACTCAGGGTGAAATTCCATACTTAAAAATGGTATTGCTTGCTGTTTTTTAAAATTGAGTGTTTTTGGTCCCCGAGGAAAAAATGTGTGATGCCGGGGTCAGAAAAAATGGTGTCCAGAACTGAAATTTTTTTTCATCTCAAATGCAAAAATGAATGTTAGGACATTAATCAGGGTGAAATTCCATACTTAAAAATGGTTCTGACCGCGGCATCACAAGTGTTTTTGGTCCCTGAGGAAAAAATGTGTGATGCCGGGGTCAAAAAAAATGGTGCCCAGAAGTGAAAAAAAATTTCATCTCAAATGCAAAAACGGATGCTAGGACATTACTCAGGGTGAAATTCCATACTTAAAAATGGTATTGCTTGCTGTTTTTAAAAATTGAGTGTTTTTGGTCCCCGGGGAAAAAATGTGTGATGCCGGGGTCAGAAAAAATGGTGCCCATTAGTGAAAAAAAATTTTTCATCTCAAATGCAAAAACGAATGTGAGGACATTAATCAGGGTGAAATTCCATACTTAAAAATGGTATTGCTTGCTGTTTTTAAAAATTGAGTGTTTTTGGTCCCCGAGGAAAAAATGCGTGATGCCGGGGTCAGAAAAAATGGTGTCCAGAACCGAAATTTTTTTTCATCTCAAATGCAAAAACGAATGTTAGGACATTAATCAGGGTGAAATTCCATACTTAAAAATTGTATTGCTTGCTGTTTTGAAAAATTGAGTGTTTTTGGTCCCCAAGGAAAAAACGCGTGATGCCGGGGTCAGAAAAAATGGTGCCCAGAAGTGAAAAAAAAATTCATCTCAAATGCAAAAACGGATGCTAGGACGTTAATCAGGGTGAAATTCTATACTTAAAAATGGTATTGCTTGCTGTTTTTAAAAATTGAGTGTTTTTGGTCCCCGAGGAAAAAATGTGTGATGCCGGGGTCAAAAAAAAATGGTGCCCAGAAGTGAAAAAAAAAATTTCATCTCAAATGCAAAAACGAATGTTAGGACATTAATCAGGGTGAAATTCCATACTTAAAAATGGTATTGCTTGCTGTTTTGAAAAATTGAGTGTTTTTGGTCCCCGAGGAAAAAATGTGTGATGCCGGGGTCAGAAAAAATGGTGTCCAGAACTGAAATTTTTTTTCATCTCAAATGCAAAAACGAATGTTAGGACATTAATCAGGGTGAAATTCCATACTTAAAAATGGTTCTGACCGCGGCATCACGAGTGTTTTTGGTCCCCGAGGAAAAAATGCATGATGCCGGGGTCAAAATAAATGGTGCCCAGAAGTGAAAAAAAATTTTTCATCTCAAATGCAAAAACGGATGCTAGGACATTAATCACGGTGAAATTCGATAATTAAAAATGGTATTGCTTGCTGTTTTTAAAAATTGAGTGGTTTTGGTCCCCGAGGAAAAAATGCGTGATGCCGGGGTCAGAAAAAATGGTGCCCAGAAGTGAAAAAAAATTTCATCTCAAATGCAAAAACGGATGCTAGGACGTTAATCAGGGTGAAATTCCATACTTAAAAATGGTATTGCTTGCTGTTTTTAAAAATTGAGTGTTTTTGGTCCCCGAGGAAAAAATGCGTGAAGCCGGGGTCAGAAAAAATGATGCCCAGAACCGAAATTTTTTTTTCATCTCAAATGCAAAAACGAATGTTAGGACATTAATCAGGGTGAAATTCCATACTTAAAAATGGTATTGCTTGCTTTTTTAAAAAATTGAGTGTTTTTGGTCAACGAGGAAAAAATGCGAGATGCCGGGGTCAGAAAAAATGGTGCCCAGAACCGAAATTTTTTTTTCATCTCAAATGCAAAAACGGATGCTAGGACATTAATCACGGTGAAATTCGATACTTAAAAATGGTATTGCTTGCTGTTTTTAAAAATTGAGTGTTTTTGGTCCCCGAGGAAAAAATGCGTGATGCCGGGGTCAGAAAAAATGGTGCCCAGAAGTGAAAAAAAATTTCATCTCAAATGCAAAAACGGATGCTAGGACGTTAATCAGGGTGAAATTCCATACTTAAAAATGGTATTGCTTGCTGTTTTTAAAAATTGAGTGTTTTTGGTCCCCGAGGAAAAAATGCGTGATGCCGGGGTCAGAAAAAATGGTGCCCAGAACCGAAATTTTTTTTCATCTCAAATGCAAAAATGAATGTTAGGACATTAATCAGGGTGAAATTCCATACTTAAAAATGGTTCTGACCGCGGCATCACAAGTGTTTTTGGTCCCCGAGGAAAAAATGTGTGATGCCGGGGTCAAAAAAAATGGTGCCCAGAAGTGAAAAAAAATTTCATCTCAAATGCAAAAACGGATGCTAGGACATTACTCAGGGTGAAATTCCATACTTAAAAATGGTATTGCTTGCTGTTTTTAAAAATTGAGTGTTTTTGGTCCCCGGGGAAAAAATGCGTGATGCCGGGGTCAGAAAAAATGGTGCCCATTAGTGAAAAAATTTTTTTCATCTCGAATGCAAAAACGGATGCTAGGACATTACTCAGGGTGAAATTCCATACTTAAAAATGGTATTGCTTGCTGTTTTTTAAAATTGAGTGTTTTTGGTCCCCGAGGAAAAAATGCGTGATGCCGGGGTCAGAAAAAATGGTGCCCAGAAGTGAAAAAAAATTTCATCTCAAATGCAAAAACGGATGCTAGGACGTTAATCAGGGTGAAATTCCATACTTAAAAATGGTATTGCTTGCTGTTTTTAAAAATTGAGTGTTTTTGGTCCCCGAGGAAAAAATGCGTGATGCCGGGGTCAGAAAAAATGGTGCCCAGATCCGAAATTTTTTTTTCATCTCAAATGCAAAAATGAATGTTAGGACATTAATCAGGGTGAAATTCCATACTTAAAAATGGTTCTGACCGCGGCATCACAAGTGTTTTTGGTCCCTGAGGAAAAAATGTGTGATGCCGGGGTCAAAAAAAATGGTTCCCAGAAGTGAAAAAAAATTTCATCTCAAATGCAAAAACGGATGCTAGGACATTACTCAGGGTGAAATTCCATACTTAAAAATGGTATTGCTTGCTGTTTTTAAAAATTGAGTGTTTTTGGTCCCCGGGGAAAAAATGTGTGATGCCGGGGTCAGAAAAAATGGTGCCCATTAGTGAAAAAAAATTTTTCATCTCAGATGCAAAAACGAATGTTAGGACATTAATCAGGGTGAAATTCCATACTTAAAAATGGTATTGCTTGCTGTTTTTAAAAATTGAGTGTTTTTGGTCCCCGAGGAAAAAATGCGTGATGCCGGGGTCAGAAAAAATGGTGCCCAGAAGTGAAAAAAAATTTCATCTCAAATGCAAAAACGGATGCTAGGACGTTAATCAGGGTGAAATTCCATACTTAAAAATGGTATTGCTTGCTGTTTTTAAAAATTGAGTGTTTTTGGTCCCCGAGGAAAAAATGCGTGAAGCCGGGGTCAGAAAAAATGATGCCCAGAACCGAAATTTTTTTTTCATCTCAAATGCAAAAACGAATGTTAGGACATTAATCAGGGTGAAATTCCATATTTAAAAATGGTATTGCTTGCTTTTTTAAAAAATTGAGTGTTTTTGGTCAACAAGGAAAAAATGCGAGATGCCGGGGTCAGAAAAAATGGTGCCCAGAACCGAAATTTTTTTTTCATCTCAAATGCAAAAACGGATGCTAGGACATTAATCACGGTGAAATTCGATACTTAAAAATGGTATTGCTTGCTGTTTTTAAAAATTGAGTGTTTTTGGTCCCCGAGGAAAAAATGCGTGATGCCGGGGTCAGAAAAAATGGTGCCCAGAAGTGAAAAAAAATTTCATCTCAAATGCAAAAACGGATGCTAGGACGTTAATCAGGGTGAAATTCCATACGTAAAAATGGTATTGCTTGCTGTTTTTAAAAATTGAGTGTTTTTGGTCCCCGAGGAAAAGATGCGTGATGCCGGGGTCAGAAAAAATGGTGCCCAGAACCGAAATTTTTTTTCATCTCAAATGCAAAAATGAATGTTAGGACATTAATCAGGGTGAAATTCCATACTTAAAAATGGTTCTGACCGCGGCATCACAAGTGTTTTTGGTCCCCGAGGAAAAAATGTGTGATGCCGGGGTCAAAAAAAATGGTGCCCAGAAGTGAAAAAAAATTTCATCTCAAATGCAAAAACGGATGCTAGGACATTACTCAGGGTGAAATTCCATACTTAAAAATGGTATTGCTTGCTGTTTTTAAAAATTGAGTGTTTTTGGTCCCCGGGGAAAAAATGCGTGATGCCGGGGTCAGAAAATATGGTGCCCATTAGTGAAAAAAAATTTTTCATCTCGAATGCAAAAACGGATGCTAGGACATTACTCAGGGTGAAATTCCATACTTAAAAATGGTATTGCTTGCTGTTTTTTAAAATTGAGTGTTTTTGGTCCCCGAGGAAAAAATGCGTGATGCCGGGGTCAGAAAAAATGGTGCCCAGAACCGAAATTTTTTTTCATCTCAAATGCAAAAACGAATGTTAGGACATTAATCAGGGTGAAATTCCATACTTAAAAATGGTTCTGACCGCGGCATCACGAGTGTTTTTGGTCCCCGAGGAAAAAATGCGTGATGCCGGGGTCAAAAAAAATGGTGCCCAGAAGTGAAAAAAATTTTTTCATCTCAAATGCAAAAACGGATGCTAGGACATTAATCAGGGTGAAATTCCATACTTAAAAATGGTATTGCTTGCTTTTTTAAAAAATTGAGTGTTTTTGGTCGACGAGGAAAAAATGCGAGATGCCGGGGTCAGAAAAAATGGTGCCCAGAACCGAAATTTTTTTTTCATCTCAAATGCAAAAACGGATGCTAGGACATTAATCACGGTGAAATTCGATACTTAAAAATGGTATTGCTTGCTGTTTTTAAAAATTGAGTGTTTTTGGTCCCCGAGGAAAAAATGCGTGATTCCGGGGTCAGAAAAAATGGTGCCCAGAAGTGAAAAAAAATTTCATCTCAAATGCAAAAACGGATGCTAGGACATTACTCAGGGTGAAATTCCATACTTAAAAATGGTATTGCTTGCTGTTTTTAAAAATTGAGTGTTTTTGGTCCCCGAGGAAAAAATGCGTGATGCCGGGGTCAGAAAAAATGGTGCCCAGAACCGAAATTTTTTTTTCATCTCAAATGCAAAAATGAATGTTAGGACATTAATCAGGGTGAAATTCCATACTTAAAAATGGTATTGCTTGCTGTTTTTAAAAATTGAGTGTTTTTGGTCCCCGAGGAAAAAATGCGTGATGCCGGGGTCAGAAAAAATGGTGTCCAGAACCGAAATTTTTTTTCATCTCAAATGCAAAAACGAATGTTAGGACATTAATCAGGGTGAAATTCCATACTTAAAAATTGTATTGCTTGCTGTTTTGAAAAATTGAGTGTTTTTGGTCCCCAAGGAAAAAACGCGTGATGCCGGGGTCAGAAAAAATGGTGCCCAGAAGTGAAAAAAAAATTCATCTCAAATGCAAAAACGGATGCTAGGACGTTAATCAGGGTGAAATTCTATACTTAAAAATGGTATTGCTTGCTGTTTTTAAAAATTGAGTGTTTTTGGTCCCCGAGGAAAAAATGTGTGATGCCGGGGTCAAAAAAAAATGGTGCCCAGAAGTGAAAAAAAAAATTTCATCTCAAATGCAAAAACGAACGTTAGGACATTAATCAGGGTGAAATTCCATACTTAAAAATGGTATTGCTTGCTGTTTTTAAAAATTGAGTGTTTTTGGTCCCCGAGGAAAAAATGTGTGATGCCGGGGTCAGAAAAAATGGTGTCCAGAACTGAAATTTTTTTTCATCTCAAATGCAAAAACGAATGTTAGGACATTAATCAGGGTGAAATTCCATACTTAAAAATGGTTCTGACCGCGGCATCACGAGTGTTTTTGGTCCCCGAGGAAAAAATGCATGATGCCGGGGTCAAAATAAATGGTGCCCAGAAGTGAAAAAAAATTTTTCATCTCAAATGCAAAAACGGATGCTAGGACATTAATCACGGTGAAATTCGATAATTAAAAATGGTATTGCTTGCTGTTTTTAAAAATTGAGTGGTTTTGGTCCCCAAGGAAAAAATGCGTGATGCCGGGGTCAGAAAAAATGGTGCCCAGAAGTGAAAAAAAATTTCATCTCAAATGCAAAAACGGATGCTAGGACGTTAATCAGGGTGAAATTCCATACTTAAAAATGGTATTGCTTGCTGTTTTTAAAAATTGAGTGTTTTTGGTCCCCGAGGAAAAAATGCGTGAAGCCGGGGTCAGAAAAAATGATGCCCAGAACCGAAATTTTTTTTTCATCTCAAATGCAAAAACGAATGTTAGGACATTAATCAGGGTGAAATTCCATACTTAAAAATGGTATTGCTTGCTTTTTTAAAAAATTGAGTGTTTTTGGTCAATGAGGAAAAAATGCGAGATGCCGGGGTCAGAAAAAATGGTGCCCAGAACCGAAATTTTTTTTTCATCTCAAATGCAAAAACGGATGCTAGGACATTAATCACGGTGAAATTCGATACTTAAAAATGGTATTGCTTGCTGTTTTTAAAAATTGAGTGTTTTTGGTCCCCGAGGAAAAAATGCGTGATGCCGGGGTCAGAAAAAATGGTGCCCAGAAGTGAAAAAAAATTTCATTTCAAATGCAAAAACGGATGCTAGGACGTTAATCAGGGTGAAATTCCATACTTAAAAATGGTATTGCTTGCTGTTTTTAAAAATTGAGTGTTTTTGGTCCCCGAGGAAAAAGTGCGTGATGCCGGGGTCAGACAAAATGATGCCCAGAACCGAAATTTTTTTTTCATCTCAAATGCAAAAACGAATGTTAGGACATTAATCAGGGTGAACTTCCATACTTAAAAATGGTATTGCTTGCTGTTTTTAAAAATTGAGTGTTTTTGGTCCCCAAGGAAATAACGCGTGATGCCGGGGTCAGAAAAAATGGTGCCCAGAAGTGAAAAAAAAAATTTCATCTCAAATGCAAAAACGAATGTTAGGACATTAATCAGGGTGAAATTCCATACTTAAAAATGGTATTGCTTGCTGTTTTTAAAAATTGAGTGTTTTTGGTCCCCGAGGAAAAAACGCGTGATGCCGGGGTCAGAAAAAATGGTGCCCAGAACCGAAATTTTTTTTCATCTCAAATGCAAAAATGAATGTTAGGACATTAATCAGGGTGAAATTCCATACTTAAAAATGGTTCTGACCGCGGCATCACAAGTGTTTTTGGTCCCCGAGGAAAAAATGTGTGATGCCGGGGTCAGAAAAAATGGTGCCCATTAGTGAAAAAAAATTTTTCATCTCGAATGCAAAAATGGATGCTAGGACATTACTCAGGGTGAAATTCCATACTTAAAAATGGTATTGCTTGCTGTTTTTTAAAATTGAGTGTTTTTGGTCCCCGAGGAAAAAGTGCGTGATGCCGGGGTCAGAAAAAATGGTGCCCAGAAGTGAAAAAAAATTTCATCTCAAATGCAAAAACGGATGCTAGGACGTTAATCAGGGTGAAATTCCATACTTAAAAATGGTATTGCTTGCTGTTTTTTAAAATTGAGTGTTTTTGGTCCCCGAGGAAAAAATGCGTGATGCCGGGGTCAGAAAAAATGGTGCCCAGAACCGAAATTTTTTTTCATCTCAAATGCAAAAACGAATGTTAGGACATTAATCAGGGTGAAATTCCATACTTAAAAATGGTTCTGACCGCGGCATCACGAGTGTTTTTGGTCCCCGAGGAAAAAATGCGTGATGCCGGGGTCAAAAAAAATGGTGCCCAGAAGTGAAAAAAATTTTTTCATCTCAAATGCAAAAACGGATGCTAGGACATTAATCAGGGTCAAATTCCATACTTAAAAATGGTATTGCTTGCTTTTTTAAAAAATTGAGTGTTTTTGGTCGACGAGGAAAAAATGCGAGATGCCGGGGTCAGAAAAAATGGTGCCCAGAACCGAAATTTTTTTTTCATCTCAAATGCAAAAACGGATGCTAGGACATTAATCACGGTGAAATTCGATACTTAAAAATGGTATTGCTTGCTGTTTTTAAAAATTGAGTGTTTTTGGTCCCCGAGGAAAAAATGCGTGATTCCGGGGTCAGAAAAAATGGTGCCCAGAAGTGAAAAAAAATTTCATCTCAAATGCAAAAACGGATGCTAGGACGTTAATCAGGGTGAAATTCCATACTTAAAAATGGTATTGCTTGCTGTTTTTAAAAATTGAGTGTTTTTGGTCCCCGAGGAAAAAATGCGTGATGCCGGGGTCAGAAAAAATGGTGCCCAGAACCGAAATTTTTTTTTCATCTCAAATGCAAAAATGAATGTTAGGACATTAATCAGGGTGAAATTCCATACTTAAAAATGGTTCTGACCGCGGCATCACAAGTGTTTTTGGTCCCTGAGGAAAAAATGTGTGATGCCGGGGTCAAAAAAAATGGTTCCCAGAAGTGAAAAAAAATTTCATCTCAAATGCAAAAACGGATGCTAGGACATTACTCAGGGTGAAATTCCATACTTAAAAATGGTATTGCTTGCTGTTTTTAAAAATTGAGTGTTTTTGGTCCCCGGGGAAAAAATGTGTGATGCCGGGGTCAGAAAAAATGGTGCCCATTAGTGAAAAAAAATTTTTCATCTCAGATGCAAAAACGAATGTTAGGACATTAATCAGGGTGAAATTCCATACTTAAAAATGGTATTGCTTGCTGTTTTTAAAAATTGAGTGTTTTTGGTCCCCGAGGAAAAAATGCGTGATGCCGGGGTCAGAAAAAATGGTGCCCAGAAGTGAAAAAAAATTTCATCTCAAATGCAAAAACGGATGCTAGGACGTTAATCAGGGTGAAATTCCATACTTAAAAATGGTATTGCTTGCTGTTTTTAAAAATTGAGTGTTTTTGGTCCCCGAGGAAAAAATGCGTGAAGCCGGGGTCAGAAAAAATGATGCCCAGAACCGAAATTTTTTTTTCATCTCAAATGCAAAAACGAATGTTAGGACATTAATCAGGGTGAAATTCCATATTTAAAAATGGTATTGCTTGCTTTTTTAAAAAATTGAGTGTTTTTGGTCAACAAGGAAAAAATGCGAGATGCCGGGGTCAGAAAAAATGGTGCCCAGAACCGAAATTTTTTTTTCATCTCAAATGCAAAAACGGATGCTAGGACATTAATCACGGTGAAATTCGATACTTAAAAATGGTATTGCTTGCTGTTTTTAAAAATTGAGTGTTTTTGGTCCCCGAGGAAAAAATGCGTGATGCCGGGGTCAGAAAAAATGGTGCCCAGAACCGAAATTTTTTTTCATCTCAAATGCAAAAACGAATGTTAGGACATTAATCAGGGTGAAATTCCATACTTAAAAATGGTTCTGACCGCGGCATCACAAGTGTTTTTGGTCCCCGAGGAAAAAATGTGTGATGCCGGGGTCAAAAAAAATGGTGCCCAGAAGTGAAAAAAAATTTCATCTCAAATGCAAAAACGGATGCTAGGACATTACTCAGGGTGAAATTCCATACTTAAAAATGGTATTGCTTGCTGTTTTTAAAAATTGAGTGTTTTTGGTCCCCGGGGAAAAAATGCGTGATGCCGGGGTCAGAAAATATGGTGCCCATTAGTGAAAAAAAATTTTTCATCTCGAATGCAAAAACGGATGCTAGGACATTACTCAGGGTGAAATTCCATACTTAAAAATGGTATTGCTTGCTGTTTTTTAAAATTGAGTGTTTTTGGTCCCCGAGGAAAAAATGCGTGATGCCGGGGTCAGAAAAAATGGTGCCCAGAACCGAAATTTTTTTTCATCTCAAATGCAAAAACGAATGTTAGGACATTAATCAGGGTGAAATTCCATACTTAAAAATGGTTCTGACCGCGGCATCACGAGTGTTTTTGGTCCCCGAGGAAAAAATGCGTGATGCCGGGGTCAAAAAAAATGGTGCCCAGAAGTGAAAAAATTTTTTTCATCTCAAATGCAAAAACGGATGCTAGGACATTAATCAGGGTGAAATTCCATACTTAAAAATGGTATTGCTTGCTTTTTTAAAAAATTGAGTGTTTTTGGTCGACGAGGAAAAAATGCGAGATGCCGGGGTCAGAAAAAATGGTGCCCAGAACCGAAATTTTTTTTTCATCTCAAATGCAAAAACGGATGCTAGGACATTAATCATGGTGAAATTCCATACTTAAAAATGGTTCTGACCGCGGCATCACGAGTGTTTTTGGTCCCCGAGGAAAAAATGCGTGATGCCGGGGTCAAAAAAAATGGTGCCCAGAAGTGAAAAAATTTTTTTCATCTCAAATGCAAAAACGGATGCTAGGACATTAATCAGGGTGAAATTCCATACTTAAAAATGGTATTGCTTGCTTTTTTAAAAAATTGAGTGTTTTTGGTCGACGAGGAAAAAATGCGAGATGCCGGGGTCAGAAAAAATGGTGCCCAGAACCGAAATTTTTTTTTCATCTCAAATGCAAAAACGGATGCTAGGACATTAATCACGGTGAAATTCGATACTTAAAAATGGTATTGCTTGCTGTTTTTAAAAATTGAGTGTTTTTGGTCCCCGAGGAAAAAATGCGTGATTCCGGGGTCAGAAAAAATGGTGCCCAGAAGTGAAAAAAAATTTCATCTCAAATGCAAAAACGGATGCTAGGACATTACTCAGGGTGAAATTCCATACTTAAAAATGGTATTGCTTGCTGTTTTTAAAAATTGAGTGTTTTTGGTCCCCGAGGAAAAAATGCGTGATGCCGGGGTCAGAAAAAATGGTGCCCAGAACCGAAATTTTTTTTTCATCTCAAATGCAAAAATGAATGTTAGGACATTAATCAGGGTGAAATTCCATACTTAAAAATGGTATTGCTTGCTGTTTTTAAAAATTGAGTGTTTTTGGTCCCCGAGGAAAAAATGCGTGATGCCGGGGTCAGAAAAAATGGTGTCCAGAACCGAAATTTTTTTTCATCTCAAATGCAAAAACGAATGTTAGGACATTAATCAGGGTGAAATTCCATACTTAAAAATTGTATTGCTTGCTGTTTTGAAAAATTGAGTGTTTTTGGTCCCCAAGGAAAAAACGCGTGATGCCGGGGTCAGAAAAAATGGTGCCCAGAAGTGAAAAAAAAATTCATCTCAAATGCAAAAACGGATGCTAGGACGTTAATCAGGGTGAAATTCTATACTTAAAAATGGTATTGCTTGCTGTTTTTAAAAATTGAGTGTTTTTGGTCCCCGAGGAAAAAATGTGTGATGCCGGGGTCAAAAAAAAATGGTGCCCAGAAGTGAAAAAAAAAATTTCATCTCAAATGCAAAAACGAACGTTAGGACATTAATCAGGGTGAAATTCCATACTTAAAAATGGTATTGCTTGCTGTTTTTAAAAATTGAGTGTTTTTGGTCCCCGAGGAAAAAATGTGTGATGCCGGGGTCAGAAAAAATGGTGTCCAGAACTGAAATTTTTTTTCATCTCAAATGCAAAAACGAATGTTAGGACATTAATCAGGGTGAAATTCCATACTTAAAAATGGTTCTGACCGCGGCATCACGAGTGTTTTTGGTCCCCGAGGAAAAAATGCATGATGCCGGGGTCAAAATAAATGGTGCCCAGAAGTGAAAAAAAATTTTTCATCTCAAATGCAAAAACGGATGCTAGGACATTAATCACGGTGAAATTCGATAATTAAAAATGGTATTGCTTGCTGTTTTTAAAAATTGAGTGGTTTTGGTCCCCAAGGAAAAAATGCGTGATGCCGGGGTCAGAAAAAATGGTGCCCAGAAGTGAAAAAAAATTTCATCTCAAATGCAAAAACGGATGCTAGGACGTTAATCAGGGTGAAATTCCATACTTAAAAATGGTATTGCTTGCTGTTTTTAAAAATTGAGTGTTTTTGGTCCCCGAGGAAAAAATGCGTGAAGCCGGGGTCAGAAAAAATGATGCCCAGAACCGAAATTTTTTTTTCATCTCAAATGCAAAAACGAATGTTAGGACATTAATCAGGGTGAAATTCCATACTTAAAAATGGTATTGCTTGCTTTTTTAAAAAATTGAGTGTTTTTGGTCAATGAGGAAAAAATGCGAGATGCCGGGGTCAGAAAAAATGGTGCCCAGAACCGAAATTTTTTTTTCATCTCAAATGCAAAAACGGATGCTAGGACATTAATCACGGTGAAATTCGATACTTAAAAATGGTATTGCTTGCTGTTTTTAAAAATTGAGTGTTTTTGGTCCCCGAGGAAAAAATGCGTGATGCCGGGGTCAGAAAAAATGGTGCCCAGAAGTGAAAAAAAATTTCATTTCAAATGCAAAAACGGATGCTAGGACGTTAATCAGGGTGAAATTCCATACTTAAAAATGGTATTGCTTGCTGTTTTTAAAAATTGAGTGTTTTTGGTCCCCGAGGAAAAAGTGCGTGATGCCGGGGTCAGACAAAATGATGCCCAGAACCGAAATTTTTTTTTCATCTCAAATGCAAAAACGAATGTTAGGACATTAATCAGGGTGAACTTCCATACTTAAAAATGGTATTGCTTGCTGTTTTTAAAAATTGAGTGTTTTTGGTCCCCAAGGAAATAACGCGTGATGCCGGGGTCAGAAAAAATGGTGCCCAGAAGTGAAAAAAAAAATTTCATCTCAAATGCAAAAACGAATGTTAGGACATTAATCAGGGTGAAATTCCATACTTAAAAATGGTATTGCTTGCTGTTTTTAAAAATTGAGTGTTTTTGGTCCCCGAGGAAAAAACGCGTGATGCCGGGGTCAGAAAAAATGGTGCCCAGAACCGAAATTTTTTTTCATCTCAAATGCAAAAATGAATGTTAGGACATTAATCAGGGTGAAATTCCATACTTAAAAATGGTTCTGACCGCGGCATCACAAGTGTTTTTGGTCCCCGAGGAAAAAATGTGTGATGCCGGGGTCAGAAAAAATGGTGCCCATTAGTGAAAAAAAATTTTTCATCTCGAATGCAAAAATGGATGCTAGGACATTACTCAGGGTGAAATTCCATACTTAAAAATGGTATTGCTTGCTGTTTTTTAAAATTGAGTGTTTTTGGTCCCCGAGGAAAAAGTGCGTGATGCCGGGGTCAGAAAAAATGATGCCCAGAACCGAAATTTTTTTTTCATCTCAAATGCAAAAACGAATGTTAGGACATTAATCAGGGTGAACTTCCATACTTAAAAATGGTATTGCTTGCTGTTTTGAAAAATTGAGTGTTTTTGGTCCCCAAGGAAAAAACGCGTGATGCCGGGGTCAGAAAAAATGGTGACCAGAAGTGAAAAAAAATTTCATCTCAAATGCAAAAACGGATGCTAGGACGTTAATCAGGGTGAAATTCTATACTTAAAAATGTTATTGCTTGCTGTTTTTAAAAATTGAGTGTTTTTGGTCCCGAGGAAAAAATGTGTGATGCCGGGGTCAAAAAAAATGGTGCCCAGAAGTGAAAAAAAAAATTTCAAGTGAAATGCAAAAATGGATGCTAGGACATTAATCAAGGTTAAATTCCATACTTAAAAATGGTATTGCTTGCTGTTTTTAAAAATTGAGTGTTTTTGGTCCCCGAGGAAATAACGCGTGATGCCGGGGTCAGAAAAAATGGTGCCCAGAAGTGGAAAAAAAAATTTCATCTCAAATGCAAAAACGAATGTTAGGACATTAATCAGGGTGAAATTCCATACTTAAAAATGGTATTGCTTGCTGTTTTAAAAAATTGAGTGTTTTTGGTCCCCGAGGAAAAAACGCGTGATGCCGGGGTCAGAAAAAATGGTGCCCAGAACCGAAATTTTTTTTCATCTCAAATGCAAAAACGGATGCTAGGACATTAATCAGGGTGAAATTCCATACTTAAAAATGGTATTGCTTGCTGTTTTTAAAAATTGAGTGTTTTTGGTCCCCGGGGAAAAAATGCGTGATGCCGTGGTCAGAAAAAATGGTGCCCATTAGTGAAAAAAAATTTTTCATCTCGAATGCAAAAATGGATGCTAGGACATTACTCAGGGTGAAATTCCATACTTAAAAATGGTATTGCTTGCTGTTTTTTAAAATTGAGTGTTTTTGGTCCCCGAGGAAAAAGTGCGTGATGCCGGGGTCAGAAAAAATGATGCCCAGAACCGAAATTTTTTTTTCATCTCAAATGCAAAAACGAATGTTAGGACATTAATCAGGGTGAACTTCCATACTTAAAAATGGTATTGCTTGCTGTTTTGAAAAATTGAGTGTTTTTGGTCCCCAAGGAAAAAACGCGTGATGCCGGGGTCAGAAAAAATGGTGACCAGAAGTGAAAAAAAATTTCATCTCAAATGCAAAAACGGATGCTAGGACGTTAATCAGGGTGAAATTCTATACTTAAAAATGTTATTGCTTGCTGTTTTTAAAAATTGAGTGTTTTTGGTCCCCGAGGAAAAAATGTGTGATGCCGGGGTCAAAAAAAATGGTGCCCAGAAGTGAAAAAAAAAATTTCAAGTGAAATGCAAAAATGGATGCTAGGACATTAATCAAGGTTAAATTCCATACTTAAAAATGGTATTGCTTGCTGTTTTTAAAAATTGAGTGTTTTTGGTCCCCGAGGAAATAACGCGTGATGCCGGGGTCAGAAAAAATGGTGCCCAGAAGTGGAAAAAAAAATTTCATCTCAAATGCAAAAACGAATGTTAGGACATTAATCAGGGTGAAATTCCATACTTAAAAATGGTATTGCTTGCTGTTTTAAAAAATTGAGTGTTTTTGGTCCCCGAGGAAAAAATGCGTGATGCCGGGGTCAGAAAAAATGGTGTCCAGAACCGAAATTTTTTTTCATCTCAAATGCAAAAACGAATGTTAGGACATTAATCAGGGTGAAATTCCATACTTAAAAATTGTATTGCTTGCTGTTTTGAAAAATTGAGTGTTTTTGGTCCCCAAGGAAAAAACGCGTGATGCCGGGGTCAGAAAAAATGGTGCCCAGAAGTGAAAAAAAAATTCATCTCAAATGCAAAAACGGATGCTAGGACGTTAATCAGGGTGAAATTCTATACTTAAAAATGGTATTGCTTGCTGTTTTTAAAAATTGAGTGTTTTTGGTCCCCGAGGAAAAAATGTGTGATGCCGGGGTCAAAAAAAAATGGTGCCCAGAAGTGAAAAAAAAAATTTCATCTCAAATGCAAAAACGAACGTTAGGACATTAATCAGGGTGAAATTCCATACTTAAAAATGGTATTGCTTGCTGTTTTTAAAAATTGAGTGTTTTTGGTCCCCGAGGAAAAAATGTGTGATGCCGGGGTCAGAAAAAATGGTGTCCAGAACTGAAATTTTTTTTCATCTCAAATGCAAAAACGAATGTTAGGACATTAATCAGGGTGAAATTCCATACTTAAAAATGGTTCTGACCGCGGCATCACGAGTGTTTTTGGTCCCCGAGGAAAAAATGCATGATGCCGGGGTCAAAATAAATGGTGCCCAGAAGTGAAAAAAAATTTTTCATCTCAAATGCAAAAACGGATGCTAGGACATTAATCACGGTGAAATTCGATAATTAAAAATGGTATTGCTTGCTGTTTTTAAAAATTGAGTGGTTTTGGTCCCCAAGGAAAAAATGCGTGATGCCGGGGTCAGAAAAAATGGTGCCCAGAAGTGAAAAAAAATTTCATCTCAAATGCAAAAACGGATGCTAGGACGTTAATCAGGGTGAAATTCCATACTTAAAAATGGTATTGCTTGCTGTTTTTAAAAATTGAGTGTTTTTGGTCCCCGAGGAAAAAATGCGTGAAGCCGGGGTCAGAAAAAATGATGCCCAGAACCGAAATTTTTTTTTCATCTCAAATGCAAAAACGAATGTTAGGACATTAATCAGGGTGAAATTCCATACTTAAAAATGGTATTGCTTGCTTTTTTAAAAAATTGAGTGTTTTTGGTCAATGAGGAAAAAATGCGAGATGCCGGGGTCAGAAAAAATGGTGCCCAGAACCGAAATTTTTTTTTCATCTCAAATGCAAAAACGGATGCTAGGACATTAATCACGGTGAAATTCGATACTTAAAAATGGTATTGCTTGCTGTTTTTAAAAATTGAGTGTTTTTGGTCCCCGAGGAAAAAATGCGTGATGCCGGGGTCAGAAAAAATGGTGCCCAGAAGTGAAAAAAAATTTCATTTCAAATGCAAAAACGGATGCTAGGACGTTAATCAGGGTGAAATTCCATACTTAAAAATGGTATTGCTTGCTGTTTTTAAAAATTGAGTGTTTTTGGTCCCCGAGGAAAAAGTGCGTGATGCCGGGGTCAGACAAAATGATGCCCAGAACCGAAATTTTTTTTTCATCTCAAATGCAAAAACGAATGTTAGGACATTAATCAGGGTGAACTTCCATACTTAAAAATGGTATTGCTTGCTGTTTTTAAAAATTGAGTGTTTTTGGTCCCCAAGGAAATAACGCGTGATGCCGGGGTCAGAAAAAATGGTGCCCAGAAGTGAAAAAAAAAATTTCATCTCAAATGCAAAAACGAATGTTAGGACATTAATCAGGGTGAAATTCCATACTTAAAAATGGTATTGCTTGCTGTTTTTAAAAATTGAGTGTTTTTGGTCCCCGAGGAAAAAACGCGTGATGCCGGGGTCAGAAAAAATGGTGCCCAGAACCGAAATTTTTTTTCATCTCAAATGCAAAAATGAATGTTAGGACATTAATCAGGGTGAAATTCCATACTTAAAAATGGTTCTGACCGCGGCATCACAAGTGTTTTTGGTCCCCGAGGAAAAAATGTGTGATGCCGGGGTCAGAAAAAATGGTGCCCATTAGTGAAAAAAATTTTTTCATCTCGAATGCAAAAATGGATGCTAGGACATTACTCAGGGTGAAATTCCATACTTAAAAATGGTATTGCTTGCTGTTTTTTAAAATTGAGTGTTTTTGGTCCCCGAGGAAAAAGTGCGTGATGCCGGGGTCAGAAAAAATGATGCCCAGAACCGAAATTTTTTTTTCATCTCAAATGCAAAAACGAATGTTAGGACATTAATCAGGGTGAACTTCCATACTTAAAAATGGTATTGCTTGCTGTTTTGAAAAATTGAGTGTTTTTGGTCCCCAAGGAAAAAACGCGTGATGCCGGGGTCAGAAAAAATGGTGACCAGAAGTGAAAAAAAATTTCATCTCAAATGCAAAAACGGATGCTAGGACGTTAATCAGGGTGAAATTCTATACTTAAAAATGTTATTGCTTGCTGTTTTTAAAAATTGAGTGTTTTTGGTCCCGAGGAAAAAATGTGTGATGCCGGGGTCAAAAAAAATGGTGCCCAGAAGTGAAAAAAAAAATTTCAAGTGAAATGCAAAAATGGATGCTAGGACATTAATCAAGGTTAAATTCCATACTTAAAAATGGTATTGCTTGCTGTTTTTAAAAATTGAGTGTTTTTGGTCCCCGAGGAAATAACGCGTGATGCCGGGGTCAGAAAAAATGGTGCCCAGAAGTGGAAAAAAAAATTTCATCTCAAATGCAAAAACGAATGTTAGGACATTAATCAGGGTGAAATTCCATACTTAAAAATGGTATTGCTTGCTGTTTTAAAAAATTGAGTGTTTTTGGTCCCCGAGGAAAAAACGCGTGATGCCGGGGTCAGAAAAAATGGTGCCCAGAACCGAAATTTTTTTTCATCTCAAATGCAAAAACGGATGCTAGGACATTAATCAGGGTGAAATTCCATACTTAAAAATGGTATTGCTTGCTGTTTTTAAAAATTGAGTGTTTTTGGTCCCCGGGGAAAAAATGCGTGATGCCGTGGTCAGAAAAAATGGTGCCCATTAGTGAAAAAAAATTTTTCATCTCGAATGCAAAAATGGATGCTAGGACATTACTCAGGGTGAAATTCCATACTTAAAAATGGTATTGCTTGCTGTTTTTTAAAATTGAGTGTTTTTGGTCCCCGAGGAAAAAGTGCGTGATGCCGGGGTCAGAAAAAATGATGCCCAGAACCGAAATTTTTTTTTCATCTCAAATGCAAAAACGAATGTTAGGACATTAATCAGGGTGAACTTCCATACTTAAAAATGGTATTGCTTGCTGTTTTGAAAAATTGAGTGTTTTTGGTCCCCAAGGAAAAAACGCGTGATGCCGGGGTCAGAAAAAATGGTGACCAGAAGTGAAAAAAAATTTCATCTCAAATGCAAAAACGGATGCTAGGACGTTAATCAGGGTGAAATTCTATACTTAAAAATGTTATTGCTTGCTGTTTTTAAAAATTGAGTGTTTTTGGTCCCCGAGGAAAAAATGTGTGATGCCGGGGTCAAAAAAAATGGTGCCCAGAAGTGAAAAAAAAAATTTCAAGGGAAATGCAAAAATGGATGCTAGGACATTAATCAAGGTTAAATTCCATACTTAAAAATGGTATTGCTTGCTGTTTTTAAAAATTGAGTGTTTTTGGTCCCCGAGGAAATAACGCGTGATGCCGGGGTCAGAAAAAATGGTGCCCAGAAGTGGAAAAAAAAATTTCATCTCAAATGCAAAAACGAATGTTAGGACATTAATCAGGGTGAAATTCCATACTTAAAAATGGTATTGCTTGCTGTTTTAAAAAATTGAGTGTTTTTGGTCCCCGAGGAAAAAACGCGTGATGCCGGGGTCAGAAAAAATGGTGCCCAGAACCGAAATTTTTTTTCATCTCAAATGCAAAAACGGATGCTAGGACATTAATCAGGGTGAAATTCCATACTTAAAAATGGTTCTGACCGCGGCATCACAAGTGTTTTTGGTCCCCGAGGAAAAAATGTGTGATGCCGGGGTCAAAAAAAATGGTGCCCAGAAGTGAAAAAAAATTTCATCTCAAATGCAAAAACGGATGCTAGGACATTACTCAGGGTGAAATTCCATACTTAAAAATGGTATTGCTTGCTGTTTTTAAAAATTGAGTGTTTTTGGTCCCCGGGGAAAAAATGCGTGATGCCGGGGTCAGAAAAAATGGTGCCCATTAGTGAAAAAAATTTTTTCATCTCGAATGCAAAAGCGAATGTTAGGACATTAATCAGGGTGAACTTCCATACTTAAAAATGGTATTGCTTGCTGTTTTGAAAAATTGAGTGTTTTTGGTCCCCAAGGAAAAAACGCGTGATGCCGGGGTCAGAAAAAATGGTGCCCCGATGTGAAAAAAAATTTCATCTCAAATGCAAAAACGGATGCTAGGACGTTAATCAGGGTGAAATTCCATACTTAAAAATGGTATTGCTTGCTGTTTTTAAAAATTGAGTGTTTTTGGTCCCCGAGGAAAAAATGCGTGAAGCCGGGGTCAGAAAAAATGATGCCCAGAACCGAAATTTTTTTTCATCTCAAATGCAAAAACGAATGTTAGGACATTAATCAGGGTGAAATTCCATACTTAAAAATGGTATTGCTTGCTTTTTTAAAAAATTGAGTGTTTTTGGTCGACGAGGAAAAAATGCGAGATGCCGGGGTCAGAAAAAATGGTGCCCAGAACCGAAATTTTTTTTTCATCTCAAATGCAAAAACGGATGCTAGGACATTAATCACGGTGAAATTCGATACTTAAAAATGGTATTGCTTGCTGTTTTTAAAAATTGAGTGTTTTTGGTCCCCGAGGAAAAAATGCGTGATGCCGGGGTCAGAAAAAATGGTGCCCAGAACCGAAATTTTTTTTCATCTCAAATGCAAAAATGAATGTTAGGACATTAATCAGGGTGAAATTCCATACTTAAAAATGGTTCTGACCGCGGCATCACAAGTGTTTTTGGTCCCCGAGGAAAAAATGTGTGATGCCGGGGTCAAAAAAAATGGTGCCCAGAAGTGAAAAAAAATTTCATCTCAAATGCAAAAAGGGATGCTAGGACATTACTCAGGGTGAAATTCCATACTTAAAAATGGTATCGCTTGCTGTTTTTTAAAATTGAGTGTTTTTGGTCCCCGAGGAAAAAGTGCGTGATGCCGGGGTCAGAAAAAATGATGCCCAGAACCGAAATTTTTTTTTCATCTCAAATGCAAAAACGAATGTTAGGACATTAATCAGGGTGAACTTCCATACTTAAAAATGGTATTGCTTGCTGTTTTGAAAAATTGAGTGTTTTTGGTCCCCAAGGAAAAAACGCGTGATGCCGGGGTCAGAAAAAATGGTGACCAGAAGTGAAAAAAAATTTCATCTCAAATGCAAAAACGGATGTTAGGACGTTAATCAGGGTGAAATTCTATACTTAAAAATGTTATTGCTTGCTGTTTTTAAAAATTGAGTGTTTTTGGTCCCCGAGGAAAAAATGTGTGATGCCGGGGTCAAAAAAAATTGTGCCCAGAAGTGAAAAAAAAAATTTCAAGTGAAATGCAAAAATGGATGCTAGGACATTAATCAAGGTTAAATTCCATACTTAAAAATGGTATTGCTTGTTGTTTTTAAAAATTGAGTGTTTTTGGTCCCCGAGGAAAAAATGCGTGATGCCGGGGTCAAAAAAAAAATGATGCCCAGAAGTGAAAAAAAAAATTTCATCTCAAATGCAAAAATGAATGTTAGGACATTAATCAGGGTGAAATTCCATACTTAAAAATGGTATTGCTTGCTGTTTTTAAAAATTGAGTGTTTTTGGTCCCCGAGGAAAAAATGCGTGATGCCGGGGTCAGAAAAAATGGAGCCCAGAACCGAAATTTTTTTTCATCTCAAATGCAAAAACGAATGTTAGGACATTAATCAGGGTGAAATTCCATACTTAAAAATGGTTCTGACCGCGGCATCACGAGTGTTTTTGGTCCCCGAGGAAAAAATGCGTGATGCCGGGGTCAAAAAAAATGGTGCCCAGAAGTGAAAAAAAATTTTTCATCTCAAATGCAAAAACGGATGCTAGGACATTAATCACGGTGAAATTCAATACTTAAAAATGGTATTGCTTGCTGTTTTTAAAAATTGAGTGTTTTTGGTCCCCGAGGAAAAAATGCGTGAAGCCGGGGTCAGAAAAAATGATGCCCAGAACCGAAATTTTTTTTTCATCTCAAATGCAAAAACGAATGTTAGGATATTAATCAGGGTGAAATTCAATACTTAAAAATGGTATTGCTTGCTGTTTTGAAAAATTGAGTGTTTTTGGTCCCCAAGGAAAAAACGCGTGATGCCGGGGTCAGAAAAAATGGTGCCCAGAAGTGAAAAAAAATTTCATCTCAAATGCAAAAACGGATGCTAGGACGTTAATCAGGGTGAAATTCCATACTTAAAAATGGTATTGCTTGCTGTTTTTAAAAATTGAGTGTTTTTGGTCCCCGAGGAAAAAATGCGTGAAGCCGGGGTCAGAAAAAATGATGCCCAGAACCGAAATTTTTTTTCATCTCAAATGCAAAAACGAATGTTAGGACATTAATCAGGGTGAAATTCCATACTTAAAAATGGTATTGCTTGCTTTTTTAAAAAATTGAGTGTTTTTGGTCGACGAGGAAAAAATGCGAGATGCCGGGGTCAGAAAAAATGGTGCCTAGAACCGAAATTTTTTTTTCATCTCAAATGCAAAAACGGATGCTAGGACATTAATCACGGTGAAATTCGATACTTAAAAATGGTATTGCTTGCTGTTTTTAAAAATTGAGTGTTTTTGGTCCCCGAGGAAAAAATGCGTGATGCCGGGGTCAGAAAAAATGGTGCCCAGAACCGAAATTTTTTTTCATCTCAAATGCAAAAATGAATGTTAGGACATTAATCAGGGTGAAATTCCATACTTAAAAATGGTTCTGACCGCGGCATCACAAGTGTTTTTGGTCCCCGAGGAAAAAATGTGTGATGCCGGGGTCAAAAAAAATGGTGCCCATTAGTGAAAAAAAAATTTTCATCACGAATGCAAAAACGGATGCTAGGACATTACTCAGGGTGAAATTCCATACTTAAAAATGGTATTGCTTGCTGTTTTTTAAAAATGAGTGTTTTTGGTCACCGAGGAAAAAGTGCGTGATGCCGGGGTCAGAAAAAATGATGCCCAGAACCGAAATTTTTTTTTCATCTCAAATGCAAAAACGAATGTTAGGACATTAATCAGGGTGAACTTCCATACTTAAAAATGGTATTGCTTGCTGTTTTGAAAAATTGAGTGTTTTTGGTCCCCAAGGAAAAAACGCGTGATGCCGGGGTCAGAAAAAATGGTGACCAGAAGTGAAAAAAAATTTCATCTCAAATGCAAAAACGGATGTTAGGACGTTAATCAGGGTGAAATTCTATACTTAAAAATGTTATTGCTTGCTGTTTTTAAAAATTGAGTGTTTTTGGTCCCCGAGGAAAAAATGTGTGATGCCGGGGTCAAAAAAAATGGTGCCCAGAAGTGAAAAAAAAAATTTCATCTCAAATGCAAAAACGAATGTTAGGACATTAATCAGGGTGAAATTCCATACTTAAAAATGGCATTGCTTGCTGTTTTTAAAAATTGAGTGTTTTTGGTCCCCGAGGAAAAAATGCGTGATGCCGGGGTCAGAAAAAATGGTGCCCAGAACCGAAATTTTTTTTCATCTCAAATGCAAAAACGAATGTTAGGACATTAATCAGGGTGAAATTCCATACTTAAAAATGGTATTGCTTGCTTTTTTAAAAAATTGAGTGTTTTTGGTCGATGAGGAAAAAATGCGTGATGCCGGGGTCAGAAAAAATGGTGCCCAGAAGTGAAAAAAAATTTTTCATCTCAAATGCAAAAACGGATGCTAGGACATTAATCACGGTGAAATTCAATACTTAAAAATGGTATTGCTTGCTGTTTTTAAAAATTGAGTGTTTTTGGTCCCCGAGGAAAAAATGCGTGAAGCCGGGGTCAGAAAAAATGATGCCCAGAACCGAAATTTTTTTTTCATCTCAAATGCAAAAACGAATGTTAGGATATTAATCAGGGTGAAATTCCATACTTAAAAATGGTATTGCTTGCTGTTTTGAAAAATTGAGTGTTTTTGGTCCCCAAGGAAAAAACGCGTGATGCCGGGGTCAGAAAAAATGGTGCCCAGAAGTGAAAAAAAATTTCATCTCAAATGCAAAAACGGATGCTAGGACGTTAATCAGGGTGAAATTCCATACTTAAAAATGGTATTGCTTGCTGTTTTTAAAAATTGAGTGTTTTTGGTCCCCGAGGAAAAAATGCGTGAAGCCGGGGTCAGAAAAAATGATGCCCAGAACCGAAATTTTTTTTCATCTCAAATGCAAAAACGAATGTTAGGACATTAATCAGGGTGAAATTCCATACTTAAAAATGGTATTGCTTGCTTTTTTAAAAAATTGAGTGTTTTTGGTCGACGAGGAAAAAATGCGAGATGCCGGGGTCAGAAAAAATGGTGCCTAGAACCGAAATTTTTTTTTCATCTCAAATGCAAAAACGGATGCTAGGACATTAATCACGGTGAAATTCGATACTTAAAAATGGTATTGCTTGCTGTTTTTAAAAATTGAGTGTTTTTGGTCCCCGAGGAAAAAATGCGTGATGCCGGGGTCAGAAAAAATGGTGCCCAGAACCGAAATTTTTTTTCATCTCAAATGCAAAAATGAATGTTAGGACATTAATCAGGGTGAAATTCCATACTTAAAAATGGTTCTGACCGCGGCATCACAAGTGTTTTTGGTCCCCGAGGAAAAAATGTGTGATGCCGGGGTCAAAAAAAATGGTGCCCATTAGTGAAAAAAAATTTTTCATCACGAATGCAAAAACGGATGCTAGGACATCACTCAGGGTGAAATTCCATACTTAAAAATGGTATTGCTTGCTGTTTTTTAAAAATGAGTGTTTTTGGTCACCGAGGAAAAAGTGCGTGATGCCGGGGTCAGAAAAAATGATGCCCAGAACCGAAATTTTTTTTTCATCTCAAATGCAAAAACGAATGTTAGGACATTAATCAGGGTGAACTTCCATACTTAAAAATGGTATTGCTTGCTGTTTTGAAAAATTGAGTGTTTTTGGTCCCCAAGGAAAAAACGCGTGATGCCGGGGTCAGAAAAAATGGTGACCAGAAGTGAAAAAAAATTTCATCTCAAATGCAAAAACGGATGTTAGGACGTTAATCAGGGTGAAATTCTATACTTAAAAATGTTATTGCTTGCTGTTTTTAAAAATTGAGTGTTTTTGGTCCCCGAGGAAAAAATTTGTGATGCCGGGGTCAAAAAAAATGGTGCCCAGAAGTGAAAAAAAAAATTTCATCTCAAATGCAAAAACGAATGTTAGGACATTAATCAGGGTGAAATTCCATACTTAAAAATGGCATTGCTTGCTGTTTTTAAAAATTGAGTGTTTTTGGTCCCCGAGGAAAAAATGCGTGATGCCGGGGTCAGAAAAAATGGTGCCCAGAACCGAAATTTTTTTTCATCTCAAATGCAAAAACGAATGTTAGGACATTAATCAGGGTGAAATTCCATACTTAAAAATGGTATTGCTTGCTTTTTTAAAAAATTGAGTGTTTTTGGTCGATGAGGAAAAAATGCGTGATGCCGGGGTCAGAAAAAATGGTGCCCAGAACCGAAATTTTTTTTTCATCTCAAATGCAAAAACGGATGCTAGGACATTAATCAGGGTGAAATTCCATACTTAAAAATGGTATTGCTTGCTGTTTTTAAAAATTGAGTGTTTTTGGTCCCCGAGGAAAAAATGCGTGATGCCGGGGTCAGAAAAAATGGTGCCTAGAAGTGAAAAAAAAATTTCAAGTGAAATGCAAAAATGGATGCTAGGACATTAATCAAGGTTAAATTCCATACTTAAAAATGGTATTGCTTGCTGTTTTTAAAAATTGAGTGTTTTTGGTCCCCGAGGAAAAAATGCGTGATGCCGGGGTCAGAAAAAATGGTGCCCAGAACCGAAATTTTTTTTCATCTCAAATGCAAAAACGAATGTTAGGACATTAATCAGGGTGAAATTCCATACTTAAAAATGGTTCTGACCGCGGCATCACTAGTGTTTTTGGTCCCCGAGGAAAAAATTTGTGATGCCGGGGTCAAAAAAAATGGTGCCCAGAAGTGGAAAAAAAAATTCATCTCAAATGCAAAAACGGATGCTAGGACGTTAATCAGGGTGAAATTCCATACTTAAAAATGGTATTGCTTGCTGTTTTTAAAAATTGAGTGTTTTTGGTCCCCGAGGAAAAAATGCGTGATGCCGGGGTCAAAAAAAAATGGTGCCCAGAAGTGAAAAAAAAAATTTCAAGTGAAATGCAAAAATGGATGCTAGGACATTAATCAGGGTGAAATTCCATACTTAAAAATGGTATTGCTTGCTGTTTTTAAAAATTGAGTGTTTTTGGTCCCCGAGGAAAAAACGCGTGATGCCGGGGTCAGAAAAAATGGTGCCCAGAAGTGAAAAAAAAATTCATCTCAAATGCAAAAACGGATGCTAGGACGTTAATCAGGGTGAAATTCCATACTTAAAAATGGTATTGCTTGCTGTTTTTAAAAATTGAGTGTTTTTGGTCCCCGAGGAAAAAATGCGTGATGCCGGGGTCAGAAAAAATGGTGCCCAGAACCGAAATTTTTTTTCATCTCAAATGCAAAAACGAATGTTAGGACATTAATCAGGGTGAAATTCCATACTTAAAAATGGTTCTGACCGCGGCATCACGAGTGTTTTTGGTCCCCGAGGAAAAAATGTGTGATGCCGGGGTCAAAAAAATGGTGCCCAGAAGTGAAAAAAAAATTTCATCTCAAATGCAAAAACGGATGCTAGGACATTACTCAGGGTGAAATTCCATACTTAAAAATGGTATTGCTTGCTGTTTTTAAAAATTGAGTGTTTTTGGTCCCCGGGGAAAAAATGCGTGATGCCGGGGTCAGAAAAAATGATGCCCAGAACCGAAATTTTTTTTTCATCTCAAATGCAAAAATGAATGTTAGGACATTAATCAGGGTGAAATTCCATACTTAAAAATGGTATTGCTTGCTGTTTTTAAAAATTGAGTGTTTTTGGTCCCCGAGGAAAAAACACCTGATGCCACGGGCAGAAAAAATGGTGTGAAGAAGCGGGAAAAAAATTTCATCTCAAATGCAAAGATGGATGCTAGGACGTTAATCAGGGTGAAATTCCATACTTAAAAATGGTATTGCTTGCTGTTTTTAAAAATTGAGTGTTTTTGGACCCCGAGGAAAAAAAGCCTGATGCGGTGGTCAGAAAAAAATGGTGCCCAGGATCGAAAAAAAAATTTTCATCTCAAATGCAAAAATGGATGCTAGGACGTTAATCAGGGTGAAATTCCATACTAAAAAATGGTATTGCTTGCTGTTTTGAAAAATTGAGTGTTTTTGGTCCCCAAGGAAAAAACGTGTGATGCCGGGGTCAGAAAAAATGGTGCCCAGAAGTGAAAAAAAATTTCATCTCAAATGCAAAAACGGATGCTAGGACGTTAATCAGGGTGAAATTCCATACTTAAAAATGGTATTGCTTGCTGTTTTTAAAAATTGAGTGTTTTTGGTCCCCGAGGAAAAAACGTGTGATGCCGGGGTCAGAAAAAATGATGCCCAGAACCGAAATTTTTTTTTCATCTCAAATGCAAAAACGAATGTTAGGACATTAATCAGGGTGAAATTCCATACTTAAAAATGGTATTGCTTGCTGTTTTTAAAAATTGATTGTTTTTGGTCCCCGAGGAAAAAATGCGTGATGCCGGGGTCAGAAAAAATGGTGCCCAGAAGTGAAAAAAAAAATTTCATCTCAAATGCAAAAATGAATGTTAGGACATTAATCAGGGTGAAATTCCATACTTAAAAATGGTATTGCTTGCTGTTTTTAAAAATTCAGTGTTTTTGGTCCCCGAGGAAAAAACGTGTGATGCCGGGGTCAGAAAAAATGGTGCCCAGAAGTGAAAAAAAAATTTCATCTCAAATGCAAAAATGAATGTTAGGACATTAATCAGGGTGAAATTCCATACTTAAAAATGGTATTGCTTGTTGTTTTTAAAAATTGAGTGTTTTTGGTCCCCGAGGAAAAAATGCGTGATGCCGGGGTCAGAAAAAATGGTGCCCAGAACCGAAATTTTTTTTCATCTCAAATGCAAAAACGAATGTTAGGACATTAATCAGGGTGAAATTCCATACTTAAAAATGGTTCTGACCGCGGCATCACGAGTGTTTTTGGTCCCCGAGGAAAAAATGTGTGATGCCGGGGTCAAAAAAAATGGTGCCCAGAAGTGAAAAAAAAATTTCATCTCAAATGCAAAAACGGATGCTAGGACATTACTCAGGGTGAAATTCCATACTTAAAAATGGTATTGCTTGCTGTTTTTAAAAATTGAGTGTTTTTGGTCCCCGGGGAAAAAATGCGTGATGCCGGGGTCAGAAAAAATGATGCCCAGAACCGAAATTTTTTTTTCATCTCAAATGCAAAAATGAATGTTAGGACATTAATCAGGGTGAAATTCCATACTTAAAAATGGTATTGCTTGCTGTTTTTAAAAATTGAGTGTTTTTGGTCCCCGAGGAAAAAACACCTGATGCCACGGGCAGAAAAAATGGTGTGAAGAAGCGGGAAAAAAATTTCATCTCAAATGCAAAGATGGATGCTAGGACGTTAATCAGGGTGAAATTCCATACTTAAAAATGGTATTGCTTGCTGTTTTTAAAAATTGAGTGTTTTTGGACCCCGAGGAAAAAAAGCCTGATGCGGTGGTCAGAAAAAAATGGTGCCCAGGATCGAAAAAAAAATTTTCATCTCAAATGCAAAAATGGATGCTAGGACGTTAATCAGGGTGAAATTCCATACTAAAAAATGGTATTGCTTGCTGTTTTGAAAAATTGAGTGTTTTTGGTCCCCAAGGAAAAAACGTGTGATGCCGGGGTCAGAAAAAATGGTGCCCAGAAGTGAAAAAAAATTTCATCTCAAATGCAAAAACGGATGCTAGGACGTTAATCAGGGTGAAATTCCATACTTAAAAATGGTATTGCTTGCTGTTTTTAAAAATTGAGTGTTTTTGGTCCCCGAGGAAAAAACGTGTGATGCCGGGGTCAGAAAAAATGATGCCCAGAACCGAAATTTTTTTTTCATCTCAAATGCAAAAACGAATGTTAGGACATTAATCAGGGTGAAATTCCATACTTAAAAATGGTATTGCTTGCTGTTTTTAAAAATTGATTGTTTTTGGTCCCCGAGGAAAAAATGCGTGATGCCGGGGTCAGAAAAAATGGTGCCCAGAAGTGAAAAAAAAAATTTCATCTCAAATGCAAAAATGAATGTTAGGACATTAATCAGGGGGAAATTCCATACTTAAAAATGGTATTGCTTGCTGTTTTTAAAAATTCAGTGTTTTTGGTCCCCGAGGAAAAAATGCGTGATGCCGGGGTCAGAAAAAATGGTGCCCAGAAGTGAAAAAAAAATTTCATCTCAAATGCAAAAATGAATGTTAGGACATTAATCAGGGTGAAATTCCATACTTAAAAATGGTATTGCTTGTTGTTTTTAAAAATTGAGTGTTTTTGGTCCCCGAGGAAAAAATGCGTGATGCCGGGGTCAGAAAAAATGGTGCCCAGAACCGAAATTTTTTTTCATCTCAAATGCAAAAACGAATGTTAGGACATTAATCAGGGTGAAATTCCATACTTAAAAATGGTTCTGACCGCGGCATCACTAGTGTTTTTGGTCCCCGAGGAAAAAATGTGTGATGCCGGGGTCAAAAAAAATGGTGCCCAGAAGTGGGAAAAAAAATTCATCTCAAATGCAAAAACGGATGCTAGGACGTTAATCAGGGTGAAATTCCATACTTAAAAATGGTATTGCTTGCTGTTTTTAAAAATTGAGTGTTTTTGGTCCCCGAGGAAAAAATGCGTGATGCCGGGGTCAAAAAAAAATGGTGCCCAGAAGTGAAAAAAAAAATTTCAAGTGAAATGCAAAAACGGATGCCTGGACATGAAGCAGGGTGGAATTTCATACTTTAAAATGGTATTGCTTGCTGTTTTTAAAAATTGAGTGTTTTTGGTCCCCGAGGAAAAAACGCGTGATGCCGGGGTTAGAAAAAATGGTGCCCAAAAGTGAAAAAAAATTTCATCTCAAATGCAAAAACGGATGCTAGGACGTTAATCAGGGTGAAATTCCATACTTAAAAATGGTATTGCTTGCTGTTTTTAAAAATTGAGTGTTTTTGGTCCCCGAGGAAAAAGTGTGTGATGCCGGGGTCAGAAAAAATGATGCCCAGAACCGAAATTTTTTTTTCATCTCAAATGCAAAAACGAATGTTAGGACATTAATCAGGGTGAAATTCCATACTTAAAAATGGTATTGCTTGCTGTTTTTAAAAATTGAGTGTTTTTGGTCCCCGAGGAAAAAACACCTGATGCCACGGTCAGAAAAAATGGTGCGAAGAAGCGGGAAAAAAATTTCATCTCAAATGCAAAGATGGATGCTAGGACGTTAATCAGGGTGAAATTCCATACTTAAAAATGGTATTGCTTGCTGTTTTTAAAAATTGATTGTTTTTGGTCCCCGAGGAAAAAATGCGTGATGCCGGGGTCAGAAAAAATGGTGCCCAGAAGTGAAAAAAAAAATTTCATCTCAAATGCAAAAATGAATGTTAGGACATTAATCAGGGTGAAATTCCATACTTAAAAATGGTTCTGACCGCGGCATCACGAGTGTTTTTGGTCCCCGAGGAAAAAATGCGTGATGCCGGGGTCAAAAAAAATGGTGCCCAGAAGTGAAAAAAAATTTTTCATCTCAAATGCAAAAACGGATGCTAGGACATTAATCACGGTGAAATTCAATACTTAAAAATGGTATTGCTTGCTGTTTTTAAAAATTGAGTGTTTTTGGTCCCCGAGGAAAAAATGCGTGAAGCCGGGGTCAGAAAAAATGATGCCCAGAACCGAAATTTTTTTTTCATCTCAAATGCAAAAACGAATGTTAGGATATTAATCAGGGTGAAATTCCATACTTAAAAATGGTATTGCTTGCTGTTTTGAAAAATTGAGTGTTTTTGGTCCCCAAGGAAAAAACGCGTGATGCCGGGGTCAGAAAAAATGGTGCCCAGAAGTGAAAAAAAATTTCATCTCAAATGCAAAAACGGATGCTAGGACGTTAATCAGGGTGAAATTCCATACTTAAAAATGGTATTGCTTGCTGTTTTTAAAAATTGAGTGTTTTTGGTCCCCGAGGAAAAAATGCGTGAAGCCGGGGTCAGAAAAAATGATGCCCAGAACCGAAATTTTTTTTCATCTCAAATGCAAAAACGAATGTTAGGACATTAATCAGGGTGAAATTCCATACTTAAAAATGGTATTGCTTGCTTTTTTAAAAAATTGAGTGTTTTTGGTCGACGAGGAAAAAATGCGAGATGCCGGGGTCAGAAAAAATGGTGCCTAGAACCGAAATTTTTTTTTCATCTCAAATGCAAAAACGGATGCTAGGACATTAATCACGGTGAAATTCGATACTTAAAAATGGTATTGCTTGCTGTTTTTAAAAATTGAGTGTTTTTGGTCCCCGAGGAAAAAATGCGTGATGCCGGGGTCAGAAAAAATGGTGCCCAGAACCGAAATTTTTTTTCATCTCAAATGCAAAAATGAATGTTAGGACATTAATCAGGGTGAAATTCCATACTTAAAAATGGTTCTGACCGCGGCATCACAAGTGTTTTTGGTCCCCGAGGAAAAAATGTGTGATGCCGGGGTCAAAAAAAATGGTGCCCATTAGTGAAAAAAAATTTTTCATCACGAATGCAAAAACGGATGCTAGGACATTACTCAGGGTGAAATTCCATACTTAAAAATGGCATTGCTTGCTGTTTTTAAAAATTGAGTGTTTTTGGTCCCCGAGGAAAAAATGCGTGATGCCGGGGTCAGAAAAAATGGTGCCCAGAACCGAAATTTTTTTTCATCTCAAATGCAAAAACGAATGTTAGGACATTAATCAGGGTGAAATTCCATACTTAAAAATGGTATTGCTTGCTTTTTTAAAAAATTGAGTGTTTTTGGTCGATGACGAAAAAATGCGTGATGCCGGGGTCAGAAAAAATGGTGCCCAGAACCGAAATTTTTTTTTCATCTCAAATGCAAAAACGGATGCTAGGACATTAATCAGGGTGAAATTCCATACTTAAAAATGGTATTGCTTGCTGTTTTTAAAAATTGAGTGTTTTTGGTCCCCGAGGAAAAAATGCGTGATGCCGGGGTCAGAAAAAATGGTGCCTAGAAGTGAAAAAAAAATTTCAAGTGAAATGCAAAAATGGATGCTAGGACATTAATCAAGGTTAAATTCCATACTTAAAAATGGTATTGCTTGCTGTTTTTAAAAATTGAGTGTTTTTGGTCCCCGAGGAAAAAATGCGTGATGCCGGGGTCAGAAAAAATGGTGCCCAGAACCGAAATTTTTTTTCATCTCAAATGCAAAAACGAATGTTAGGACATTAATCAGGGTGAAATTCCATACTTAAAAATGGTTCTGACCGCGGCATCACTAGTGTTTTTGGTCCCCGAGGAAAAAATTTGTGATGCCGGGGTCAAAAAAAATGGTGCCCAGAAGTGGAAAAAAAAATTCATCTCAAATGCAAAAACGGATGCTAGGACGTTAATCAGGGTGAAATTCCATACTTAAAAATGGTATTGCTTGCTGTTTTTAAAAATTGAGTGTTTTTGGTCCCCGAGGAAAAAATGCGTGATGCCGGGGTCAAAAAAAAATGGTGCCCAGAAGTGAAAAAAAAAATTTCAAGTGAAATGCAAAAACGGATGCCTGGACATGAAGCAGGGTGGAATTTCATACTTTAAAATGGTATTGCTTGCTGTTTTTAAAAATTGAGTGTTTTTGGTCCCCGAGGAAAAAATGCGTGATGCCGGGGTCAAAAAAAAATGGTGCCCAGAAGTGAAAAAAAAAATTTCAAGTGAAATGCAAAAACGGATGCCTGGACATTAATCAGGGTGAAATTCCATACTTAAAAATGGTATTGCTTGCTGTTTTGAAAAATTGAGTGTTTTTGGTCCCCAAGGAAAAAACGCGTGAAGCCGGGGTCAGAAAAAATGATGCCCAGAACCGAAATTTTTTTTCATCTCAAATGCAAAAACAAATGTTAGGACATTAATCAGGGTGAAATTCCATACTTAAAAATGGTATTGCTTGCTTTTTTAAAAAATTGAGTGTTTTTGGTCGACGAGGAAAAAATGCGAGATGCCGGGGTCAGAAAAAATGGTGCCTAGAACCGAAATTTTTTTTTCATCTCAAATGCAAAAACGGATGCTAGGACATTAATCACGGTGAAATTCGATACTTAAAAATGGTATTGCTTGCTGTTTTTAAAAATTGAGTGTTTTTGGTCCCCGAGGAAAAAATGCGTGATGCCGGGGTCAGAAAAAATGGTGCCCAGAACCGAAATTTTTTTTCATCTCAAATGCAAAAATGAATGTTAGGACATTAATCAGGGTGAAATTCCATACTTAAAAATGGTTCTGACCGCGGCATCACAAGTGTTTTTGGTCCCCGAGGAAAAAATGTGTGATGCCGGGGTCAAAAAAAATGGTGCCCATTAGTGAAAAAAAATTTTTCATCACGAATGCAAAAACGGATGCTAGGACATTACTCAGGGTGAAATTCCATACTTAAAAATGGTATTGCTTGCTGTTTTTTAAAAATGAGTGTTTTTGGTCACCGAGGAAAAAGTGCGTGATGCCGGGGTCAGAAAAAATGATGCCCAGAACCGAAATTTTTTTTTCATCTCAAATGCAAAAACGAATGTTAGGACATTAATCAGGGTGAACTTCCATACTTAAAAATGGTATTGCTTGCTGTTTTGAAAAATTGAGTGTTTTTGGTCCCCAAGGAAAAAACGCGTGATGCCGGGGTCAGAAAAAATGGTGACCAGAAGTGAAAAAAAATTTCATCTCAAATGCAAAAACGGATGTTAGGACGTTAATCAGGGTGAAATTCTATACTTAAAAATGTTATTGCTTGCTGTTTTTAAAAATTGAGTGTTTTTGGTCCCCGAGGAAAAAATGTGTGATGCCGGGGTCAAAAAAAATGGTGCCCAGAAGTGAAAAAAAAAATTTCATCTCAAATGCAAAAACGAATGTTAGGACATTAATCAGGGTGAAATTCCATACTTAAAAATGGCATTGCTTGCTGTTTTTAAAAATTGAGTGTTTTTGGTCCCCGAGGAAAAAATGCGTGATGCCGGGGTCAGAAAAAATGGTGCCCAGAACCGAAATTTTTTTTCATCTCAAATGCAAAAACGAATGTTAGGACATTAATCAGGGTGAAATTCCATACTTAAAAATGGTATTGCTTGCTTTTTTAAAAAATTGAGTGTTTTTGGTCGATGAGGAAAAAATGCGTGATGCCGGGGTCAGAAAAAATGGTGCCCAGAACCGAAATTTTTTTTTCATCTCAAATGCAAAAACGGATGCTAGGACATTAATCAGGGTGAAATTCCATACTTAAAAATGGTATTGCTTGCTGTTTTTAAAAATTGAGTGTTTTTGGTCCCCGAGGAAAAAATGCGTGATGCCGGGGTCAGAAAAAATGGTGCCTAGAAGTGAAAAAAAAATTTCAAGTGAAATGCAAAAATGGATGCTAGGACATTAATCAAGGTTAAATTCCATACTTAAAAATGGTATTGCTTGCTGTTTTTAAAAATTGAGTGTTTTTGGTCCCCGAGGAAAAAATGCGTGATGCCGGGGTCAGAAAAAATGGTGCCCAGAACCGAAATTTTTTTTCATCTCAAATGCAAAAACGAATGTTAGGACATTAATCAGGGTGAAATTCCATACTTAAAAATGGTTCTGACCGCGGCATCACTAGTGTTTTTGGTCCCCGAGGAAAAAATTTGTGATGCCGGGGTCAAAAAAAATGGTGCCCAGAAGTGGAAAAAAAAATTCATCTCAAATGCAAAAACGGATGCTAGGACGTTAATCAGGGTGAAATTCCATACTTAAAAATGGTATTGCTTGCTGTTTTTAAAAATTGAGTGTTTTTGGTCCCCGAGGAAAAAATGCGTGATGCCGGGGTCAAAAAAAAATGGTGCCCAGAAGTGAAAAAAAAAATTTCAAGTGAAATGCAAAAACGGATGCCTGGACATGAAGCAGGGTGGAATTTCATACTTTAAAATGGTATTGCTTGCTGTTTTTAAAAATTGAGTGTTTTTGGTCCCCGAGGAAAAAATGCGTGATGCCGGGGTCAAAAAAAAATGGTGCCCAGAAGTGAAAAAAAAAATTTCAAGTGAAATGCAAAAATGGATGCTAGGACATTAATCAGGGTGAAATTCCATACTTAAAAATGGTATTGCTTGCTGTTTTTAAAAATTGAGTGTTTTTGGTCCCCGAGGAAAAAACGCGTGATGCCGGGGTCAGAAAAAATGGTGCCCAGAAGTGAAAAAAAAATTCATCTCAAATGCAAAAACGGATGCTAGGACGTTAATCAGGGTGAAATTCCATACTTAAAAATGGTATTGCTTGCTGTTTTTAAAAATTGAGTGTTTTTGGTCCCCGAGGAAAAAATGCGTGATGCCGGGGTCAGAAAAAATGGTGCCCAGAACCGAAATTTTTTTTCATCTCAAATGCAAAAACGAATGTTAGGACATTAATCAGGGTGAAATTCCATACTTAAAAATGGTTCTGACCGCGGCATCACGAGTGTTTTTGGTCCCCGAGGAAAAAATGTGTGATGCCGGGGTCAAAAAAAATGGTGCCCAGAAGTGAAAAAAAAATTTCATCTCAAATGCAAAAACGGATGCTAGGACATTACTCAGGGTGAAATTCCATACTTAAAAATGGTATTGCTTGCTGTTTTTAAAAATTGAGTGTTTTTGGTCCCCGGGGAAAAAATGCGTGATGCCGGGGTCAGAAAAAATGATGCCCAGAACCGAAATTTTTTTTTCATCTCAAATGCAAAAATGAATGTTAGGACATTAATCAGGGTGAAATTCCATACTTAAAAATGGTATTGCTTGCTGTTTTTAAAAATTGAGTGTTTTTGGTCCCCGAGGAAAAAACACCTGATGCCACGGGCAGAAAAAATGGTGTGAAGAAGCGGGAAAAAAATTTCATCTCAAATGCAAAGATGGATGCTAGGACGTTAATCAGGGTGAAATTCCATACTTAAAAATGGTATTGCTTGCTGTTTTTAAAAATTGAGTGTTTTTGGACCCCGAGGAAAAAAAGCCTGATGCGGTGGTCAGAAAAAAATGGTGCCCAGGATCGAAAAAAAAATTTTCATCTCAAATGCAAAAATGGATGCTAGGACGTTAATCAGGGTGAAATTCCATACTAAAAAATGGTATTGCTTGCTGTTTTGAAAAATTGAGTGTTTTTGGTCCCCAAGGAAAAAACGTGTGATGCCGGGGTCAGAAAAAATGGTGCCCAGAAGTGAAAAAAAATTTCATCTCAAATGCAAAAACGGATGCTAGGACGTTAATCAGGGTGAAATTCCATACTTAAAAATGGTATTGCTTGCTGTTTTTAAAAATTGAGTGTTTTTGGTCCCCGAGGAAAAAACGTGTGATGCCGGGGTCAGAAAAAATGGTGCCCAGAACCGAAATTTTTTTTTCATCTCAAATGCAAAAACGAATGTTAGGACATTAATCAGGGTGAAATTCCATACTTAAAAATGGTATTGCTTGCTGTTTTTAAAAATTGATTGTTTTTGGTCCCCGAGGAAAAAATGCGTGATGCCGGGGTCAGAAAAAATGGTGCCCAGAAGTGAAAAAAAAAATTTCATCTCAAATGCAAAAATGAATGTTAGGACATTAATCAGGGTGAAATTCCATACTTAAAAATGGTATTGCTTGCTGTTTTTAAAAATTCAGTGTTTTTGGTCCCCGAGGAAAAAACGTGTGATGCCGGGGTCAGAAAAAATGGTGCCCAGAAGTGAAAAAAAAATTTCATCTCAAATGCAAAAATGAATGTTAGGACATTAATCAGGGTGAAATTCCATACTTAAAAATGGTATTGCTTGTTGTTTTTAAAAATTGAGTGTTTTTGGTCCCCGAGGAAAAAATGCGTGATGCCGGGGTCAGAAAAAATGGTGCCCAGAACCGAAATTTTTTTTCATCTCAAATGCAAAAACGAATGTTAGGACATTAATCAGGGTGAACTTCCATACTTAAAAATGGTATTGCTTGCTGTTTTGAAAAATTGAGTGTTTTTGGTCCCCAAGGAAAAAACGCGTGATGCCGGGGTCAGAAAAAATGGTGACCAGAAGTGAAAAAAAATTTCATCTCAAATGCAAAAACGGATGTTAGGACGTTAATCAGGGTGAAATTCTATACTTAAAAATGTTATTGCTTGCTGTTTTTAAAAATTGAGTGTTTTTGGTCCCCGAGGAAAAAATGTGTGATGCCGGGGTCAAAAAAAATGGTGCCCAGAAGTGAAAAAAAAAATTTCATCTCAAATGCAAAAACGAATGTTAGGACATTAATCAGGGTGAAATTCCATACTTAAAAATGGCATTGCTTGCTGTTTTTAAAAATTGAGTGTTTTTGGTCCCCGAGGAAAAAATGCGTGATGCCGGGGTCAGAAAAAATGGTGCCCAGAACCGAAATTTTTTTTCATCTCAAATGCAAAAACGAATGTTAGGACATTAATCAGGGTGAAATTCCATACTTAAAAATGGTATTGCTTGCTTTTTTAAAAAATTGAGTGTTTTTGGTCGATGAGGAAAAAATGCGTGATGCCGGGGTCAGAAAAAATGGTGCCCAGAACCGAAATTTTTTTTTCATCTCAAATGCAAAAACGGATGCTAGGACATTAATCAGGGTGAAATTCCATACTTAAAAATGGTATTGCTTGCTGTTTTTAAAAATTGAGTGTTTTTGGTCCCCGAGGAAAAAATGCGTGATGCCGGGGTCAGAAAAAATGGTGCCTAGAAGTGAAAAAAAAATTTCAAGTGAAATGCAAAAATGGATGCTAGGACATTAATCAAGGTTAAATTCCATACTTAAAAATGGTATTGCTTGCTGTTTTTAAAAATTGAGTGTTTTTGGTCCCCGAGGAAAAAATGCGTGATGCCGGGGTCAGAAAAAATGGTGCCCAGAACCGAAATTTTTTTTCATCTCAAATGCAAAAACGAATGTTAGGACATTAATCAGGGTGAAATTCCATACTTAAAAATGGTTCTGACCGCGGCATCACTAGTGTTTTTGGTCCCCGAGGAAAAAATTTGTGATGCCGGGGTCAAAAAAAATGGTGCCCAGAAGTGGAAAAAAAAATTCATCTCAAATGCAAAAACGGATGCTAGGACGTTAATCAGGGTGAAATTCCATACTTAAAAATGGTATTGCTTGCTGTTTTTAAAAATTGAGTGTTTTTGGTCCCCGAGGAAAAAATGCGTGATGCCGGGGTCAAAAAAAAATGGTGCCCAGAAGTGAAAAAAAAAATTTCAAGTGAAATGCAAAAACGGATGCCTGGACATGAAGCAGGGTGGAATTTCATACTTTAAAATGGTATTGCTTGCTGTTTTTAAAAATTGAGTGTTTTTGGTCCCCGAGGAAAAAATGCGTGATGCCGGGGTCAAAAAAAAATGGTGCCCAGAAGTGAAAAAAAAAATTTCAAGTGAAATGCAAAAATGGATGCTAGGACATTAATCAGGGTGAAATTCCATACTTAAAAATGGTATTGCTTGCTGTTTTTAAAAATTGAGTGTTTTTGGTCCCCGAGGAAAAAACGCGTGATGCCGGGGTCAGAAAAAATGGTGCCCAGAAGTGAAAAAAAAATTCATCTCAAATGCAAAAACGGATGCTAGGACGTTAATCAGGGTGAAATTCCATACTTAAAAATGGTATTGCTTGCTGTTTTTAAAAATTGAGTGTTTTTGGTCCCCGAGGAAAAAATGCGTGATGCCGGGGTCAGAAAAAATGGTGCCCAGAACCGAAATTTTTTTTCATCTCAAATGCAAAAACGAATGTTAGGACATTAATCAGGGTGAAATTCCATACTTAAAAATGGTTCTGACCGCGGCATCACGAGTGTTTTTGGTCCCCGAGGAAAAAATGTGTGATGCCGGGGTCAAAAAAAATGGTGCCCAGAAGTGAAAAAAAAATTTCATCTCAAATGCAAAAACGGATGCTAGGACATTACTCAGGGTGAAATTCCATACTTAAAAATGGTATTGCTTGCTGTTTTTAAAAATTGAGTGTTTTTGGTCCCCGGGGAAAAAATGCGTGATGCCGGGGTCAGAAAAAATGATGCCCAGAACCGAAATTTTTTTTTCATCTCAAATGCAAAAATGAATGTTAGGACATTAATCAGGGTGAAATTCCATACTTAAAAATGGTATTGCTTGCTGTTTTTAAAAATTGAGTGTTTTTGGTCCCCGAGGAAAAAACACCTGATGCCACGGGCAGAAAAAATGGTGTGAAGAAGCGGGAAAAAAATTTCATCTCAAATGCAAAGATGGATGCTAGGACGTTAATCAGGGTGAAATTCCATACTTAAAAATGGTATTGCTTGCTGTTTTTAAAAATTGAGTGTTTTTGGACCCCGAGGAAAAAAAGCCTGATGCGGTGGTCAGAAAAAAATGGTGCCCAGGATCGAAAAAAAAATTTTCATCTCAAATGCAAAAATGGATGCTAGGACGTTAATCAGGGTGAAATTCCATACTAAAAAATGGTATTGCTTGCTGTTTTGAAAAATTGAGTGTTTTTGGTCCCCAAGGAAAAAACGTGTGATGCCGGGGTCAGAAAAAATGGTGCCCAGAAGTGAAAAAAAATTTCATCTCAAATGCAAAAACGGATGCTAGGACGTTAATCAGGGTGAAATTCCATACTTAAAAATGGTATTGCTTGCTGTTTTTAAAAATTGAGTGTTTTTGGTCCCCGAGGAAAAAACGTGTGATGCCGGGGTCAGAAAAAATGGTGCCCAGAACCGAAATTTTTTTTTCATCTCAAATGCAAAAACGAATGTTAGGACATTAATCAGGGTGAAATTCCATACTTAAAAATGGTATTGCTTGCTGTTTTTAAAAATTGATTGTTTTTGGTCCCCGAGGAAAAAATGCGTGATGCCGGGGTCAGAAAAAATGGTGCCCAGAAGTGAAAAAAAAAATTTCATCTCAAATGCAAAAATGAATGTTAGGACATTAATCAGGGTGAAATTCCATACTTAAAAATGGTATTGCTTGCTGTTTTTAAAAATTCAGTGTTTTTGGTCCCCGAGGAAAAAACGTGTGATGCCGGGGTCAGAAAAAATGGTGCCCAGAAGTGAAAAAAAAATTTCATCTCAAATGCAAAAATGAATGTTAGGACATTAATCAGGGTGAAATTCCATACTTAAAAATGGTATTGCTTGTTGTTTTTAAAAATTGAGTGTTTTTGGTCCCCGAGGAAAAAATGCGTGATGCCGGGGTCAGAAAAAATGGTGCCCAGAACCGAAATTTTTTTTCATCTCAAATGCAAAAACGAATGTTAGGACATTAATCAGGGTGAAATTCCATACTTAAAAATGGTTCTGACCGCGGCATCACTAGTGTTTTTGGTCCCCGAGGAAAAAATGTGTGATGCCGGGGTCAAAAAAAATGGTGCCCAGAAGTGGAAAAAAAAATTCATCTCAAATGCAAAAACGGATGCTAGGACGTTAATCAGGGTGAAATTCCATACTTAAAAATGGTATTGCTTGCTGTTTTTAAAAATTGAGTGTTTTTGGTCCCCGAGGAAAAAATGCGTGATGCCGGGGTCAAAAAAAAATGGTGCCCAGAAGTGAAAAAAAAAATTTCAAGTGAAATGCAAAAACGGATGCCTGGACATGAAGCAGGGTGGAATTTCATACTTTAAAATGGTATTGCTTGCTGTTTTTAAAAATTGAGTGTTTTTGGTCCCCGAGGAAAAAACGCGTGATGCCGGGGTTAGAAAAAATGGTGCCCAAAAGTGAAAAAAAATTTCATCTCAAATGCAAAAACGGATGCTAGGACGTTAATCAGGGTGAAATTCCATACTTAAAAATGGTATTGCTTGCTGTTTTTAAAAATTGAGTGTTTTTGGTCCCCGAGGAAAAAGTGTGTGATGCCGGGGTCAGAAAAAATGATGCCCAGAACCGAAATTTTTTTTTCATCTCAAATGCAAAAACGAATGTTAGGACATTAATCAGGGTGAAATTCCATACTTAAAAATGGTATTGCTTGCTGTTTTTAAAAATTGAGTGTTTTTGGTCCCCGAGGAAAAAACACCTGATGCCACGGTCAGAAAAAATGGTGCGAAGAAGCGGGAAAAAAATTTCATCTCAAATGCAAAGATGGATGCTAGGACGTTAATCAGGGTGAAATTCCATACTTAAAAATGGTATTGCTTGCTGTTTTTAAAAATTGATTGTTTTTGGTCCCCGAGGAAAAAATGCGTGATGCCGGGGTCAGAAAAAATGGTGCCCAGAAGTGAAAAAAAAAATTTCATCTCAAATGCAAAAACAAATGTTAGGACATTAATCAGGGTGAAATTCCATACTTAAAAATGGTATTGCTTGCTTTTTTAAAAAATTGAGTGTTTTTGGTCGACGAGGAAAAAATGCGAGATGCCGGGGTCAGAAAAAATGGTGCCTAGAACCGAAATTTTTTTTTCATCTCAAATGCAAAAACGGATGCTAGGACATTAATCACGGTGAAATTCGATACTTAAAAATAGTATTGCTTGCTGTTTTTAAAAATTGAGTGTTTTTGGTCCCCGAGGAAAAAATGCGTGATGCCGGGGTCAGAAAAAATGGTGCCCAGAACCGAAATTTTTTTTCATCTCAAATGCAAAAATGAATGTTAGGACATTAATCAGGGTGAAATTCCATACTTAAAAATGGTTCTGACCGCGGCATCACAAGTGTTTTTGGTCCCCGAGGAAAAAATGTGTGATGCCGGGGTCAAAAAAAATGGTGCCCATTAGTGAAAAAAAATTTTTCATCACGAATGCAAAAACGGATGCTAGGACATTACTCAGGGTGAAATTCCATACTTAAAAATGGTATTGCTTGCTGTTTTTTAAAAATGAGTGTTTTTGGTCACCGAGGAAAAAGTGCGTGATGCCGGGGTCAGAAAAAATGATGCCCAGAACCGAAATTTTTTTTTCATCTCAAATGCAAAAACGAATGTTAGGACATTAATCAGGGTGAACTTCCATACTTAAAAATGGTATTGCTTGCTGTTTTGAAAAATTGAGTGTTTTTGGTCCCCAAGGAAAAAACGCGTGATGCCGGGGTCAGAAAAAATGGTGACCAGAAGTGAAAAAAAATTTCATCTCAAATGCAAAAACGGATGTTAGGACGTTAATCAGGGTGAAATTCTATACTTAAAAATGTTATTGCTTGCTGTTTTTAAAAATTGAGTGTTTTTGGTCCCCGAGGAAAAAATGTGTGATGCCGGGGTCAAAAAAAATGGTGCCCAGAAGTGAAAAAAAAAATTTCATCTCAAATGCAAAAACGAATGTTAGGACATTAATCAGGGTGAAATTCCATACTTAAAAATGGCATTGCTTGCTGTTTTTAAAAATTGAGTGTTTTTGGTCCCCGAGGAAAAAATGCGTGATGCCGGGGTCAGAAAAAATGGTGCCCAGAACCGAAATTTTTTTTCATCTCAAATGCAAAAACGAATGTTAGGACATTAATCAGGGTGAAATTCCATACTTAAAAATGGTATTGCTTGCTTTTTTAAAAAATTGAGTGTTTTTGGTCGATGAGGAAAAAATGCGTGATGCCGGGGTCAGAAAAAATGGTGCCCAGAACCGAAATTTTTTTTTCATCTCAAATGCAAAAACGGATGCTAGGACATTAATCAGGGTGAAATTCCATACTTAAAAATGGTATTGCTTGCTGTTTTTAAAAATTGAGTGTTTTTGGTCCCCGAGGAAAAAATGCGTGATGCCGGGGTCAGAAAAAATGGTGCCTAGAAGTGAAAAAAAAATTTCAAGTGAAATGCAAAAATGGATGCTAGGACATTAATCAAGGTTAAATTCCATACTTAAAAATGGTATTGCTTGCTGTTTTTAAAAATTGAGTGTTTTTGGTCCCCGAGGAAAAAATGCGTGATGCCGGGGTCAGAAAAAATGGTGCCCAGAACCGAAATTTTTTTTCATCTCAAATGCAAAAACGAATGTTAGGACATTAATCAGGGTGAAATTCCATACTTAAAAATGGTTCTGACCGCGGCATCAATAGTGTTTTTGGTCCCCGAGGAAAAAATTTGTGATGCCGGGGTCAAAAAAAATGGTGCCCAGAAGTGGAAAAAAAAATTCATCTCAAATGCAAAAACGGATGCTAGGACGTTAATCAGGGTGAAATTCCATACTTAAAAATGGTATTGCTTGCTGTTTTTAAAAATTGAGTGTTTTTGGTCCCCGAGGAAAAAATGCGTGATGCCGGGGTCAAAAAAAAATGGTGCCCAGAAGTGAAAAAAAAATTTCAAGTGAAATGCAAAAACGGATGCCTGGACATGAAGCAGGGTGGAATTTCATACTTTAAAATGGTATTGCTTGCTGTTTTTAAAAATTGAGTGTTTTTGGTCCCCGAGGAAAAAATGCGTGATGCCGGGGTCAAAAAAAAATGGTGCCCAGAAGTGAAAAAAAAAATTTCAAGTGAAATGCAAAAATGGATGCTAGGACATTAATCAGGGTGAAATTCCATACTTAAAAATGGTATTGCTTGCTGTTTTTAAAAATTGAGTGTTTTTGGTCCCCGAGGAAAAAATGCGTGATGCCGGGGTCAAAAAAAAAATGGTGCCCAGAAGTGAAAAAAAATTTCATCTCAAATGCAAAAATGGATGCTAGGACGTTAATCAGGGTGAAATTCCATACTTAAAAATGGTATTGCTTGCTGTTTTTAAAAATTGAGTGTTTTTGGACCCCGAGGAAAAAAAGCCTGATGCGGTGGTCAGAAAAAAATGGTGCCCAGGATCGAAAAAAAAATTTTCATCTCAAATGCAAAAATGGATGCTAGGACGTTAATCAGGGTGAAATTCCATACTAAAAAATGGTATTGCTTGCTGTTTTGAAAAATTGAGTGTTTTTGGTCCCCAAGGAAAAAACGTGTGATGCCGGGGTCAGAAAAAATGGTGCCCAGAAGTGAAAAAAAATTTCATCTCAAATGCAAAAACGGATGCTAGGACGTTAATCAGGGTGAAATTCCATACTTAAAAATGGTATTGCTTGCTGTTTTTAAAAATTGAGTGTTTTTGGTCCCCGAGGAAAAAACGTGTGATGCCGGGGTCAGAAAAAATGGTGCCCAGAACCGAAATTTTTTTTTCATCTCAAATGCAAAAACGAATGTTAGGACATTAATCAGGGTGAAATTCCATACTTAAAAATGGTATTGCTTGCTGTTTTTAAAAATTGATTGTTTTTGGTCCCCGAGGAAAAAATGCGTGATGCCGGGGTCAGAAAAAATGGTGCCCAGAAGTGAAAAAAAAAATTTCATCTCAAATGCAAAAATGAATGTTAGGACATTAATCAGGGTGAAATTCCATACTTAAAAATGGTATTGCTTGCTGTTTTTAAAAATTCAGTGTTTTTGGTCCCCGAGGAAAAAACGTGTGATGCCGGGGTCAGAAAAAATGGTGCCCAGAAGTGAAAAAAAAATTTCATCTCAAATGCAAAAATGAATGTTAGGACATTAATCAGGGTGAAATTCCATACTTAAAAATGGTATTGCTTGTTGTTTTTAAAAATTGAGTGTTTTTGGTCCCCGAGGAAAAAATGCGTGATGCCGGGGTCAGAAAAAATGGTGCCCAGAACCGAAATTTTTTTTCATCTCAAATGCAAAAACGAATGTTAGGACATTAATCAGGGTGAAATTCCATACTTAAAAATGGTTCTGACCGCGGCATCACTAGTGTTTTTGGTCCCCGAGGAAAAAATGTGTGATGCCGGGGTCAAAAAAAATGGTGCCCAGAAGTGGAAAAAAAAATTCATCTCAAATGCAAAAACGGATGCTAGGACGTTAATCAGGGTGAAATTCCATACTTAAAAATGGTATTGCTTGCTGTTTTTAAAAATTGAGTGTTTTTGGTCCCCGAGGAAAAAATGCGTGATGCCGGGGTCAGAAAAAATGGTGCCCAGAACCGAAATTTTTTTTCATCTCAAATGCAAAAACGAATGTTAGGACATTAATCAGGGTGAAATTCCATACTTAAAAATGGTATTGCTTGCTTTTTTAAAAAATTGAGTGTTTTTGGTCGATGAGGAAAAAATGCGTGATGCCGGGGTCAGAAAAAATGGTGCCCAGAACCGAAATTTTTTTTTCATCTCAAATGCAAAAACGGATGCTAGGACATTAATCAGGGTGAAATTCCATACTTAAAAATGGTATTGCTTGCTGTTTTTAAAAATTGAGTGTTTTTGGTCCCCGAGGAAAAAATGCGTGATGCCGGGGTCAGAAAAAATGGTGCCTAGAAGTGAAAAAAAAATTTCAAGTGAAATGCAAAAATGGATGCTAGGACATTAATCAAGGTTAAATTCCATACTTAAAAATGGTATTGCTTGCTGTTTTTAAAAATTGAGTGTTTTTGGTCCCCGAGGAAAAAATGCGTGATGCCGGGGTCAGAAAAAATGGTGCCCAGAACCGAAATTTTTTTTCATCTCAAATGCAAAAACGAATGTTAGGACATTAATCAGGGTGAAATTCCATACTTAAAAATGGTTCTGACCGCGGCATCAATAGTGTTTTTGGTCCCCGAGGAAAAAATTTGTGATGCCGGGGTCAAAAAAAATGGTGCCCAGAAGTGGAAAAAAAAATTCATCTCAAATGCAAAAACGGATGCTAGGACGTTAATCAGGGTGAAATTCCATACTTAAAAATGGTATTGCTTGCTGTTTTTAAAAATTGAGTGTTTTTGGTCCCCGAGGAAAAAATGCGTGATGCCGGGGTCAAAAAAAAATGGTGCCCAGAAGTGAAAAAAAAATTTCAAGTGAAATGCAAAAACGGATGCCTGGACATGAAGCAGGGTGGAATTTCATACTTTAAAATGGTATTGCTTGCTGTTTTTAAAAATTGAGTGTTTTTGGTCCCCGAGGAAAAAATGCGTGATGCCGGGGTCAAAAAAAAATGGTGCCCAGAAGTGAAAAAAAAAATTTCAAGTGAAATGCAAAAATGGATGCTAGGACATTAATCAGGGTGAAATTCCATACTTAAAAATGGTATTGCTTGCTGTTTTTAAAAATTGAGTGTTTTTGGTCCCCGAGGAAAAAATGCGTGATGCCGGGGTCAAAAAAAAAATGGTGCCCAGAAGTGAAAAAAAATTTCATCTCAAATGCAAAAATGGATGCTAGGACGTTAATCAGGGTGAAATTCCATACTTAAAAATGGTATTGCTTGCTGTTTTTAAAAATTGAGTGTTTTTGGACCCCGAGGAAAAAAAGCCTGATGCGGTGGTCAGAAAAAAATGGTGCCCAGGATCGAAAAAAAAATTTTCATCTCAAATGCAAAAATGGATGCTAGGACGTTAATCAGGGTGAAATTCCATACTAAAAAATGGTATTGCTTGCTGTTTTGAAAAATTGAGTGTTTTTGGTCCCCGAGGAAAAAACGTGTGATGCCGGGGTCAGAAAAAAATGGTGCCCAGGATCGAAAAAAAAATTTTCATCTCAAATGCAAAAATGAATGTTAGGACATTAATCAGGGTGAAATTCCATACTTAAAAATGGTATTGCTTGTTGTTTTTAAAAATTGAGTGTTTTTGGTCCCCGAGGAAAAAATGCGTGATGCCGGGGTCAGAAAAAATGGTGCCCAGAACCGAAATTTTTTTTCATCTCAAATGCAAAAACGAATGTTAGGACATTAATCAGGGTGAAATTCCATACTTAAAAATGGTTCTGACCGCGGCATCACTAGTGTTTTTGGTCCCCGAGGAAAAAATGTGTGATGCCGGGGTCAAAAAAAATGGTGCCCAGAAGTGGAAAAAAAAATTCATCTCAAATGCAAAAACGGATGCTAGGACGTTAATCAGGGTGAAATTCCATACTTAAAAATGGTATTGCTTGCTGTTTTTAAAAATTGAGTGTTTTTGGTCCCCGAGGAAAAAATGCGTGATGCCGGGGTCAGAAAAAATGGTGCCCAGAACCGAAATTTTTTTTCATCTCAAATGCAAAAACGAATGTTAGGACATTAATCAGGGTGAAATTCCATACTTAAAAATGGTATTGCTTGCTTTTTTAAAAAATTGAGTGTTTTTGGTCGATGAGGAAAAAATGCGTGATGCCGGGGTCAGAAAAAATGGTGCCCAGAACCGAAATTTTTTTTTCATCTCAAATGCAAAAACGGATGCTAGGACATTAATCAGGGTGAAATTCCATACTTAAAAATGGTATTGCTTGCTGTTTTTAAAAATTGAGTGTTTTTGGTCCCCGAGGAAAAAATGCGTGATGCCGGGGTCAGAAAAAATGGTGCCTAGAAGTGAAAAAAAAATTTCAAGTGAAATGCAAAAATGGATGCTAGGACATTAATCAAGGTTAAATTCCATACTTAAAAATGGTATTGCTTGCTGTTTTTAAAAATTGAGTGTTTTTGGTCCCCGAGGAAAAAATGCGTGATGCCGGGGTCAGAAAAAATGGTGCCCAGAACCGAAATTTTTTTTCATCTCAAATGCAAAAACGAATGTTAGGACATTAATCAGGGTGAAATTCCATACTTAAAAATGGTTCTGACCGCGGCATCAATAGTGTTTTTGGTCCCCGAGGAAAAAATTTGTGATGCCGGGGTCAAAAAAAATGGTGCCCAGAAGTGGAAAAAAAAATTCATCTCAAATGCAAAAACGGATGCTAGGACGTTAATCAGGGTGAAATTCCATACTTAAAAATGGTATTGCTTGCTGTTTTTAAAAATTGAGTGTTTTTGGTCCCCGAGGAAAAAATGCGTGATGCCGGGGTCAAAAAAAAATGGTGCCCAGAAGTGAAAAAAAAATTTCAAGTGAAATGCAAAAACGGATGCCTGGACATGAAGCAGGGTGGAATTTCATACTTTAAAATGGTATTGCTTGCTGTTTTTAAAAATTGAGTGTTTTTGGTCCCCGAGGAAAAAATGCGTGATGCCGGGGTCAAAAAAAAATGGTGCCCAGAAGTGAAAAAAAAAATTTCAAGTGAAATGCAAAAATGGATGCTAGGACATTAATCAGGGTGAAATTCCATACTTAAAAATGGTATTGCTTGCTGTTTTTAAAAATTGAGTGTTTTTGGTCCCCGAGGAAAAAATGCGTGATGCCGGGGTCAAAAAAAAAATGGTGCCCAGAAGTGAAAAAAAATTTCATCTCAAATGCAAAAATGGATGCTAGGACGTTAATCAGGGTGAAATTCCATACTTAAAAATGGTATTGCTTGCTGTTTTTAAAAATTGAGTGTTTTTGGACCCCGAGGAAAAAAAGCCTGATGCGGTGGTCAGAAAAAAATGGTGCCCAGGATCGAAAAAAAAATTTTCATCTCAAATGCAAAAATGGATGCTAGGACGTTAATCAGGGTGAAATTCCATACTAAAAAATGGTATTGCTTGCTGTTTTGAAAAATTGAGTGTTTTTGGTCCCCAAGGAAAAAACGTGTGATGCCGGGGTCAGAAAAAATGGTGCCCAGAAGTGAAAAAAAATTTCATCTCAAATGCAAAAACGGATGCTAGGACGTTAATCAGGGTGAAATTCCATACTTAAAAATGGTATTGCTTGCTGTTTTTAAAAATTGAGTGTTTTTGGTCCCCGAGGAAAAAACGTGTGATGCCGGGGTCAGAAAAAATGGTGCCCAGAACCGAAATTTTTTTTTCATCTCAAATGCAAAAACGAATGTTAGGACATTAATCAGGGTGAAATTCCATACTTAAAAATGGTATTGCTTGCTGTTTTTAAAAATTGATTGTTTTTGGTCCCCGAGGAAAAAATGCGTGATGCCGGGGTCAGAAAAAATGGTGCCCAGAAGTGAAAAAAAAAATTTCATCTCAAATGCAAAAATGAATGTTAGGACATTAATCAGGGTGAAATTCCATACTTAAAAATGGTATTGCTTGCTGTTTTTAAAAATTCAGTGTTTTTGGTCCCCGAGGAAAAAACGTGTGATGCCGGGGTCAGAAAAAATGGTGCCCAGAAGTGAAAAAAAAATTTCATCTCAAATGCAAAAATGAATGTTAGGACATTAATCAGGGTGAAATTCCATACTTAAAAATGGTATTGCTTGTTGTTTTTAAAAATTGAGTGTTTTTGGTCCCCGAGGAAAAAATGCGTGATGCCGGGGTCAGAAAAAATGGTGCCCAGAACCGAAATTTTTTTTCATCTCAAATGCAAAAACGAATGTTAGGACATTAATCAGGGTGAAATTCCATACTTAAAAATGGTTCTGACCGCGGCATCACTAGTGTTTTTGGTCCCCGAGGAAAAAATGTGTGATGCCGGGGTCAAAAAAAATGGTGCCCAGAAGTGGAAAAAAAAATTCATCTCAAATGCAAAAACGGATGCTAGGACGTTAATCAGGGTGAAATTCCATACTTAAAAATGGTATTGCTTGCTGTTTTTAAAAATTGAGTGTTTTTGGTCCCCGAGGAAAAAATGCGTGATGCCGGGGTCAAAAAAAAATGGTGCCCAGAAGTGAAAAAAAAAATTTCAAGTGAAATGCAAAAACGGATGCCTGGACATGAAGCAGGGTGGAATTTCATACTTTAAAATGGTATTGCTTGCTGTTTTTAAAAATTGAGTGTTTTTGGTCCCCGAGGAAAAAACGCGTGATGCCGGGGTTAGAAAAAATGGTGCCCAAAAGTGAAAAAAAATTTCATCTCAAATGCAAAAACGGATGCTAGGATGTTAATCAGGGTGAAATTCCATACTTAAAAATGGTATTGCTTGCTGTTTTTAAAAATTGAGTGTTTTTGGTCCCCGAGGAAAAAGTGTGTGATGCCGGGGTCAGAAAAAATGATGCCCAGAACCGAAATTTTTTTTTCATCTCAAATGCAAAAACGAATGTTAGGACATTAATCAGGGTGAAATTCCATACTTAAAAATGGTATTGCTTGCTGTTTTTAAAAATTGAGTGTTTTTGGTCCCCGAGGAAAAAACACCTGATGCCACGGTCAGAAAAAATGGTGCGAAGAAGCGGGAAAAAATTTCATCTCAAATGCAAAGATGGATGCTAGGACGTTAATCAGGGTGAAATTCCATACTTAAAAATGGTATTGCTTGCTGTTTTTAAAAATTGATTGTTTTTGGTCCCCGAGGAAAAAATGCGTGATGCCGGGGTCAGAAAAAATGGTGCCCAGAAGTGAAAAAAAAAATTTCATCTCAAATGCAAAAATGAATGTTAGGACATTAATCAGGGTGAAATTCCATACTTAAAAATGGTATTGCTTGCTGTTTTGAAAAATTGAGTGTTTTTGGTCCCCGAGGAAAAAACGTGTGATGCCGGGGTCAGAAAAAATGGTGCCCAGAAGTGAAAAAAAAATTTCATCTCAAATGCAAAAATGAATGTTAGGACATTAATCAGGGTGAAATTCCATACTTAAAAATGGTATTGCTTGTTGTTTTTAAAAATTGAGTGTTTTTGGTCCCCGAGGAAAAAATGCGTGATGCCGGGGTCAAAAAAAAATGGTGCCCAGAAGTGAAAAAAAAAATTTCAAGTGAAATGCAAAAACGGATGCCTGGACATGAAGCAGGGTGGAATTTCATACTTTAAAATGGTATTGCTTGCTGTTTTTAAAAATTGAGTGTTTTTGGTCCCCGAGGAAAAAACGCATGATGCCGGGGTTAGAAAAAATGGTGCCCAAAAGTGAAAAAAAATTTCATCTCAAATGCAAAAACGGATGCTAGGACGTTAATCAGGGTGAAATTCCATACTTAAAAATGGTATTGCTTGCTGTTTTTAAAAATTGAGTGTTTTTGGTCCCCGAGGAAAAAGTGTGTGATGCCGGGGTCAGAAAAAATGATGCCCAGAACCGAAATTTTTTTTTCATCTCAAATGCAAAAACGAATGTTAGGACATTAATCAGGGTGAAATTCCATACTTAAAAATGGTATTGCTTGCTGTTTTTAAAAATTGAGTGTTTTTGGTCCCCGAGGAAAAAACACCTGATGCCACGGTCAGAAAAAATGGTGCGAAGAAGCGGGAAAAAAATTTCATCTCAAATGCAAAGATGGATGCTAGGACGTTAATCAGGGTGAAATTCCATACTTAAAAATGGTATTGCTTGCTGTTTTTAAAAATTGATTGTTTTTGGTCCCCGAGGAAAAAATGCGTGATGCCGGGGTCAGAAAAAATGGTGCCCAGAAGTGAAAAAAAAAATTTCATCTCAAATGCAAAAATGAATGTTAGGACATTAATCAGGGCGAAATTCCATACTTAAAAATGGTTCTGACCGCGGCATCACGAGTGTTTTTGGTCCCCGAGGAAAAAATGCGTGATGCCGGGGTCAAAAAAAATGGTGCCCAGAAGTGAAAAAAAATTTTTCATCTCAAATGCAAAAACGGATGCTAGGACATTAATCACGGTGAAATTCAATACTTAAAAATGGTATTGCTTGCTGTTTTTAAAAATTGAGTGTTTTTGGTCCCCGAGGAAAAAATGCGTGAAGCCGGGGTCAGAAAAAATGATGCCCAGAACCGAAATTTTTTTTTCATCTCAAATGCAAAAACGAATGTTAGGATATTAATCAGGGTGAAATTCCATACTTAAAAATGGTATTGCTTGCTGTTTTGAAAAATTGAGTGTTTTTGGTCCCCAAGGAAAAAACGCGTGATGCCGGGGTCAGAAAAAATGGTGCCCAGAAGTGAAAAAAAATTTCATCTCAAATGCAAAAACGGATGCTAGGACATTAATCAGGGTGAAATTCCATACTTAAAAATGGTATTGCTTGCTTTTTTAAAAAATTGAGTGTTTTTGGTCGACGAGGAAAAAATGCGAGATGCCGGGGTCAGAAAAAATGGTGCCTAGAACCGAAATTTTTTTTTCATCTCAAATGCAAAAACGGATGCTAGGACATTAATCACGGTGAAATTCGATACTTAAAAATGGTATTGCTTGCTGTTTTTAAAAATTGAGTGTTTTTGGTCCCCGAGGAAAAAATGCGTGATGCCGGGGTCAGAAAAAATGGTGCCCAGAACCGAAATTTTTTTTCATCTCAAATGCAAAAATGAATGTTAGGACATTAATCAGGGTGAAATTCCATACTTAAAAATGGTTCTGACCGCGGCATCACAAGTGTTTTTGGTCCCCGAGGAAAAAATGTGTGATGCCGGGGTCAAAAAAAATGGTGCCCATTAGTGAAAAAAAATTTTTCATCACGAATGCAAAAACGGATGCTAGGACATTACTCAGGGTGAAATTCCATACTTAAAAATGGTATTGCTTGCTGTTTTTTAAAAATGAGTGTTTTTGGTCACCGAGGAAAAAGTGCGTGATGCCGGGGTCAGAAAAAATGATGCCCAGAACCGAAATTTTTTTTTCATCTCAAATGCAAAAACGAATGTTAGGACATTAATCAGGGTGAACTTCCATACTTAAAAATGGTATTGCTTGCTGTTTTGAAAAATTGAGTGTTTTTGGTCCCCAAGGAAAAAACGCGTGATGCCGGGGTCAGAAAAAATGGTGACCAGAAGTGAAAAAAAATTTCATCTCAAATGCAAAAACGGATGTTAGGACGTTAATCAGGGTGAAATTCTATACTTAAAAATGTTATTGCTTGCTGTTTTTAAAAATTGAGTGTTTTTGGTCCCCGAGGAAAAAATGTGTGATGCCGGGGTCAAAAAAAATGGTGCCCAGAAGTGAAAAAAAAAATTTCATCTCAAATGCAAAAACGAATGTTAGGACATTAATCAGGGTGAAATTCCATACTTAAAAATGGCATTGCTTGCTGTTTTTAAAAATTGAGTGTTTTTGGTCCCCGAGGAAAAAATGCGTGATGCCGGGGTCAGAAAAAATGGTGCCCAGAACCGAAATTTTTTTTCATCTCAAATGCAAAAACGAATGTTAGGACATTAATCAGGGTGAAATTCCATACTTAAAAATGGTATTGCTTGCTTTTTTAAAAAATTGAGTGTTTTTGGTCGATGAGGAAAAAATGCGTGATGCCGGGGTCAGAAAAAATGGTGCCCAGAACCGAAATTTTTTTTTCATCTCAAATGCAAAAACGGATGCTAGGACATTAATCAGGGTGAAATTCCATACTTAAAAATGGTATTGCTTGCTGTTTTTAAAAATTGAGTGTTTTTGGTCCCCGAGGAAAAAATGCGTGATGCCGGGGTCAGAAAAAATGGTGCCTAGAAGTGAAAAAAAAATTTCAAGTGAAATGCAAAAATGGATGCTAGGACATTAATCAAGGTTAAATTCCATACTTAAAAATGGTATTGCTTGCTGTTTTTAAAAATTGAGTGTTTTTGGTCGCCGAGGAAAAAATGCGTGATGCCGGGGTCAGAAAAAATGGTGCCCAGAACCGAAATTTTTTTTCATCTCAAATGCAAAAACGAATGTTAGGACATTAATCAGGGTGAAATTCCATACTTAAAAATGGTTCTGACCGCGGCATCACTAGTGTTTTTGGTCCCCGAGGAAAAAATTTGTGATGCCGGGGTCAAAAAAAATGGTGCCCAGAAGTGGAAAAAAAAATTCATCTCAAATGCAAAAACGGATGCTAGGACGTTAATCAGGGTGAAATTCCATACTTAAAAATGGTATTGCTTGCTGTTTTTAAAAATTGAGTGTTTTTGGTCCCCGAGGAAAAAATGCGTGATGCCGGGGTCAAAAAAAAATGGTGCCCAGAAGTGAAAAAAAAAATTTCAAGTGAAATGCAAAAACGGATGCCTGGACATGAAGCAGGGTGGAATTTCATACTTTAAAATGGTATTGCTTGCTGTTTTTAAAAATTGAGTGTTTTTGGTCCCCGAGGAAAAAATGCGTGATGCCGGGGTCAAAAAAAAATGGTGCCCAGAAGTGAAAAAAAAAATTTCAAGTGAAATGCAAAAATGGATGCTAGGACATTAATCAGGGTGAAATTCCATACTTAAAAATGGTATTGCTTGCTGTTTTTAAAAATTGAGTGTTTTTGGTCCCCGAGGAAAAAACGCGTGATGCCGGGGTCAGAAAAAATGGTGCCCAGAAGTGAAAAAAAAATTCATCTCAAATGCAAAAACGGATGCTAGGACGTTAATCAGGGTGAAATTCCATACTTAAAAATGGTATTGCTTGCTGTTTTTAAAAATTGAGTGTTTTTGGTCCCCGAGGAAAAAATGCGTGATGCCGGGGTCAGAAAAAATGGTGCCCAGAACCGAAATTTTTTTTCATCTCAAATGCAAAAACGAATGTTAGGACATTAATCAGGGTGAAATTCCATACTTAAAAATGGTTCTGACCGCGGCATCACGAGTGTTTTTGGTCCCCGAGGAAAAAATGTGTGATGCCGGGGTCAAAAAAAATGGTGCCCAGAAGTGAAAAAAAAATTTCATCTCAAATGCAAAAACGGATGCTAGGACATTACTCAGGGTGAAATTCCATACTTAAAAATGGTATTGCTTGCTGTTTTTAAAAATTGAGTGTTTTTGGTCCCCGGGGAAAAAATGCGTGATGCCGGGGTCAGAAAAAATGATGCCCAGAACCGAAATTTTTTTTTCATCTCAAATGCAAAAATGAATGTTAGGACATTAATCAGGGTGAAATTCCATACTTAAAAATGGTATTGCTTGCTGTTTTTAAAAATTGAGTGTTTTTGGTCCCCGAGGAAAAAACACCTGATGCCACGGGCAGAAAAAATGGTGTGAAGAAGCGGGAAAAAAATTTCATCTCAAATGCAAAGATGGATGCTAGGACGTTAATCAGGGTGAAATTCCATACTTAAAAATGGTATTGCTTGCTGTTTTTAAAAATTGAGTGTTTTTGGACCCCGAGGAAAAAAAGCCTGATGCGGTGGTCAGAAAAAAATGGTGCCCAGGATCGAAAAAAAAATTTTCATCTCAAATGCAAAAATGGATGCTAGGACGTTAATCAGGGTGAAATTCCATACTAAAAAATGGTATTGCTTGCTGTTTTGAAAAATTGAGTGTTTTTGGTCCCCAAGGAAAAAACGTGTGATGCCGGGGTCAGAAAAAATGGTGCCCAGAAGTGAAAAAAAATTTCATCTCAAATGCAAAAACGGATGCTAGGACGTTAATCAGGGTGAAATTCCATACTTAAAAATGGTATTGCTTGCTGTTTTTAAAAATTGAGTGTTTTTGGTCCCCGATGAAAAAACGTGTGATGCCGGGGTCAGAAAAAATGATGCCCAGAACCGAAATTTTTTTTTCATCTCAAATGCAAAAACGAATGTTAGGACATTAATCAGGGTGAAATTCCATACTTAAAAATGGTATTGCTTGCTGTTTTTAAAAATTGATTGTTTTTGGTCCCCGAGGAAAAAATGCGTGATGCCGGGGTCAGAAAAAATGGTGCCCAGAAGTGAAAAAAAAAATTTCATCTCAAATGCAAAAATGAATGTTAGGACATTAATCAGGGTGAAATTCCATACTTAAAAATGGTATTGCTTGCTGTTTTTAAAAATTCAGTGTTTTTGGTCCCCGAGGAAAAAACGTGTGATGCCGGGGTCAGAAAAAATGGTGCCCAGAAGTGAAAAAAAAATTTCATCTCAAATGCAAAAATGAATGTTAGGACATTAATCAGGGTGAAATTCCATACTTAAAAATGGTATTGCTTGTTGTTTTTAAAAATTGAGTGTTTTTGGTCCCCGAGGAAAAAATGCGTGATGCCGGGGTCAGAAAAAATGGTGCCCAGAACCGAAATTTTTTTTCATCTCAAATGCAAAAACGAATGTTAGGACATTAATCAGGGTGAAATTCCATACTTAAAAATGGTTCTGACCGCGGCATCACTAGTGTTTTTGGTCCCCGAGGAAAAAATGTGTGATGCCGGGGTCAAAAAAAATGGTGCCCAGAAGTGGAAAAAAAAATTCATCTCAAATGCAAAAACGGATGCTAGGACGTTAATCAGGGTGAAATTCCATACTTAAAAATGGTATTGCTTGCTGTTTTTAAAAATTGAGTGTTTTTGGTCCCCGAGGAAAAAATGCGTGATGCCGGGGTCAAAAAAAAATGGTGCCCAGAAGTGAAAAAAAAAAATTTCAAGTGAAATGCAAAAACGGATGCCTGGACATGAAGCAGGGTGGAATTTCATACTTTAAAATGGTATTGCTTGCTGTTTTTAAAAATTGAGTGTTTTTGGTCCCCGAGGAAAAAACGCGTGATGCCGGGGTTAGAAAAAATGGTGCCCAGAAGTGAAAAAAAATTTCATCTCAAATGCAAAAACGGATGCTAGGACGTTAATCAGGGTGAAATTCCATACTTAAAAATGGTATTGCTTGCTGTTTTTAAAAATTGAGTGTTTTTGGTCCCCGAGGAAAAAGTGTGTGATGCCGGGGTCAGAAAAAATGATGCCCAGAACCGAAATTTTTTTTTCATCTCAAATGCAAAAACGAATGTTAGGACATTAATCAGGGTGAAATTCCATACTTAAAAATGGTATTGCTTGCTGTTTTTAAAAATTGAGTGTTTTTGGTCCCCGAGGAAAAAACACCTGATGCCACGGTCAGAAAAAATGGTGCGAAGAAGCGGGAAAAAAATTTCATCTCAAATGCAAAGATGGATGCTAGGACGTTAATCAGGGTGAAATTCCATACTTAAAAATGGTATTGCTTGCTGTTTTTAAAAATTGATTGTTTTTGGTCCCCGAGGAAAAAATGCGTGATGCCGGGGTCAGAAAAAATGGTGCCCAGAAGTGAAAAAAAAAATTTCATCTCAAATGCAAAAATGAATGTTAGGACATTAATCAGGGTGAAATTCCATACTTAAAAATGGTATTGCTTGCTGTTTTTAAAAATTGAGTGTTTTTGGTCCCCGAGGAAAAAACGTGTGATGCCGGGGTCAGAAAAAATGGTGCCCAGAAGTGAAAAAAAAATTTCATCTCAAATGCAAAAATGAATGTTAGGACATTAATCAGGGTGAAATTCCATACTTAAAAATGGTATTGCTTGTTGTTTTTAAAAATTGAGTGTTTTTGTTCCCCGAGGAAAAAATGCGTGATGCCGGGGTCAGAAAAAATGGTGCCCAGAACCAAAATTTTTTTTCATCTCAAATGCAAAAACGAATGTTAGGACATTAATCAGGGTGAAATTCCATACTTAAAAATGGTTCTGACCGCGGCATCACTAGTGTTTTTGGTCCCCGAGGAAAAAATGTGTGATGCCGGGGTCAAAAAAAATGGTGCCCAGAAGTGGAAAAAAAAATTCATCTCAAATGCAAAAACGGATGCTAGGACGTTAATCAGGGTGAAATTCCATACTTAAAAATGGTATTGCTTGCTGTTTTTAAAAATTGAGTGTTTTTGGTCCCCGAGGAAAAAATGCGTGATGCCGGGGTCAAAAAAAAATGGTGCCCAGAAGTGAAAAAAAAAATTTCAAGTGAAATGCAAAAACGGATGCCTGGACATGAAGCAGGGTGGAATTTCATACTTTAAAATGGTATTGCTTGCTGTTTTTAAAAATTGAGTGTTTTTGGTCCCCGAGGAAAAAACGCGTGATGCCGGGGTCAGAAAAAATGGTGCCCAAAAGTGAAAAAAAATTTCATCTCAAATGCAAAAACGGATGCTAGGACGTTAATCAGGGTGAAATTCCATACTTAAAAATGGTATTGCTTGCTGTTTTTAAAAATTGAGTGTTTTTGGTCCCCGAGGAAAAAATGCGTGATGCCGGGGTCAAAAAAAAAATGGTGCCCAGAAGTGGAAAAAAAAAATTCATCTCAAATGCAAAAATGAATGTTAGGACATTAATCAGGGTGAAATTCCATACTTAAAAATGGTATTGCTTGCTGTTTTTAAAAATTGAGTGTTTTTGGTCCCCAAGGAAAAAGTGTGTGATGCCGGGGTCAGAAAAAATGGTGCCCAGAACCGAAATTTTTTTTCATCTCAAATGCAAAAACGAATGTTAGGACATTAATCAGGGTGAAATTCCATACTTAAAAATGGTTCTGACCGCGGCATCACGAGTGTTTTTGGTCCCCGAGGAAAAAATGTGTGATGCCGGGGTCAAAAAAAATGGTGCGAAGAAGCGGGAAAAAAATTTCATCTCAAATGCAAAGATGGATGCTAGGACGTTAATCAGGGTGAAATTCCATACTTAAAAATGGTATTGCTTGCTGTTTTTAAAAATTGATTGTTTTTGGTCCCCGAGGAAAAAATGCGTGATGCCGGGGTCAGAAAAAATGGTGCCCAGAAGTGAAAAAAAAAATTTCATCTCAAATGCAAAAATGAATGTTAGGACATTAATCAGGGTGAAATTCCATACTTAAAAATGGTATTGCTTGCTGTTTTTAAAAATTGAGTGTTTTTGGTCCCCGAGAAAAAAACGTGTGATGCCGGGGTCAGAAAAAATGGTGCCCAGAAGTGAAAAAAAAATTTCATCTCAAATGCAAAAATGAATGTTAGGACATTAATCAGGGTGAAATTCCATACTTAAAAATGGTATTGCTTGTTGTTTTTAAAAATTGAGTGTTTTTGGTCCCCGAGGAAAAAATGCGTGATGCCGGGGTCAGAAAAAATGGTGCCCAGAACCGAAATTTTTTTTCATCTCAAATGCAAAAACGAATGTTAGGACATTAATCAGGGTGAAATTCCATACTTAAAAATGGTTCTGACCGCGGCATCACTAGTGTTTTTGGTCCCCGAGGAAAAAATGTGTGATGCCGGGGTCAAAAAAAATGGTGCCCAGAAGTGGAAAAAAAAATTCATCTCAAATGCAAAAACGGATGCTAGGACGTTAATCAGGGTGAAATTCCATACTTAAAAATGGTATTGCTTGCTGTTTTTAAAAATTGAGTGTTTTTGGTCCCCGAGGAAAAAATGCGTGATGCCGGGGTCAAAAAAAAATGGTGCCCAGAAGTGAAAAAAAAAATTTCAAGTGAAATGCAAAAACGGATGCCTAGACATGAAGCAGGGTGGAATTTCATACTTTAAAATGGTATTGCTTGCTGTTTTTAAAAATTGAGTGTTTTTGGTCCCCGAGGAAAAAACGCGTGATGCCGGGGTCAGAAAAAATGGTGCCCAAAAGTGAAAAAAAATTTCATCTCAAATGCAAAAACGGATGCTAGGACGTTAATCAGGGTGAAATTCCATACTTAAAAATGGTATTGCTTGCTGTTTTTAAAAATTGAGTGTTTTTGGTCCCCGGGGAAAAAATGCGTGATGCCGGGGTCAGAAAAAATGGTGCCCATTAGTGAAAAAAAAATTTTCATCTCAAATGCAAAAATGGATGCTAGGACATTACTCAGGTTGAAATTCCGTACTTAAAAATGGTATTGCTTGCTGTTTTTTAAAATTGAGTGTTTTTGGTCCCCGAGGAAAAAGTGTGTGATGCCGGGGTCAGAAAAAATGATGCCCAGAACCGAAATTTTTTTTTCATCTCAAATGCAAAAACGAATGTTAGGACATTAATCAGGGTGAAATTCCATACTTAAAAATGGTATTGCTTGCTGTTTTTAAAAATTGAGTGTTTTTGGTCCCCGAGGAAAAAATGCGTGATGCCGGGGTCAGAAAAAATGGTGCCCAGAACCGAATTTTTTTTTTCATCTCAAATGCAAAAACGAATGCTAGGAGATTAGTCAGGGTGAAATTCCATACTTAAAAATGGTATTGCTTGCTGTTTTCCAAAATTGAGTGTTTTTGGTCCCCGAGGAAAAAACACCTGATGCGGCGGTCAGAAAAAAATGGTGCCCAGGATCGGAAAAAAAAATTTCATCTCAAATGCAAAAATGGATGCTAGGACGTTAATCAGGGTGAAATTCCATACTAAAAAATGGTATTGCTTGCTGTTTTGAAAAATTGAGTGTTTTTGGTCCCCAAGGAAAAAAAGCGTGATGCCGGGGTCAGAAAAAATGGTGCCCAGAAGTGAAAAAAAAAATTTCAAGTGAAATGCAAAAATGGATGCTAGGACATTAATCAGGGTGAAATTCCATACTTAAAAATGGTATTGCTTGCTGTTTTTAAAAATTGATTGTTTTTGGTCCCCGAGGAAAAAATGCGTGATGCCGGGGTCAGAAAAAATGGTGCCCAGAAGTGAAAAAAAAAATTTCATCTCAAATGCAAAAATGAATGTTAGGACATTAATCAGGGTGAAATTCCATACTTAAAAATGGTATTGCTTGCTGTTTTTAAAAATTCAGTGTTTTTGGTCCCCGAGGAAAAAACGTGTGATGCCGGGGTCAGAAAAAATGGTGCCCAGAAGTGAAAAAAAAATTTCATCTCAAATGCAAAAATGAATGTTAGGACATTAATCAGGGTGAAATTCCATACTTAAAAATGGTATTGCTTGTTGTTTTTAAAAATTGAGTGTTTTTGGTCCCCGAGGAAAAAGTGTGTGATGCCGGGGTCAGAAAAAATGATGCCCAGAACCGAAATTTTTTTTTCATCTCAAATGCAAAAACGAATGTTAGGACATTAATCAGGGTGAAATTCCATACTTAAAAATGGTATTGCTTGCTGTTTTTAAAAATTGAGTGTTTTTGGTCCCCGAGGAAAAAACACCTGATGCCACGGTCAGAAAAAATGGTGCGAAGAAGCGGGAAAAAAATTTCATCTCAAATGCAAAGATGGATGCTAGGACGTTAATCAGGGTGAAATTCCATACTTAAAAATGGTATTGCTTGCTGTTTTTAAAAATTGAGTGTTTTTGGTCCCCGAGGAAAAAATGCGTGATGCCGGGGTCAGAAAAAATGGTGCCCAGAAGTGAAAAAAAAATTTCAAGTGAAATGCAAAAATGGATGCTAGGACATTAATCAAGATTAAATTCCATACTTAAAAATGGTATTGCTTGCTGTTTTTAAAAATTGAGTGTTTTTGGTCCCCGAGGAAAAAATGCGTGATGCCGGGGTCAGAAAAAATGGTGCCCAGAACCGAAATTTTTTTTCATCTCAAATGCAAAAACGAATGTTAGGACATTAATCAGGGTGAAATTCCATACTAAAAAATGGTTCTGACCGCGGCATCACTAGTGTTTTTGGTCCCCGAGGAAAAAATGTGTGATGCCGGGGTCAAAAAAAATGGTGCCCAGAAGTGGAAAAAAAATTCATCTCAAATGCAAAAACGGATGCTAGGACGTTAATCAGGGTGAAATTCCATACTTAAAAATGGTATTGCTTGCTGTTTTTAAAAATTGAGTGTTTTTGGTCCCCGAGGAAAAAATGCGTGATGCCGGGGTCAAAAAAAAATGGTGCCCAGAAGTGAAAAAAAAAAATTTCAAGTGAAATGCAAAAACGGATGCCTGGACATGAAGCAGGGTGGAATTTCATACTTTAAAATGGTATTGCTTGCTGTTTTTTAAAATTGAGTGTTTTTGGTCCCCGAGGAAAAAATGCGTGATGCCGGGGTCAAAAAAAAAATGGTGCCCAGAAGTGAAAAAAAAAATTTCAAGTGAAATGCAAAAATGGATGCTAGGACATTAATCAGGGTGAAATTCCATACTTAAAAATGGTATTGCTTGCTGTTTTTAAAAATTGAGTGTTTTTGGTCCCCGAGGAAAAAACGCGTGATGCTGGGGTCAGAAAAAATGGTGCCCAGAAGTGAAAAAAAAATTCATCTCAAATGCAAAAACGGATGCTAGGACGTTAATCAGGGTGAAATTCCATACTTAAAAATGGTATTGCTTGCTGTTTTTAAAAATTGAGTGTTTTTGGTCCCCGAGGAAAAAATGCGTGATGCTGGGGTCAGAAAAAATGGTGCCCAGAACCGAAATTTTTTTTCATCTCAAATGCAAAAACGAATGTTAGGACATTAATCAGGGTGAAATTCCATACTTAAAAATGGTTCTGACCGCGGCATCACGAGTGTTTTTGGTCCCCGAGGAAAAAATGTGTGATGCCGGGGTCAAAAAAAATGGTGCCCAGAAGTGAAAAAAAAATTTCATCTCAAATGCAAAAACGGATGGTAGGACATTACTCAGGGTGAAATTCCATACTTAAAAATGGTATTGCTTGCTGTTTTTAAAAATTGAGTGTTTTTGGTCCCCGGGGAAAAAATGCGTGATGCCGGGGTCAGAAAAAATGGTGCCCATTAGTGAAAAAAAAAATTTCATCTCGAATGCAAAAATGGATGCTAGGACATTACTCAGGTTGAAATTCCGTACTTAAAAATGGTATTGCTTGCTGTTTTTTAAAATTGAGTGTTTTTGGTCCCCGAGGAAAAAGTGTGTGATGCCGGGGTCAGAAAAAATGATGCCCAGAACAGAAATTTTTTTTTCATCTCAAATGCAAAAATGAATGTTAGGACATTAATCAGGGTGAAATTCCATACTTAAAAATGGTATTGCTTGCTGTTTTTAAAAATTGAGTGTTTTTGGTCCCCGAGGAAAAAACACCTGATGCCACGGTCAGAAAAAATGGTGTGAAGAAGCGGGAAAAAAATTTCATCTCAAATGCAAAGATGGATGCTAGGACGTTAATCAGGGTGAAATTCCATACTTAAAAATGGTATTGCTTGCTGTTTTTAAAAATTGAGTGTTTTTGGTCCCCGAGGAAAAAAAGCCTGATGCGGTGGTCAGAAAAAAATGGTGCCCAGGATCGAAAAAAAAATTTTCATCTCAAATGCAAAAATGGATGCTAGGACGTTAATCAGGGTGAAATTCCATACTAAAAAATGGTATTGCTTGCTGTTTTGAAAAATTGAGTGTTTTTGGTCCCCAAGGAAAAAACGTGTGATGCCGGGGTCAGAAAAAATGGTGCCCAGAAGTGAAAAAAAATTTCATCTCAAATGCAAAAACGGATGCTAGGACGTTAATCAGGGTGAAATTCCATACTTAAAAATGGTATTGCTTGTTGTTTTTAAAAATTGAGTGTTTTTGGTCCCCGAGGAAAAAATGCGTGATGCCGGGGTCAGAAAAAATGGTGCCCAGAACCGAAATTTTTTTTCATCTCAAATGCAAAAACGAATGTTAGGACATTAATCAGGGTGAAATTCCATACTTAAAAATGGTTCTGACCGCGGCATCACTAGTGTTTTTGGTCCCCGAGGAAAAAATGTGTGATGACGGGGTCAAAAAAAATGGTGCCCAGAAGTGGAAAAAAAAATTCATCTCAAATGCAAAAACGGATGCTAGGACGTTAATCAGGGTGAAATTCCATACTTAAAAATGGTATTGCTTGCTGTTTTTAAAAATTGAGTGTTTTTGGTCCCCGAGGAAAAAATGCGTGATGCCGGGGTCAAAAAAAAATGGTGCCCAGAAGTGAAAAAAAAAATTTCAAGTGAAATGCAAAAACGGATGCCTGGACATGAAGCAGGGTGGAATTTCATACTTTAAAATGGTATTGCTTGCTGTTTTTAAAAATTGAATGTTTTTGGTCCCCGAGGAAAAAACGCGTGATGCCGGGGTCAGAAAAAATGGTGCCCAAAAGTGAAAAAAAATTTCATCTCAAATGCAAAAACGGATGCTAGGACGTTAATCAGGGTGAAATTCCATACTTAAAAATGGTATTGCTTGCTGTTTTTAAAAATTGAGTGTTTTTGGTCCCCGAGGAAAAAATGCGTGATGCCGGGGTCAAAAAAAAAATGGTGCCCAGAAGTGGAAAAAAAAAATTCATCTCAAATGCAAAAATGAATGTTAGGACATTAATCAGGGTGAAATTCCATACTTAAAAATGGTATTGCTTGCTGTTTTTAAAAATTGAGTGTTTTTGGTCCCCAAGGAAAAAGTGTGTGATGCCGGGGTCAGAAAAAATGGTGCCCAGAACCGAAATTTTTTTTCATCTCAAATGCAAAAACGAATGTTAGGACATTAATCAGGGTGAAATTCCATACTTAAAAATGGTTCTGACCGCGGCATCACGAGTGTTTTTGGTCCCCGAGGAAAAAATGTGTGATGCCGGGGTCAAAAAAAATGGTGCCCAGAAGTGAAAAAAAAATTTCATCTCAAATGCAAAAATGGATGCTAGGACATTACTCAGGGTGAAATTCCATACTTAAAAATGGTATTGCTTGCTGTTTTTAAAAATTGAGTGTTTTTGGTCCCCGGGGAAAAAATGCGTGATGCCGGGGTCAGAAAAAATGGTGCCCATTAGTGAAAAAAAAATTTTCATCTCGAATGCAAAAATGGATGCTAGGACATTACTCAGGTTGAAATTCCGTACTTAAAAATGGTATTGCTTGCTGTTTTTTAAAATTGAGTGTTTTTGGTCCCCGAGGAAAAAGTGTGTGATGCCGGGGTCAGAAAAAATGATGCCCAGAACCGAAATTTTTTTTTCATCTCAAATGCAAAAACGAATGTTAGGACATTAATCAGGGTGAAATTCCATACTTAAAAATGGTATTGCTTGCTGTTTTTAAAAATTGAGTGTTTTTGGTCCCCGAGGAAAAAATGCGTGATGCCGGGGTCAAAAAAAAATGGTGCCCAGAAGTGAAAAAAAAAATTTCAAGTGAAATGCAAAAACGGATGCCTGGACATGAAGCAGGGTGGAATTTCATACTTTAAAATGGTATTGCTTGCTGTTTTTAAAAATTGAGTGTTTTTGGTCCCCGAGGAAAAAATGTGTGATGCCGGGGTCAGAAAAAATGGTGCCCAGAACCGAAATTTTTTTTCATCTCAAATGCAAAAACGAATGTTAGGACATTAATCAGGGTGAAATTCCATACTTAAAAATGGTTCTGACCGCGGCATCACGAGTGTTTTTGGTCCCCGAGGAAAAAATGTGTGATGCCGGGGTCAAAAAAAATGGTGCCCAGAAGTGAAAAAAAAATTTCATCTCAAATGCAAAAATGGATGCTAGGACATTACTCAGGGTGAAATTCCATACTTAAAAATGGTATTGCTTGCTGTTTTTAAAAATTGAGTGTTTTTGGTCCCCGGGGAAAAAATGCGTGATGCCGGGGTCAGAAAAAATGGTGCCCATTAGTGAAAAAAAAATTTTCATCTCGAATGCAAAAATGGATGCTAGGACATTACTCAGGTTGAAATTCCGTACTTAAAAATGGTATTGCTTGCTGTTTTTTAAAATTGAGTGTTTTTGGTCCCCGAGGAAAAAGTGTGTGATGCCGGGGTCAGAAAAAATGATGCCCAGAACCGAAATTTTTTTTTCATCTCAAATGCAAAAACGAATGTTAGGACATTAATCAGGGTGAAATTCCATACTTAAAAATGGTATTGCTTGCTGTTTTTAAAAATTGAGTGTTTTTGGTCCCCGAGGAAAAAACACCTGATGCCACGGTCAAAAAAAATGGTGCCCAGAAGTGAAAAAAAATTTTTCATCTCAAATGCAAAAACGGATGCTAGGACATTAATCACGGTGAAATTCAATACTTAAAAATGGTATTGCTTGCTGTTTTTAAAAATTGAGTGTTTTTGGTCCCCGAGGAAAAAGTGTGTGATGCCGGGGTTAGAAAAAATGGTGCCCAGAACCGAAATTTTTTTTTCATCTCAAATGCAAAAACGAATGTTAGGATATTAATCAGGGTGAAATTCCATACTTAAAAATGGTATTGCTTGCTGTTTTGAAAAATTGAGTGTTTTTGGTCCCCAAGGAAAAAACGCGTGATGCCGGGGTCAGAAAAAATGGTGCCCAGAAGTGAAAAAAAATTTCATCTCAAATGCAAAAACGGATGCTAGGACGTTAATCAGGGTGAAATTCCATACTTAAAAATGGTATTGCTTGCTGTTTTTAAAAATTGAGTGTTTTTGGTCCCCGAGGAAAAAATGCGTGAAGCCGGGGTCAGAAAAAATGATGCCCAGAACCGAAATTTTTTTTCATCTCAAATGCAAAAACGAATGTTAGGACATTAATCAGGGTGAAATTCCATACTTAAAAATGGTATTGCTTGCTTTTTTAAAAAATTGAGTGTTTTTGGTCGACGAGGAAAAAATGCGAGATGCCGGGGTCAGAAAAAATGGTGCCTAGAACCGAAATTTTTTTTTCATCTCAAATGCAAAAACGGATGCTAGGACATTAATCACGGTGAAATTCGATACTTAAAAATGGTATTGCTTGCTGTTTTTAAAAATTGAGTGTTTTTGGTCCCCGAGGAAAAAATGCGTGATGCCGGGGTCAGAAAAAATGGTGCCCAGAACCGAAATTTTTTTTCATCTCAAATGCAAAAATGAATGTTAGGACATTAATCAGGGTGAAATTCCATACTTAAAAATGGTTCTGACCGCGGCATCACAAGTGTTTTTGGTCCCCGAGGAAAAAATGTGTGATGCCGGGGTCAAAAAAAATGGTGCCCATTAGTGAAAAAAAATTTTTCATCACGAATGCAAAAACGGATGCTAGGACATTACTCAGGGTGAAATTCCATACTTAAAAATGGTATTGCTTGCTGTTTTTTAAAAATGAGTGTTTTTGGTCACCGAGGAAAAAGTGCGTGATGCCGGGGTCAGAAAAAATGATGCCCAGAACCGAAATTTTTTTTTCATCTCAAATGCAAAAACGAATGTTAGGACATTAATCAGGGTGAACTTCCATACTTAAAAATGGTATTGCTTGCTGTTTTGAAAAATTGAGTGTTTTTGGTCCCCAAGGAAAAAACGCGTGATGCCGGGGTCAGAAAAAATGGTGACCAGAAGTGAAAAAAAATTTCATCTCAAATGCAAAAACGGATGTTAGGACGTTAATCAGGGTGAAATTCTATACTTAAAAATGTTATTGCTTGCTGTTTTTAAAAATTGAGTGTTTTTGGTCCCCGAGGAAAAAATGTGTGATGCCGGGGTCAAAAAAAATGGTGCCCAGAAGTGAAAAAAAAAATTTCATCTCAAATGCAAAAACGAATGTTAGGACATTAATCAGGGTGAAATTCCATACTTAAAAATGGCATTGCTTGCTGTTTTTAAAAATTGAGTGTTTTTGGTCCCCGAGGAAAAAATGCGTGATGCCGGGGTCAGAAAAAATGGTGCCCAGAACCGAAATTTTTTTTTCATCTCAAATGCAAAAACGGATGCTAGGACATTAATCAGGGTGAAATTCCATACTTAAAAATGGTATTGCTTGCTGTTTTTAAAAATTGAGTGTTTTTGGTCCCCGAGGAAAAAATGCGTGATGCCGGGGTCAGAAAAAATGGTGCCTAGAAGTGAAAAAAAAATTTCAAGTGAAATGCAAAAATGGATGCTAGGACATTAATCAAGGTTAAATTCCATACTTAAAAATGGTATTGCTTGCTGTTTTTAAAAATTGAGTGTTTTTGGTCCCCGAGGAAAAAATGCGTGATGCCGGGGTCAGAAAAAATGGTGCCCAGAACCGAAATTTTTTTTCATCTCAAATGCAAAAACGAATGTTAGGACATTAATCAGGGTGAAATTCCATACTTAAAAATGGTTCTGACCGCGGCATCACTAGTGTTTTTGGTCCCCGAGGAAAAAATTTGTGATGCCGGGGTCAAAAAAAATGGTGCCCAGAAGTGGAAAAAAAAATTCATCTCAAATGCAAAAACGGATGCTAGGACGTTAATCAGGGTGAAATTCCATACTTAAAAATGGTATTGCTTGCTGTTTTTAAAAATTGAGTGTTTTTGGTCCCCGAGGAAAAAATGCGTGATGCCGGGGTCAAAAAAAAATGGTGCCCAGAAGTGAAAAAAAAAATTTCAAGTGAAATGCAAAAACGGATGCCTGGACATGAAGCAGGGTGGAATTTCATACTTTAAAATGGTATTGCTTGCTGTTTTTAAAAATTGAGTGTTTTTGGTCCCCGAGGAAAAAATGCGTGATGCCGGGGTCAAAAAAAATGGTGCCCAGAAGTGAAAAAAAAAATTTCAAGTGAAATGCAAAAATGGATGCTAGGACATTACTCAGGGTGAAATTCCATACTTAAAAATGGTATTGCTTGCTGTTTTTAAAAATTGAGTGTTTTTGGTCCCCGGGGAAAAAATGCGTGATGCCGGGGTCAGAAAAAATGATGCCCAGAACCGAAATTTTTTTTTCATCTCAAATGCAAAAATGAATGTTAGGACATTAATCAGGGTGAAATTCCATACTTAAAAATGGTATTGCTTGCTGTTTTTAAAAATTGAGTGTTTTTGGTCCCCGAGGAAAAAACACCTGATGCCACGGGCAGAAAAAATGGTGTGAAGAAGCGGGAAAAAAATTTCATCTCAAATGCAAAGATGGATGCTAGGACGTTAATCAGGGTGAAATTCCATACTTAAAAATGGTATTGCTTGCTGTTTTTAAAAATTGAGTGTTTTTGGACCCCGAGGAAAAAAAGCCTGATGCGGTGGTCAGAAAAAAATGGTGCCCAGGATCGAAAAAAAAATTTTCATCTCAAATGCAAAAATGGATGCTAGGACGTTAATCAGGGTGAAATTCCATACTAAAAAATGGTATTGCTTGCTGTTTTGAAAAATTGAGTGTTTTTGGTCCCCAAGGAAAAAACGTGTGATGCCGGGGTCAGAAAAAATGGTGCCCAGAAGTGAAAAAAAATTTCATCTCAAATGCAAAAACGGATGCTAGGACGTTAACCAGGGTGAAATTCCATACTTAAAAATGGTATTGCTTGCTGTTTTTAAAAATTGAGTGTTTTTGGTCCCCGAGGAAAAAACGTGTGATGCCGGGGTCAGAAAAAATGATGCCCAGAACCGAAATTTTTTTTTCATCTCAAATGCAAAAACGAATGTTAGGACATTAATCAGGGTGAAATTCCATACTTAAAAATGGTATTGCTTGCTGTTTTTAAAAATTGATTGTTTTTGGTCCCCGAGGAAAAAATGCGTGATGCCGGGGTCAGAAAAAATGGTGCCCAGAAGTGAAAAAAAAAATTTCATCTCAAATGCAAAAATGAATGTTAGGACATTAATCAGGGTGAAATTCCATACTTAAAAATGGTATTGCTTGCTGTTTTTAAAAATTCAGTGTTTTTGGTCCCCGAGGAAAAAACGTGTGATGCCGGGGTCAGAAAAAATGGTGCCCAGAAGTGAAAAAAAAATTTCATCTCAAATGCAAAAATGAATGTTAGGACATTAATCAGGGTGAAATTCCATACTTAAAAATGGTATTGCTTGTTGTTTTTAAAAATTGAGTGTTTTTGGTCCCCGAGGAAAAAATGCGTGATGCCGGAGTCAGAAAAAATGGTGCCCAGAACCGAAATTTTTTTTCATCTCAAATGCAAAAACGAATGTTAGGACATTAATCAGGGTGAAATTCCATACTTAAAAATGGTTCTGACCGCGGCATCACTAGTGTTTTTGGTCCCCGAGGAAAAAATGTGTGATGCCGGGGTCAAAAAAAATGGTGCCCAGAAGTGGAAAAAAAAATTCATCTCAAATGCAAAAACGGATGCTAGGACGTTAATCAGGGTGAAATTCCATACTTAAAAATGGTATTGCTTGCTGTTTTTAAAAATTGAGTGTTTTTGGTCCCCGAGGAAAAAATGCGTGATGCCGGGGTCAAAAAAAAATGGTGCCCAGAAGTGAAAAAAAAAATTTCAAGTGAAATGCAAAAACGGATGCCTGGACATGAAGCAGGGTGGAATTTCATACTTTAAAATGGTATTGCTTGCTGTTTTTAAAAATTGAGTGTTTTTGGTCCCCGAGGAAAAAACGCGTGATGCCGGGGTTAGAAAAAATGGTGCCCAAAAGTGAAAAAAAATTTCATCTCAAATGCAAAAACGGATGCTAGGACGTTAATCAGGGTGAAATTCCATACTTAAAAATGGTATTGCTTGCTGTTTTTAAAAATTGAGTGTTTTTGGTCCCCGAGGAAAAAGTGTGTGATGCCGGGGTCAGAAAAAATGATGCCCAGAACCGAAATTTTTTTTTCATCTCAAATGCAAAAACGAATGTTAGGACATTAATCAGGGTGAAATTCCATACTTAAAAATGGTATTGCTTGCTGTTTTTAAAAATTGAGTGTTTTTGGTCCCCGAGGAAAAAACACCTGATGCCACGGTCAGAAAAAATGGTGCGAAGAAGCGGGAAAAAATTTCATCTCAAATGCAAAGATGGATGCTAGGACGTTAATCAGGGTGAAATTCCATACTTAAAAATGGTATTGCTTGCTGTTTTTAAAAATTGATTGTTTTTGGTCCCCGAGGAAAAAATGCGTGATGCCGGGGTCAGAAAAAATGGTGCCCAGAAGTGAAAAAAAAAATTTCATCTCAAATGCAAAAATGAATGTTAGGATATTAATCAGGGTGAAATTCCATACTTAAAAATGGTATTGCTTGCTGTTTTTAAAAATTGAGTGTTTTTGGTCCCCGAGGAAAAAACGTGTGATGCCGGGGTCAGAAAAAATGGTGCCCAGAAGTGAAAAAAAAATTTCATCTCAAATGCAAAAATGAATGTTAGGACATTAATCAGGGTGAAATTCCATACTTAAAAATGGTATTGCTTGTTGTTTTTAAAAATTGAGTGTTTTTGGTCCCCGAGGAAAAAATGCGTGATGCCGGGGTCAGAAAAAATGGTGCCCAGAACCGAAATTTTTTTTCATCTCAAATGCAAAAACGAATGTTAGGACATTAATCAGGGTGAAATTCCATACTTAAAAATGGTTCTGACCGCGGCATCACTAGTGTTTTTGGTCCCCGAGGAAAAAATGTGTGATGCCGGGGTCAAAAAAAATGGTGCCCAGAAGTGGAAAAAAAATTCATCTCAAATGCAAAAACGAATGTTAGGACATTAATCAGGGTGAACTTCCATACTTAAAAATGGTATTGCTTGCTGTTTTGAAAAATTGAGTGTTTTTGGTCCCCAAGGAAAAAACGCGTGATGCCGGGGTCAGAAAAAATGGTGACCAGAAGTGAAAAAAAATTTCATCTCAAATGCAAAAACGGATGTTAGGACGTTAATCAGGGTGAAATTCTATACTTAAAAATGTTATTGCTTGCTGTTTTTAAAAATTGAGTGTTTTTGGTCCCCGAGGAAAAAATGTGTGATGCCGGGGTCAAAAAAAATGGTGCCCAGAAGTGAAAAAAAAAATTTCATCTCAAATGCAAAAACGAATGTTAGGACATTAATCAGGGTGAAATTCCATACTTAAAAATGGCATTGCTTGCTGTTTTTAAAAATTGAGTGTTTTTGGTCCCCGAGGAAAAAATGCGTGATGCCGGGGTCAGAAAAAATGGTGCCCAGAACCGAAATTTTTTTTTCATCTCAAATGCAAAAACGGATGCTAGGACATTAATCAGGGTGAAATTCCATACTTAAAAATGGTATTGCTTGCTGTTTTTAAAAATTGAGTGTTTTTGGTCCCCGAGGAAAAAATGCGTGATGCCGGGGTCAGAAAAAATGGTGCCTAGAAGTGAAAAAAAAATTTCAAGTGAAATGCAAAAATGGATGCTAGGACATTAATCAAGGTTAAATTCCATACTTAAAAATGGTATTGCTTGCTGTTTTTAAAAATTGAGTGTTTTTGGTCCCCGAGGAAAAAATGCGTGATGCCGGGGTCAGAAAAAATGGTGCCCAGAACCGAAATTTTTTTTCATCTCAAATGCAAAAACGAATGTTAGGACATTAATCAGGGTGAAATTCCATACTTAAAAATGGTTCTGACCGCGGCATCACTAGTGTTTTTGGTCCCCGAGGAAAAAATTTGTGATGCCGGGGTCAAAAAAAATGGTGCCCAGAAGTGGAAAAAAAAATTCATCTCAAATGCAAAAACGGATGCTAGGACGTTAATCAGGGTGAAATTCCATACTTAAAAATGGTATTGCTTGCTGTTTTTAAAAATTGAGTGTTTTTGGTCCCCGAGGAAAAAATGCGTGATGCCGGGGTCAAAAAAAAATGGTGCCCAGAAGTGAAAAAAAAAATTTCAAGTGAAATGCAAAAACGGATGCCTGGACATGAAGCAGGGTGGAATTTCATACTTTAAAATGGTATTGCTTGCTGTTTTTAAAAATTGAGTGTTTTTGGTCCCCGAGGAAAAAATGCGTGATGCCGGGGTCAAAAAAAATGGTGCCCAGAAGTGAAAAAAAAAATTTCAAGTGAAATGCAAAAATGGATGCTAGGACATTACTCAGGGTGAAATTCCATACTTAAAAATGGTATTGCTTGCTGTTTTTAAAAATTGAGTGTTTTTGGTCCCCGGGGAAAAAATGCGTGATGCCGGGGTCAGAAAAAATGATGCCCAGAACCGAAATTTTTTTTTCATCTCAAATGCAAAAATGAATGTTAGGACATTAATCAGGGTGAAATTCCATACTTAAAAATGGTATTGCTTGCTGTTTTTAAAAATTGAGTGTTTTTGGTCCCCGAGGAAAAAACACCTGATGCCACGGGCAGAAAAAATGGTGTGAAGAAGCGGGAAAAAAATTTCATCTCAAATGCAAAGATGGATGCTAGGACGTTAATCAGGGTGAAATTCCATACTTAAAAATGGTATTGCTTGCTGTTTTTAAAAATTGAGTGTTTTTGGACCCCGAGGAAAAAAAGCCTGATGCGGTGGTCAGAAAAAAATGGTGCCCAGGATCGAAAAAAAAATTTTCATCTCAAATGCAAAAATGGATGCTAGGACGTTAATCAGGGTGAAATTCCATACTAAAAAATGGTATTGCTTGCTGTTTTGAAAAATTGAGTGTTTTTGGTCCCCAAGGAAAAAACGTGTGATGCCGGGGTCAGAAAAAATGGTGCCCAGAAGTGAAAAAAAATTTCATCTCAAATGCAAAAACGGATGCTAGGACGTTAACCAGGGTGAAATTCCATACTTAAAAATGGTATTGCTTGCTGTTTTTAAAAATTGAGTGTTTTTGGTCCCCGAGGAAAAAACGTGTGATGCCGGGGTCAGAAAAAATGATGCCCAGAACCGAAATTTTTTTTTCATCTCAAATGCAAAAACGAATGTTAGGACATTAATCAGGGTGAAATTCCATACTTAAAAATGGTATTGCTTGCTGTTTTTAAAAATTGATTGTTTTTGGTCCCCGAGGAAAAAATGCGTGATGCCGGGGTCAGAAAAAATGGTGCCCAGAAGTGAAAAAAAAAATTTCATCTCAAATGCAAAAATGAATGTTAGGACATTAATCAGGGTGAAATTCCATACTTAAAAATGGTATTGCTTGCTGTTTTTAAAAATTCAGTGTTTTTGGTCCCCGAGGAAAAAACGTGTGATGCCGGGGTCAGAAAAAATGGTGCCCAGAAGTGAAAAAAAAATTTCATCTCAAATGCAAAAATGAATGTTAGGACATTAATCAGGGTGAAATTCCATACTTAAAAATGGTATTGCTTGTTGTTTTTAAAAATTGAGTGTTTTTGGTCCCCGAGGAAAAAATGCGTGATGCCGGAGTCAGAAAAAATGGTGCCCAGAACCGAAATTTTTTTTCATCTCAAATGCAAAAACGAATGTTAGGACATTAATCAGGGTGAAATTCCATACTTAAAAATGGTTCTGACCGCGGCATCACTAGTGTTTTTGGTCCCCGAGGAAAAAATGTGTGATGCCGGGGTCAAAAAAAATGGTGCCCAGAAGTGGAAAAAAAAATTCATCTCAAATGCAAAAACGGATGCTAGGACGTTAATCAGGGTGAAATTCCATACTTAAAAATGGTATTGCTTGCTGTTTTTAAAAATTGAGTGTTTTTGGTCCCCGAGGAAAAAATGCGTGATGCCGGGGTCAAAAAAAAATGGTGCCCAGAAGTGAAAAAAAAAATTTCAAGTGAAATGCAAAAACGGATGCCTGGACATGAAGCAGGGTGGAATTTCATACTTTAAAATGGTATTGCTTGCTGTTTTTAAAAATTGAGTGTTTTTGGTCCCCGAGGAAAAAACGCGTGATGCCGGGGTTAGAAAAAATGGTGCCCAAAAGTGAAAAAAAATTTCATCTCAAATGCAAAAACGGATGCTAGGACGTTAATCAGGGTGAAATTCCATACTTAAAAATGGTATTGCTTGCTGTTTTTAAAAATTGAGTGTTTTTGGTCCCCGAGGAAAAAGTGTGTGATGCCGGGGTCAGAAAAAATGATGCCCAGAACCGAAATTTTTTTTTCATCTCAAATGCAAAAACGAATGTTAGGACATTAATCAGGGTGAAATTCCATACTTAAAAATGGTATTGCTTGCTGTTTTTAAAAATTGAGTGTTTTTGGTCCCCGAGGAAAAAACACCTGATGCCACGGTCAGAAAAAATGGTGCGAAGAAGCGGGAAAAAAATTTCATCTCAAATGCAAAGATGGATGCTAGGACGTTAATCAGGGTGAAATTCCATACTTAAAAATGGTATTGCTTGCTGTTTTTAAAAATTGATTGTTTTTGGTCCCCGAGGAAAAAATGCGTGATGCCGGGGTCAGAAAAAATGGTGCCCAGAAGTGAAAAAAAAAATTTCATCTCAAATGCAAAAATGAATGTTAGGATATTAATCAGGGTGAAATTCCATACTTAAAAATGGTATTGCTTGCTGTTTTTAAAAATTGAGTGTTTTTGGTCCCCGAGGAAAAAACGTGTGATGCCGGGGTCAGAAAAAATGGTGCCCAGAAGTGAAAAAAAAATTTCATCTCAAATGCAAAAATGAATGTTAGGACATTAATCAGGGTGAAATTCCATACTTAAAAATGGTATTGCTTGTTGTTTTTAAAAATTGAGTGTTTTTGGTCCCCGAGGAAAAAATGCGTGATGCCGGGGTCAGAAAAAATGGTGCCCAGAACCGAAATTTTTTTTCATCTCAAATGCAAAAACGAATGTTAGGACATTAATCAGGGTGAAATTCCATACTTAAAAATGGTTCTGACCGCGGCATCACTAGTGTTTTTGGTCCCCGAGGAAAAAATGTGTGATGCCGGGGTCAAAAAAAATGGTGCCCAGAAGTGGAAAAAAAAATTCATCTCAAATGCAAAAACGGATGCTAGGACGTTAATCAGGGTGAAATTCCATACTTAAAAATGGTATTGCTTGCTGTTTTTAAAAATTGAGTGTTTTTGGTCCCCGAGGAAAAAATGTGTGATGCCGGGGTCAAAAAAAAATGGTGCCCAGAAGTGAAAAAAAAAATTTCAAGTGAAATGCAAAAACGGATGCCTGGACATGAAGCAGGGTGGAATTTCATACTTTAAAATGGTATTGCTTGCTGTTTTTAAAAATTGAGTGTTTTTGGTCCCCGAGGAAAAAACGCGTGATGCCGGGGTCAGAAAAAATGGTGCCCAAAAGTGAAAAAAAATTTCATCTCAAATGCAAAAACGGATGCTAGGACGTTAATCAGGGTGAAATTCCATACTTAAAAATGGTATTGCTTGCTGTTTTTAAAAATTGAGTGTTTTTGGTCCCCGAGGAAAAAATGCGTGATGCCGGGGTCAAAAAAAAAATGGTGCCCAGAAGTGGAAAAAAAAAATTCATCTCAAATGCAAAAATGAATGTTAGGACATTAATCAGGGTGAAATTCCATACTTAAAAATGGTATTGCTTGCTGTTTTTAAAAATTGAGTGTTTTTGGTCCCCAAGGAAAAAGTGTGTGATGCCGGGGTCAGAAAAAATGGTGCCCAGAACCGAAATTTTTTTTCATCTCAAATGCAAAAACGAATGTTAGGACATTAATCAGGGTGAAATTCCATACTTAAAAATGGTTCTGACCGCGGCATCACGAGTGTTTTTGGTCCCCGAGGAAAAAATGTGTGATGCCGGGGTCAAAAAAAATGGTGCCCAGAAGTGAAAAAAAAATTTCATCTCAAATGCAAAAATGGATGCTAGGACATTACTCAGGGTGAAATTCCATACTTAAAAATGGTATTGCTTGCTGTTTTTAAAAATTGAGTGTTTTTGGTCCCCGGGGAAAAAATGCGTGATGCCGGGGTCAGAAAAAATGGTGCCCATTAGTGAAAAAAAAATTTTCATCTCGAATGCAAAAATGGATGCTAGGACATTACTCAGGTTGAAATTCCGTACTTAAAAATGGTATTGCTTGCTGTTTTTTAAAATTGAGTGTTTTTGGTCCCCGAGGAAAAAGTGTGTGATGCCGGGGTCAGAAAAAATGATGCCCAGAACCGAAATTTTTTTTTCATCTCAAATGCAAAAACGAATGCTAGGAGATTAGTCAGGGTGAAATTCCATACTTAAAAATGGTATTGCTTGCTGTTTTGAAAAATTGAGTGTTTTTGGTCCCCGAGGAAAAAACACCTGATGCGGCGGTCAGAAAAAAATGGTGCCCAGGATCGGAAAAAAAAATTTCATCTCAAATGCAAAAATGGATGCTAGGATGTTAATCAGGGTGAAATTCCATACTAAAAAATGGTATTGCTTGCTGTTTTGAAAAATTGAGTGTTTTTGGTCCCCAAGGAAAAAACGCGTGATGCCGGGGTCAGAAAAAATGGTGCCCAGAAGTGAAAAAAAAAATTTCAAGTGAAATGCAAAAATGGATGCTAGGACATTAATCAGGGTGAAATTCCATACTTAAAAATGGTATTGCTTGCTGTTTTTAAAAATTGATTGTTTTTGGTCCCCGAGGAAAAAATGCGTGATGCCGGGGTCAGAAAAAATGGTGCCCAGAAGTGAAAAAAAAAATTTCATCTCAAATGCAAAAATGAATGTTAGGACATTAATCAGGGTGAAATTCCATACTTAAAAATGGTATTGCTTGCTGTTTTTAAAAATTCAGTGTTTTTGGTCCCCGAGGAAAAAACGTGTGATGCCGGGGTCAGAAAAAATGGTGCCCAGAAGTGAAAAAAAAATTTCATCTCAAATGCAAAAATGAATGTTAGGACATTAATCAGGGTGAAATTCCATACTTAAAAATGGTATTGCTTGTTGTTTTTAAAAATTGAGTGTTTTTGGTCCCCGAGGAAAAAGTGTGTGATGCCGGGGTCAGAAAAAATGATGCCCAGAACCGAAATTTTTTTTTCATCTCAAATGCAAAAACGAATGTTAGGATATTAATCAGGGTGAAATTCCATACTTAAAAATGGTATTGCTTGCTGTTTTTAAAAATTGAGTGTTTTTGGTCCCCGAGGAAAAAACACCTGATGCCACGGTCAGAAAAAATGGTGCGAAGAAGCGGGAAAAAAATTTCATCTCAAATGCAAAGATGGATGCTAGGACGTTAATCAGGGTGAAATTCCATACTTAAAAATGGTATTGCTTGCTGTTTTTAAAAATTGAGTGTTTTTGGTCCCCGAGGAAAAAATGCGTGATGCCGGGGTCAGAAAAAATGGTGCCCAGAACCGAAATTTTTTTTCATCTCAAATGCAAAAACGAATGTTAGGACATTAATCAGGGTGAAATTCCATACTTAAAAATGGTTCTGACCGCGGCATCACTAGTGTTTTTGGTCCCCGAGGAAAAAATTTGTGATGCCGGGGTCAAAAAAAATGGTGCCCAGAAGTGGAAAAAAAAATTCATCTCAAATGCAAAAACGGATGCTAGGACGTTAATCAGGGTGAAATTCCATACTTAAAAATGGTATTGCTTGCTGTTTTTAAAAATTGAGTGTTTTTGGTCCCCGAGGAAAAAATGCGTGATGCCGGGGTCAAAAAAAAATGGTGCCCAGAAGTGAAAAAAAAAATTTCAAGTGAAATGCAAAAACGGATGCCTGGACATGAAGCAGGGTGGAATTTCATACTTTAAAATGGTATTGCTTGCTGTTTTTAAAAATTGAGTGTTTTTGGTCCCCGAGGAAAAAATGCGTGATGCCGGGGTCAAAAAAAATGGTGCCCAGAAGTGAAAAAAAAAATTTCAAGTGAAATGCAAAAATGGATGCTAGGACATTACTCAGGGTGAAATTCCATACTTAAAAATGGTATTGCTTGCTGTTTTTAAAAATTGAGTGTTTTTGGTCCCCGGGGAAAAAATGCGTGATGCCGGGGTCAGAAAAAATGATGCCCAGAACCGAAATTTTTTTTTCATCTCAAATGCAAAAATGAATGTTAGGACATTAATCAGGGTGAAATTCCATACTTAAAAATGGTATTGCTTGCTGTTTTTAAAAATTGAGTGTTTTTGGTCCCCGAGGAAAAAACACCTGATGCCACGGGCAGAAAAAATGGTGTGAAGAAGCGGGAAAAAAATTTCATCTCAAATGCAAAGATGGATGCTAGGACGTTAATCAGGGTGAAATTCCATACTTAAAAATGGTATTGCTTGCTGTTTTGAAAAATTGAGTGTTTTTGGTCCCCGAGGAAAAAACACCTGATGCGGCGGTCAGAAAAAAATGGTGCCCAGGATCGGAAAAAAAAATTTCATCTCAAATGCAAAAATGGATGCTAGGACGTTAATCAGGGTGAAATTCCATACTAAAAAATGGTATTGCTTGCTGTTTTGAAAAATTGAGTGTTTTTGGTCCCCAAGGAAAAAACGCGTGATGCCGGGGTCAGAAAAAATGGTGCCCAGAAGTGAAAAAAAAAATTTCAAGTGAAATGCAAAAATGGATGCTAGGACATTAATCAGGGTGAAATTCCATACTTAAAAATGGTATTGCTTGCTGTTTTTAAAAATTGATTGTTTTTGGTCCCCGAGGAAAAAATGCGTGATGCCGGGGTCAGAAAAAATGGTGCCCAGAAGTGAAAAAAAAAATTTCATCTCAAATGCAAAAATGAATGTTAGGACATTAATCAGGGTGAAATTCCATACTTAAAAATGGTATTGCTTGCTGTTTTTAAAAATTCAGTGTTTTTGGTCCCCGAGGAAAAAACGTGTGATGCCGGGGTCAGAAAAAATGGTGCCCAGAAGTGAAAAAAAAATTTCATCTCAAATGCAAAAATGAATGTTAGGACATTAATCAGGGTGAAATTCCATACTTAAAAATGGTATTGCTTGTTGTTTTTAAAAATTGAGTGTTTTTGGTCCCCGAGGAAAAAGTGTGTGATGCCGGGGTCAGAAAAAATGATGCCCAGAACCGAAATTTTTTTTTCATCTCAAATGCAAAAACGAATGTTAGGACATTAATCAGGGTGAAATTCCATACTTAAAAATGGTATTGCTTGCTGTTTTTAAAAATTGAGTGTTTTTGGTCCCCGAGGAAAAAACACCTGATGCCACGGTCAGAAAAAATGGTGCGAAGAAGCGGGAAAAAAATTTCATCTCAAATGCAAAGATGGATGCTAGGACGTTAATCAGGGTGAAATTCCATACTTAAAAATGGTATTGCTTGCTGTTTTTAAAAATTGAGTGTTTTTGGTCCCCGAGGAAAAAATGCGTGATGCCGGGGTCAGAAAAAATGGTGCCCAGAACCGAAATTTTTTTTCATCTCAAATGCAAAAACGAATGTTAGGACATTAATCAGGGTGAAATTCCATACTTAAAAATGGTTCTGACCGCGGCATCACTAGTGTTTTTGGTCCCCGAGGAAAAAATTTGTGATGCCGGGGTCAAAAAAAATGGTGCCCAGAAGTGGAAAAAAAAATTCATCTCAAATGCAAAAACGGATGCTAGGACGTTAATCAGGGTGAAATTCCATACTTAAAAATGGTATTGCTTGCTGTTTTTAAAAATTGAGTGTTTTTGGTCCCCGAGGAAAAAATGCGTGATGCCGGGGTCAAAAAAAAATGGTGCCCAGAAGTGAAAAAAAAAATTTCAAGTGAAATGCAAAAACGGATGCCTGGACATGAAGCAGGGTGGAATTTCATACTTTAAAATGGTATTGCTTGCTGTTTTTAAAAATTGAGTGTTTTTGGTCCCCGAGGAAAAAATGCGTGATGCCGGGGTCAAAAAAAATGGTGCCCAGAAGTGAAAAAAAAAATTTCAAGTGAAATGCAAAAATGGATGCTAGGACATTACTCAGGGTGAAATTCCATACTTAAAAATGGTATTGCTTGCTGTTTTTAAAAATTGAGTGTTTTTGGTCCCCGGGGAAAAAATGCGTGATGCCGGGGTCAGAAAAAATGATGCCCAGAACCGAAATTTTTTTTTCATCTCAAATGCAAAAATGAATGTTAGGACATTAATCAGGGTGAAATTCCATACTTAAAAATGGTATTGCTTGCTGTTTTTAAAAATTGAGTGTTTTTGGTCCCCGAGGAAAAAACACCTGATGCCACGGGCAGAAAAAATGGTGTGAAGAAGCGGGAAAAAAATTTCATCTCAAATGCAAAGATGGATGCTAGGACGTTAATCAGGGTGAAATTCCATACTTAAAAATGGTATTGCTTGCTGTTTTTAAAAATTGAGTGTTTTTGGACCCCGAGGAAAAAAAGCCTGATGCGGTGGTCAGAAAAAAATGGTGCCCAGGATCGAAAAAAAAATTTTCATCTCAAATGCAAAAATGGATGCTAGGACGTTAATCAGGGTGAAATTCCATACTAAAAAATGGTATTGCTTGCTGTTTTGAAAAATTGAGTGTTTTTGGTCCCCAAGGAAAAAACGTGTGATGCCGGGGTCAGAAAAAATGGTGCCCAGAAGTGAAAAAAAATTTCATCTCAAATGCAAAAACGGATGCTAGGACGTTAATCAGGGTGAAATTCCATACTTAAAAATGGTATTGCTTGCTGTTTTTAAAAATTGAGTGTTTTTGGTCCCCGAGGAAAAAACGTGTGATGCCGGGGTCAGAAAAAATGATGCCCAGAACCGAAATTTTTTTTTCATCTCAAATGCAAAAACGAATGTTAGGACATTAATCAGGGTGAAATTCCATACTTAAAAATGGTATTGCTTGCTGTTTTTAAAAATTGATTGTTTTTGGTCCCCGAGGAAAAAATGCGTGATGCCGGGGTCAGAAAAAATGGTGCCCAGAAGTGAAAAAAAAAATTTCATCTCAAATGCAAAAATGAATGTTAGGACATTAATCAGGGTGAAATTCCATACTTAAAAATGGTATTGCTTGCTGTTTTTAAAAATTCAGTGTTTTTGGTCCCCGAGGAAAAAACGTGTGATGCCGGGGTCAGAAAAAATGGTGCCCAGAAGTGAAAAAAAAATTTCATCTCAAATGCAAAAATGAATGTTAGGACATTAATCAGGGTGAAATTCCATACTTAAAAATGGTATTGCTTGTTGTTTTTAAAAATTGAGTGTTTTTGGTCCCCGAGGAAAAAATGCGTGATGCCGGAGTCAGAAAAAATGGTGCCCAGAACCGAAATTTTTTTTCATCTCAAATGCAAAAACGAATGTTAGGACATTAATCAGGGTGAAATTCCATACTTAAAAATGGTTCTGACCGCGGCATCACTAGTGTTTTTGGTCCCCGAGGAAAAAATGTGTGATGCCGGGGTCAAAAAAAATGGTGCCCAGAAGTGGAAAAAAAAATTCATCTCAAATGCAAAAACGGATGCTAGGACGTTAATCAGGGTGAAATTCCATACTTAAAAATGGTATTGCTTGCTGTTTTTAAAAATTGAGTGTTTTTGGTCCCCGAGGAAAAAATGCGTGATGCCGGGGTCAAAAAAAAATGGTGCCCAGAAGTGAAAAAAAAAATTTCAAGTGAAATGCAAAAACGGATGCCTGGACATGAAGCAGGGTGGAATTTCATACTTTAAAATGGTATTGCTTGCTGTTTTTAAAAATTGAGTGTTTTTGGTCCCCGAGGAAAAAACGCGTGATGCCGGGGTTAGAAAAAATGGTGCCCAAAAGTGAAAAAAAATTTCATCTCAAATGCAAAAACGGATGCTAGGACGTTAATCAGGGTGAAATTCCATACTTAAAAATGGTATTGCTTGCTGTTTTTAAAAATTGAGTGTTTTTGGTCCCCGAGGAAAAAGTGTGTGATGCCGGGGTCAGAAAAAATGATGCCCAGAACCGAAATTTTTTTTTCATCTCAAATGCAAAAACGAATGTTAGGACATTAATCAGGGTGAAATTCCATACTTAAAAATGGTATTGCTTGCTGTTTTTAAAAATTGAGTGTTTTTGGTCCCCGAGGAAAAAACACCTGATGCCACGGTCAGAAAAAATGGTGCGAAGAAGCGGGAAAAAAATTTCATCTCAAATGCAAAGATGGATGCTAGGACGTTAATCAGGGTGAAATTCCATACTTAAAAATGGTATTGCTTGCTGTTTTTAAAAATTGATTGTTTTTGGTCCCCGAGGAAAAAATGCGTGATGCCGGGGTCAGAAAAAATGGTGCCCAGAAGTGAAAAAAAAAATTTCATCTCAAATGCAAAAATGAATGTTAGGATATTAATCAGGGTGAAATTCCATACTTAAAAATGGTATTGCTTGCTGTTTTTAAAAATTGAGTGTTTTTGGTCCCCGAGGAAAAAACGTGTGATGCCGGAGTCAGAAAAAATGGTGCCCAGAAGTGAAAAAAAAATTTCATCTCAAATGCAAAAATGAATGTTAGGACATTAATCAGGGTGAAATTCCATACTTAAAAATGGTATTGCTTGTTGTTTTTAAAAATTGAGTGTTTTTGGTCCCCGAGGAAAAAATGCGTGATGCCGGGGTCAGAAAAAATGGTGCCCAGAACCGAAATTTTTTTTCATCTCAAATGCAAAAACGAATGTTAGGACATTAATCAGGGTGAAATTCCATACTTAAAAATGGTTCTGACCGCGGCATCACTAGTGTTTTTGGTCCCCGAGGAAAAAATGTGTGATGCCGGGGTCAAAAAAAATGGTGCCCAGAAGTGGAAAAAAAAATTCATCTCAAATGCAAAAACGGATGCTAGGACGTTAATCAGGGTGAAATTCCATACTTAAAAATGGTATTGCTTGCTGTTTTTAAAAATTGAGTGTTTTTGGTCCCCGAGGAAAAAATGTGTGATGCCGGGGTCAAAAAAAAATGGTGCCCAGAAGTGAAAAAAAAAATTTCAAGTGAAATGCAAAAACGGATGCCTGGACATGAAGCAGGGTGGAATTTCATACTTTAAAATGGTATTGCTTGCTGTTTTTAAAAATTGAGTGTTTTTGGTCCCCGAGGAAAAAACGCGTGATGCCGGGGTCAGAAAAAATGGTGCCCAAAAGTGAAAAAAAATTTCATCTCAAATGCAAAAACGGATGCTAGGACGTTAATCAGGGTGAAATTCCATACTTAAAAATGGTATTGCTTGCTGTTTTTAAAAATTGAGTGTTTTTGGTCCCCGAGGAAAAAATGCGTGATGCCGGGGTCAAAAAAAAAATGGTGCCCAGAAGTGGAAAAAAAAAATTCATCTCAAATGCAAAAATGAATGTTAGGACATTAATCAGGGTGAAATTCCATACTTAAAAATGGTATTGCTTGCTGTTTTTAAAAATTGAGTGTTTTTGGTCCCCAAGGAAAAAGTGTGTGATGCCGGGGTCAGAAAAAATGGTGCCCAGAACCGAAATTTTTTTTCATCTCAAATGCAAAAACGAATGTTAGGACATTAATCAGGGTGAAATTCCATACTTAAAAATGGTTCTGACCGCGGCATCACGAGTGTTTTTGGTCCCCGAGGAAAAAATGTGTGATGCCGGGGTCAAAAAAAATGGTGCCCAGAAGTGAAAAAAAAATTTCATCTCAAATGCAAAAATGGATGCTAGGACATTACTCAGGGTGAAATTCCATACTTAAAAATGGTATTGCTTGCTGTTTTTAAAAATTGAGTGTTTTTGGTCCCCGGGGAAAAAATGCGTGATGCCGGGGTCAGAAAAAATGGTGCCCATTAGTGAAAAAAAAATTTTCATCTCGAATGCAAAAATGGATGCTAGGACATTACTCAGGTTGAAATTCCGTACTTAAAAATGGTATTGCTTGCTGTTTTTTAAAATTGAGTGTTTTTGGTCCCCGAGGAAAAAGTGTGTGATGCCGGGGTCAGAAAAAATGATGCCCAGAACCGAAATTTTTTTTTCATCTCAAATGCAAAAACGAATGCTAGGAGATTAGTCAGGGTGAAATTCCATACTTAAAAATGGTATTGCTTGCTGTTTTGAAAAATTGAGTGTTTTTGGTCCCCGAGGAAAAAACACCTGATGCGGCGGTCAGAAAAAAATGGTGCCCAGGATCGGAAAAAAAAATTTCATCTCAAATGCAAAAATGGATGCTAGGACGTTAATCAGGGTGAAATTCCATACTAAAAAATGGTATTGCTTGCTGTTTTGAAAAATTGAGTGTTTTTGGTCCCCAAGGAAAAAACGCGTGATGCCGGGGTCAGAAAAAATGGTGCCCAGAAGTGAAAAAAAAAATTTCAAGTGAAATGCAAAAATGGATGCTAGGACATTAATCAGGGTGAAATTCCATACTTAAAAATGGTATTGCTTGCTGTTTTTAAAAATTGATTGTTTTTGGTCCCCGAGGAAAAAATGCGTGATGCCGGGGTCAGAAAAAATGGTGCCCAGAAGTGAAAAAAAAAATTTCATCTCAAATGCAAAAATGAATGTTAGGACATTAATCAGGGTGAAATTCCATACTTAAAAATGGTATTGCTTGCTGTTTTTAAAAATTCAGTGTTTTTGGTCCCCGAGGAAAAAACGTGTGATGCCGGGGTCAGAAAAAATGGTGCCCAGAAGTGAAAAAAAAATTTCATCTCAAATGCAAAAATGAATGTTAGGACATTAATCAGGGTGAAATTCCATACTTAAAAATGGTATTGCTTGTTGTTTTTAAAAATTGAGTGTTTTTGGTCCCCGAGGAAAAAGTGTGTGATGCCGGGGTCAGAAAAAATGATGCCCAGAACCGAAATTTTTTTTTCATCTCAAATGCAAAAACGAATGTTAGGACATTAATCAGGGTGAAATTCCATACTTAAAAATGGTATTGCTTGCTGTTTTTAAAAATTGAGTGTTTTTGGTCCCCGAGGAAAAAACACCTGATGCCACGGTCAGAAAAAATGGTGCGAAGAAGCGGGAAAAAAATTTCATCTCAAATGCAAAGATGGATGCTAGGACGTTAATCAGGGTGAAATTCCATACTTAAAAATGGTATTGCTTGCTGTTTTTAAAAATTGAGTGTTTTTGGTCCCCGAGGAAAAAATGCGTGATGCCGGGGTCAGAAAAAATGGTGCCCAGAAGTGAAAAAAAAATTTCAAGTGAAATGCAAAAATGGATGCTAGGACATTAATCAAGGTTAAATTCCATACTTAAAAATGGTATTGCTTGCTGTTTTTAAAAATTGAGTGTTTTTGGTCCCCGAGGAAAAAATGCGTGATGCCGGGGTCAGAAAAAATGGTGCCCAGAACCGAAATTTTTTTTCATCTCAAATGCAAAAACGAATGTTAGGACATTAATCAGGGTGAAATTCCATACTAAAAAATGGTTCTGACCGCGGCATCACTAGTGTTTTTGGTCCCCGAGGAAAAAATGTGTGATGCCGGGGTCAAAAAAAATGGTGCCCAGAAGTGGAAAAAAAATTCATCTCAAATGCAAAAACGGATGCTAGGACGTTAATCAGGGTGAAATTCCATACTTAAAAATGGTATTGCTTGCTGTTTTTAAAAATTGAGTGTTTTTGGTCCCCGAGGAAAAAATGCGTGATGCCGGGGTCAAAAAAAAATGGTGCCCAGAAGTGAAAAAAAAAATTTCAAGTGAAATGCAAAAACGGATGCCTGGACATGAAGCAGGGTGGAATTTCATACTTTAAAATGGTATTGCTTGCTGTTTTTTAAAATTGAGTGTTTTTGGTCCCCGAGGAAAAAATGCGTGATGCCGGGGTCAAAAAAAAAATGGTGCCCAGAAGTGAAAAAAAAAATTTCAAGTGAAATGCAAAAATGGATGCTAGGACATTAATCAGGGTGAAATTCCATACTTAAAAATGGTATTGCTTGCTGTTTTTAAAAATTGAGTGTTTTTGGTCCCCGAGGAAAAAACGCGTGATGCTGGGGTCAGAAAAAATGGTGCCCAGAAGTGAAAAAAAAATTCATCTCAAATGCAAAAACGGATGCTAGGACGTTAATCAGGGTGAAATTCCATACTTAAAAATGGTATTGCTTGCTGTTTTTAAAAATTGAGTGTTTTTGGTCCCCGAGGAAAAAATGCGTGATGCTGGGGTCAGAAAAAATGGTGCCCAGAACCGAAATTTTTTTTCATCTCAAATGCAAAAACGAATGTTAGGACATTAATCAGGGTGAAATTCCATACTTAAAAATGGTTCTGACCGCGGCATCACGAGTGTTTTTGGTCCCCGAGGAAAAAATGTGTGATGCCGGGGTCAAAAAAAATGGTGCCCAGAAGTGAAAAAAAAATTTCATCTCAAATGCAAAAACGGATGCTAGGACATTACTCAGGGTGAAATTCCATACTTAAAAATGGTATTGCTTGCTGTTTTTAAAAATTGAGTGTTTTTGGTCCCCGGGGAAAAAATGCGTGATGCCGGGGTCAGAAAAAATGGTGCCCATTAGTGAAAAAAAAATTTTCATCTCGAATGGAAAAATGGATGCTAGGACATTACTCAGGTTGAAATTCCGTACTTAAAAATGGTATTGCTTGCTGTTTTTTAAAATTGAGTGTTTTTGGTCCCCAAGGAAAAAGTGTGTGATGCCGGGGTCAGAAAAAATGGTGCCCAGAACCGAAATTTTTTTTCATCTCAAATGCAAAAACGAATGTTAGGACATTAATCAGGGTGAAATTCCATACTTAAAAATGGTTCTGACCGCGGCATCACGAGTGTTTTTGGTCCCCGAGGAAAAAATGTGTGATGCCGGGGTCAAAAAAAATGGTGCCCAGAAGTGAAAAAAAAATTTCATCTCAAATGCAAAAATGGATGCTAGGACATTACTCAGGGTGAAATTCCATACTTAAAAATGGTATTGCTTGCTGTTTTTAAAAATTGAGTGTTTTTGGTCCCCGGGGAAAAAATGCGTGATGCCGGGGTCAGAAAAAATGGTGCCCATTAGTGAAAAAAAAATTTTCATCTCGAATGCAAAAATGGATGCTAGGACATTACTCAGGTTGAAATTCCGTACTTAAAAATGGTATTGCTTGCTGTTTTTTAAAATTGAGTGTTTTTGGTCCCCGAGGAAAAAGTGTGTGATGCCGGGGTCAGAAAAAATGATGCCCAGAACCGAAATTTTTTTTTCATCTCAAATGCAAAAACGAATGCTAGGAGATTAGTCAGGGTGAAATTCCATACTTAAAAATGGTATTGCTTGCTGTTTTGAAAAATTGAGTGTTTTTGGTCCCCGAGGAAAAAACACCTGATGCGGCGGTCAGAAAAAAATGGTGCCCAGGATCGGAAAAAAAAATTTCATCTCAAATGCAAAAATGGATGCTAGGACGTTAATCAGGGTGAAATTCCATACTAAAAAATGGTATTGCTTGCTGTTTTGAAAAATTGAGTGTTTTTGGTCCCCAAGGAAAAAACGCGTGATGCCGGGGTCAGAAAAAATGGTGCCCAGAAGTGAAAAAAAAAATTTCAAGTGAAATGCAAAAATGGATGCTAGGACATTAATCAGGGTGAAATTCCATACTTAAAAATGGTATTGCTTGCTGTTTTTAAAAATTGATTGTTTTTGGTCCCCGAGGAAAAAATGCGTGATGCCGGGGTCAGAAAAAATGGTGCCCAGAAGTGAAAAAAAAAATTTCATCTCAAATGCAAAAATGAATGTTAGGACATTAATCAGGGTGAAATTCCATACTTAAAAATGGTATTGCTTGCTGTTTTTAAAAATTCAGTGTTTTTGGTCCCCGAGGAAAAAACGTGTGATGCCGGGGTCAGAAAAAATGGTGCCCAGAAGTGAAAAAAAAATTTCATCTCAAATGCAAAAATGAATGTTAGGACATTAATCAGGGTGAAATTCCATACTTAAAAATGGTATTGCTTGTTGTTTTTAAAAATTGAGTGTTTTTGGTCCCCGAGGAAAAAGTGTGTGATGCCGGGGTCAGAAAAAATGATGCCCAGAACCGAAATTTTTTTTTCATCTCAAATGCAAAAACGAATGTTAGGACATTAATCAGGGTGAAATTCCATACTTAAAAATGGTATTGCTTGCTGTTTTTAAAAATTGAGTGTTTTTGGTCCCCGAGGAAAAAACACCTGATGCCACGGTCAGAAAAAATGGTGCGAAGAAGCGGGAAAAAAATTTCATCTCAAATGCAAAGATGGATGCTAGGACGTTAATCAGGGTGAAATTCCATACTTAAAAATGGTATTGCTTGCTGTTTTTAAAAATTGAGTGTTTTTGGTCCCCGAGGAAAAAATGCGTGATGCCGGGGTCAGAAAAAATGGTGCCCAGAACCGAAATTTTTTTTCATCTCAAATGCAAAAACGAATGTTAGGACATTAATCAGGGTGAAATTCCATACTTAAAAATGGTTCTGACCGCGGCATCACTAGTGTTTTTGGTCCCCGAGGAAAAAATTTGTGATGCCGGGGTCAAAAAAAATGGTGCCCAGAAGTGGAAAAAAAAATTCATCTCAAATGCAAAAACGGATGCTAGGACGTTAATCAGGGTGAAATTCCATACTTAAAAATGGTATTGCTTGCTGTTTTTAAAAATTGAGTGTTTTTGGTCCCCGAGGAAAAAATGCGTGATGCCGGGGTCAAAAAAAAATGGTGCCCAGAAGTGAAAAAAAAATTTCAAGTGAAATGCAAAAACGGATGCCTGGACATGAAGCAGGGTGGAATTTCATACTTTAAAATGGTATTGCTTGCTGTTTTTAAAAATTGAGTGTTTTTGGTCCCCGAGGAAAAAATGCGTGATGCCGGGGTCAAAAAAAATGGTGCCCAGAAGTGAAAAAAAAAATTTCAAGTGAAATGCAAAAATGGATGCTAGGACATTACTCAGGGTGAAATTCCATACTTAAAAATGGTATTGCTTGCTGTTTTTAAAAATTGAGTGTTTTTGGTCCCCGGGGAAAAAATGCGTGATGCCGGGGTCAGAAAAAATGATGCCCAGAACCGAAATTTTTTTTTCATCTCAAATGCAAAAATGAATGTTAGGACATTAATCAGGGTGAAATTCCATACTTAAAAATGGTATTGCTTGCTGTTTTTAAAAATTGAGTGTTTTTGGTCCCCGAGGAAAAAACACCTGATGCCACGGGCAGAAAAAATGGTGTGAAGAAGCGGGGAAAAAATTTCATCTCAAATGCAAAGATGGATGCTAGGACGTTAATCAGGGTGAAATTCCATACTTAAAAATGGTATTGCTTGCTGTTTTTAAAAATTGAGTGTTTTTGGACCCCGAGGAAAAAAAGCCTGATGCGGTGGTCAGAAAAAAATGGTGCCCAGGATCGAAAAAAAAATTTTCATCTCAAATGCAAAAATGGATGCTAGGACGTTAATCAGGGTGAAATTCCATACTAAAAAATGGTATTGCTTGCTGTTTTGAAAAATTGAGTGTTTTTGGTCCCCAAGGAAAAAACGTGTGATGCCGGGGTCAGAAAAAATGGTGCCCAGAAGTGAAAAAAAATTTCATCTCAAATGCAAAAACGGATGCTAGGACGTTAATCAGGGTGAAATTCCATACTTAAAAATGGTATTGCTTGCTGTTTTTAAAAATTGAGTGTTTTTGGTCCCCGAGGAAAAAACGTGTGATGCCGGGGTCAGAAAAAATGATGCCCAGAACCGAAATTTTTTTTTCATCTCAAATGCAAAAACGAATGTTAGGACATTAATCAGGGTGAAATTCCATACTTAAAAATGGTATTGCTTGCTGTTTTTAAAAATTGATTGTTTTTGGTCCCCGAGGAAAAAATGCGTGATGCCGGGGTCAGAAAAAATGGTGCCCAGAAGTGAAAAAAAAAATTTCATCTCAAATGCAAAAATGAATGTTAGGACATTAATCAGGGTGAAATTCCATACTTAAAAATGGTATTGCTTGCTGTTTTTAAAAATTCAGTGTTTTTGGTCCCCGAGGAAAAAACGTGTGATGCCGGGGTCAGAAAAAATGGTGCCCAGAAGTGAAAAAAAAATTTCATCTCAAATGCAAAAATGAATGTTAGGACATTAATCAGGGTGAAATTCCATACTTAAAAATGGTATTGCTTGTTGTTTTTAAAAATTGAGTGTTTTTGGTCCCCGAGGAAAAAATGCGTGATGCCGGAGTCAGAAAAAATGGTGCCCAGAACCGAAATTTTTTTTCATCTCAAATGCAAAAACGAATGTTAGGACATTAATCAGGGTGAAATTCCATACTTAAAAATGGTTCTGACCGCGGCATCACTAGTGTTTTTGGTCCCCGAGGAAAAAATGTGTGATGCCGGGGTCAAAAAAAATGGTGCCCAGAAGTGGAAAAAAAAATTCATCTCAAATGCAAAAACGGATGCTAGGACGTTAATCAGGGTGAAATTCCATACTTAAAAATGGTATTGCTTGCTGTTTTTAAAAATTGAGTGTTTTTGGTCCCCGAGGAAAAAATGCGTGATGCCGGGGTCAAAAAAAAATGGTGCCCAGAAGTGAAAAAAAAAATTTCAAGTGAAATGCAAAAACGGATGCCTGGACATGAAGCAGGGTGGAATTTCATACTTTAAAATGGTATTGCTTGCTGTTTTTAAAAATTGAGTGTTTTTGGTCCCCGAGGAAAAAACGCGTGATGCCGGGGTTAGAAAAAATGGTGCCCAAAAGTGAAAAAAAATTTCATCTCAAATGCAAAAACGGATGCTAGGACGTTAATCAGGGTGAAATTCCATACTTAAAAATGGTATTGCTTGCTGTTTTTAAAAATTGAGTGTTTTTGGTCCCCGAGGAAAAAGTGTGTGATGCCGGGGTCAGAAAAAATGATGCCCAGAACCGAAATTTTTTTTTCATCTCAAATGCAAAAACGAATGTTAGGACATTAATCAGGGTGAAATTCCATACTTAAAAATGGTATTGCTTGCTGTTTTTAAAAATTGAGTGTTTTTGGTCCCCGAGGAAAAAACACCTGATGCCACGGTCAGAAAAAATGGTGCGAAGAAGCGGGAAAAAAATTTCATCTCAAATGCAAAGATGGATGCTAGGACGTTAATCAGGGTGAAATTCCATACTTAAAAATGGTATTGCTTGCTGTTTTTAAAAATTGATTGTTTTTGGTCCCCGAGGAAAAAATGCGTGATGCCGGGGTCAGAAAAAATGGTGCCCAGAAGTGAAAAAAAAAATTTCATCTCAAATGCAAAAATGAATGTTAGGATATTAATCAGGGTGAAATTCCATACTTAAAAATGGTATTGCTTGCTGTTTTTAAAAATTGAGTGTTTTTGGTCCCCGAGGAAAAAACGTGTGATGCCGGAGTCAGAAAAAATGGTGCCCAGAAGTGAAAAAAAAATTTCATCTCAAATGCAAAAATGAATGTTAGGACATTAATCAGGGTGAAATTCCATACTTAAAAATGGTATTGCTTGTTGTTTTTAAAAATTGAGTGTTTTTGGTCCCCGAGGAAAAAATGCGTGATGCCGGGGTCAGAAAAAATGGTGCCCAGAACCGAAATTTTTTTTCATCTCAAATGCAAAAACGAATGTTAGGACATTAATCAGGGTGAAATTCCATACTTAAAAATGGTTCTGACCGCGGCATCACTAGTGTTTTTGGTCCCCGAGGAAAAAATGTGTGATGCCGGGGTCAAAAAAAATGGTGCCCAGAAGTGGAAAAAAAAATTCATCTCAAATGCAAAAACGGATGCTAGGACGTTAATCAGGGTGAAATTCCATACTTAAAAATGGTATTGCTTGCTGTTTTTAAAAATTGAGTGTTTTTGGTCCCCGAGGAAAAAATGTGTGATGCCGGGGTCAAAAAAAAATGGTGCCCAGAAGTGAAAAAAAAAATTTCAAGTGAAATGCAAAAACGGATGCCTGGACATGAAGCAGGGTGGAATTTCATACTTTAAAATGGTATTGCTTGCTGTTTTTAAAAATTGAGTGTTTTTGGTCCCCGAGGAAAAAACGCGTGATGCCGGGGTCAGAAAAAATGGTGCCCAAAAGTGAAAAAAAATTTCATCTCAAATGCAAAAACGGATGCTAGGACGTTAATCAGGGTGAAATTCCATACTTAAAAATGGTATTGCTTGCTGTTTTTAAAAATTGAGTGTTTTTGGTCCCCGAGGAAAAAATGCGTGATGCCGGGGTCAAAAAAAAAATGGTGCCCAGAAGTGGAAAAAAAAAATTCATCTCAAATGCAAAAATGAATGTTAGGACATTAATCAGGGTGAAATTCCATACTTAAAAATGGTATTGCTTGCTGTTTTTAAAAATTGAGTGTTTTTGGTCCCCAAGGAAAAAGTGTGTGATGCCGGGGTCAGAAAAAATGGTGCCCAGAACCGAAATTTTTTTTCATCTCAAATGCAAAAACGAATGTTAGGACATTAATCAGGGTGAAATTCCATACTTAAAAATGGTTCTGACCGCGGCATCACGAGTGTTTTTGGTCCCCGAGGAAAAAATGTGTGATGCCGGGGTCAAAAAAAATGGTGCCCAGAAGTGAAAAAAAAATTTCATCTCAAATGCAAAAATGGATGCTAGGACATTACTCAGGGTGAAATTCCATACTTAAAAATGGTATTGCTTGCTGTTTTTAAAAATTGAGTGTTTTTGGTCCCCGAGGAAAAAATGCGTGATGCCGGGGTCAAAAAAAAATGGTGCCCAGAAGTGAAAAAAAAAATTTCAAGTGAAATGCAAAAACGGATGCCTGGACATGAAGCAGGGTGGAATTTCATACTTTAAAATGGTATTGCTTGCTGTTTTTAAAAATTGAGTGTTTTTGGTCCCCGAGGAAAAAACGCGTGATGCCGGGGTTAGAAAAAATGGTGCCCAAAAGTGAAAAAAAATTTCATCTCAAATGCAAAAACGGATGCTAGGACGTTAATCAGGGTGAAATTCCATACTTAAAAATGGTATTGCTTGCTGTTTTTTAAAATTGAGTGTTTTTGGTCCCCGAGGAAAAAGTGTGTGATGCCGGGGTCAGAAAAAATGATGCCCAGAACCGAAATTTTTTTTTCATCTCAAATGCAAAAACGAATGCTAGGAGATTAGTCAGGGTGAAATTCCATACTTAAAAATGGTATTGCTTGCTGTTTTGAAAAATTGAGTGTTTTTGGTCCCCGAGGAAAAAACACCTGATGCGGCGGTCAGAAAAAAATGGTGCCCAGGATCGGAAAAAAAAATTTCATCTCAAATGCAAAAATGGATGCTAGGACGTTAATCAGGGTGAAATTCCATACTAAAAAATGGTATTGCTTGCTGTTTTGAAAAATTGAGTGTTTTTGGTCCCCAAGGAAAAAACGCGTGATGCCGGGGTCAGAAAAAATGGTGCCCAGAAGTGAAAAAAAAAATTTCAAGTGAAATGCAAAAATGGATGCTAGGACATTAATCAGGGTGAAATTCCATACTTAAAAATGGTATTGCTTGCTGTTTTTAAAAATTGATTGTTTTTGGTCCCCGAGGAAAAAATGCGTGATGCCGGGGTCAGAAAAAATGGTGCCCAGAAGTGAAAAAAAAAATTTCATCTCAAATGCAAAAATGAATGTTAGGACATTAATCAGGGTGAAATTCCATACTTAAAAATGGTATTGCTTGCTGTTTTTAAAAATTCAGTGTTTTTGGTCCCCGAGGAAAAAACGTGTGATGCCGGGGTCAGAAAAAATGGTGCCCAGAAGTGAAAAAAAAATTTCATCTCAAATGCAAAAATGAATGTTAGGACATTAATCAGGGTGAAATTCCATACTTAAAAATGGTATTGCTTGTTGTTTTTAAAAATTGAGTGTTTTTGGTCCCCGAGGAAAAAGTGTGTGATGCCGGGGTCAGAAAAAATGATGCCCAGAACCGAAATTTTTTTTTCATCTCAAATGCAAAAACGAATGTTAGGACATTAATCAGGGTGAAATTCCATACTTAAAAATGGTATTGCTTGCTGTTTTTAAAAATTGAGTGTTTTTGGTCCCCGAGGAAAAAACACCTGATGCCACGGTCAGAAAAAATGGTGCGAAGAAGCGGGAAAAAAATTTCATCTCAAATGCAAAGATGGATGCTAGGACGTTAATCAGGGTGAAATTCCATACTTAAAAATGGTATTGCTTGCTGTTTTTAAAAATTGAGTGTTTTTGGTCCCCGAGGAAAAAATGCGTGATGCCGGGGTCAGAAAAAATGGTGCCCAGAAGTGAAAAAAAAATTTCAAGTGAAATGCAAAAATGGATGCTAGGACATTAATCAAGGTTAAATTCCATACTTAAAAATGGTATTGCTTGCTGTTTTTAAAAATTGAGTGTTTTTGGTCCCCGAGGAAAAAATGCGTGATGCCGGGGTCAGAAAAAATGGTGCCCAGAACCGAAATTTTTTTTCATCTCAAATGCAAAAACGAATGTTAGGACATTAATCAGGGTGAAATTCCATACTAAAAAATGGTTCTGACCGCGGCATCACTAGTGTTTTTGGTCCCCGAGGAAAAAATGTGTGATGCCGGGGTCAAAAAAAATGGTGCCCAGAAGTGGAAAAAAAATTCATCTCAAATGCAAAAACGGATGCTAGGACGTTAATCAGGGTGAAATTCCATACTTAAAAATGGTATTGCTTGCTGTTTTTAAAAATTGAGTGTTTTTGGTCCCCGAGGAAAAAATGCGTGATGCCGGGGTCAAAAAAAAATGGTGCCCAGAAGTGAAAAAAAAAATTTCAAGTGAAATGCAAAAACGGATGCCTGGACATGAAGCAGGGTGGAATTTCATACTTTAAAATGGTATTGCTTGCTGTTTTTTAAAATTGAGTGTTTTTGGTCCCCGAGGAAAAAATGCGTGATGCCGGGGTCAAAAAAAAAATGGTGCCCAGAAGTGAAAAAAAAAATTTCAAGTGAAATGCAAAAATGGATGCTAGGACATTAATCAGGGTGAAATTCCATACTTAAAAATGGTATTGCTTGCTGTTTTTAAAAATTGAGTGTTTTTGGTCCCCGAGGAAAAAACGCGTGATGCTGGGGTCAGAAAAAATGGTGCCCAGAAGTGAAAAAAAAATTCATCTCAAATGCAAAAACGGATGCTAGGACGTTAATCAGGGTGAAATTCCATACTTAAAAATGGTATTGCTTGCTGTTTTTAAAAATTGAGTGTTTTTGGTCCCCGAGGAAAAAATGCGTGATGCTGGGGTCAGAAAAAATGGTGCCCAGAACCGAAATTTTTTTTCATCTCAAATGCAAAAACGAATGTTAGGACATTAATCAGGGTGAAATTCCATACTTAAAAATGGTTCTGACCGCGGCATCACGAGTGTTTTTGGTCCCCGAGGAAAAAATGTGTGATGCCGGGGTCAAAAAAAATGGTGCCCAGAAGTGAAAAAAAAATTTCATCTCAAATGCAAAAACGGATGCTAGGACATTACTCAGGGTGAAATTCCATACTTAAAAATGGTATTGCTTGCTGTTTTTAAAAATTGAGTGTTTTTGGTCCCCGGGGAAAAAATGCGTGATGCCGGGGTCAGAAAAAATGGTGCCCATTAGTGAAAAAAAAATTTTCATCTCGAATGGAAAAATGGATGCTAGGACATTACTCAGGTTGAAATTCCGTACTTAAAAATGGTATTGCTTGCTGTTTTTTAAAATTGAGTGTTTTTGGTCCCCAAGGAAAAAGTGTGTGATGCCGGGGTCAGAAAAAATGGTGCCCAGAACCGAAATTTTTTTTCATCTCAAATGCAAAAACGAATGTTAGGACATTAATCAGGGTGAAATTCCATACTTAAAAATGGTTCTGACCGCGGCATCACGAGTGTTTTTGGTCCCCGAGGAAAAAATGTGTGATGCCGGGGTCAAAAAAAATGGTGCCCAGAAGTGAAAAAAAAATTTCATCTCAAATGCAAAAATGGATGCTAGGACATTACTCAGGGTGAAATTCCATACTTAAAAATGGTATTGCTTGCTGTTTTTAAAAATTGAGTGTTTTTGGTCCCCGGGGAAAAAATGCGTGATGCCGGGGTCAGAAAAAATGGTGCCCATTAGTGAAAAAAAAATTTTCATCTCGAATGCAAAAATGGATGCTAGGACATTACTCAGGTTGAAATTCCGTACTTAAAAATGGTATTGCTTGCTGTTTTTTAAAATTGAGTGTTTTTGGTCCCCGAGGAAAAAGTGTGTGATGCCGGGGTCAGAAAAAATGATGCCCAGAACCGAAATTTTTTTTTCATCTCAAATGCAAAAACGAATGCTAGGAGATTAGTCAGGGTGAAATTCCATACTTAAAAATGGTATTGCTTGCTGTTTTGAAAAATTGAGTGTTTTTGGTCCCCGAGGAAAAAACACCTGATGCGGCGGTCAGAAAAAAATGGTGCCCAGGATCGGAAAAAAAAATTTCATCTCAAATGCAAAAATGGATGCTAGGACGTTAATCAGGGTGAAATTCCATACTAAAAAATGGTATTGCTTGCTGTTTTGAAAAATTGAGTGTTTTTGGTCCCCAAGGAAAAAACGCGTGATGCCGGGGTCAGAAAAAATGGTGCCCAGAAGTGAAAAAAAAAATTTCAAGTGAAATGCAAAAATGGATGCTAGGACATTAATCAGGGTGAAATTCCATACTTAAAAATGGTATTGCTTGCTGTTTTTAAAAATTGATTGTTTTTGGTCCCCGAGGAAAAAATGCGTGATGCCGGGGTCAGAAAAAATGGTGCCCAGAAGTGAAAAAAAAAATTTCATCTCAAATGCAAAAATGAATGTTAGGACATTAATCAGGGTGAAATTCCATACTTAAAAATGGTATTGCTTGCTGTTTTTAAAAATTCAGTGTTTTTGGTCCCCGAGGAAAAAACGTGTGATGCCGGGGTCAGAAAAAATGGTGCCCAGAAGTGAAAAAAAAATTTCATCTCAAATGCAAAAATGAATGTTAGGACATTAATCAGGGTGAAATTCCATACTTAAAAATGGTATTGCTTGTTGTTTTTAAAAATTGAGTGTTTTTGGTCCCCGAGGAAAAAGTGTGTGATGCCGGGGTCAGAAAAAATGATGCCCAGAACCGAAATTTTTTTTTCATCTCAAATGCAAAAACGAATGTTAGGACATTAATCAGGGTGAAATTCCATACTTAAAAATGGTATTGCTTGCTGTTTTTAAAAATTGAGTGTTTTTGGTCCCCGAGGAAAAAACACCTGATGCCACGGTCAGAAAAAATGGTGCGAAGAAGCGGGAAAAAAATTTCATCTCAAATGCAAAGATGGATGCTAGGACGTTAATCAGGGTGAAATTCCATACTTAAAAATGGTATTGCTTGCTGTTTTTAAAAATTGAGTGTTTTTGGTCCCCGAGGAAAAAATGCGTGATGCCGGGGTCAGAAAAAATGGTGCCCAGAACCGAAATTTTTTTTCATCTCAAATGCAAAAACGAATGTTAGGACATTAATCAGGGTGAAATTCCATACTTAAAAATGGTTCTGACCGCGGCATCACTAGTGTTTTTGGTCCCCGAGGAAAAAATTTGTGATGCCGGGGTCAAAAAAAATGGTGCCCAGAAGTGGAAAAAAAAATTCATCTCAAATGCAAAAACGGATGCTAGGACGTTAATCAGGGTGAAATTCCATACTTAAAAATGGTATTGCTTGCTGTTTTTAAAAATTGAGTGTTTTTGGTCCCCGAGGAAAAAATGCGTGATGCCGGGGTCAAAAAAAAATGGTGCCCAGAAGTGAAAAAAAAATTTCAAGTGAAATGCAAAAACGGATGCCTGGACATGAAGCAGGGTGGAATTTCATACTTTAAAATGGTATTGCTTGCTGTTTTTAAAAATTGAGTGTTTTTGGTCCCCGAGGAAAAAATGCGTGATGCCGGGGTCAAAAAAAATGGTGCCCAGAAGTGAAAAAAAAAATTTCAAGTGAAATGCAAAAATGGATGCTAGGACATTACTCAGGGTGAAATTCCATACTTAAAAATGGTATTGCTTGCTGTTTTTAAAAATTGAGTGTTTTTGGTCCCCGGGGAAAAAATGCGTGATGCCGGGGTCAGAAAAAATGATGCCCAGAACCGAAATTTTTTTTTCATCTCAAATGCAAAAATGAATGTTAGGACATTAATCAGGGTGAAATTCCATACTTAAAAATGGTATTGCTTGCTGTTTTTAAAAATTGAGTGTTTTTGGTCCCCGAGGAAAAAACACCTGATGCCACGGGCAGAAAAAATGGTGTGAAGAAGCGGGGAAAAAATTTCATCTCAAATGCAAAGATGGATGCTAGGACGTTAATCAGGGTGAAATTCCATACTTAAAAATGGTATTGCTTGCTGTTTTTAAAAATTGAGTGTTTTTGGACCCCGAGGAAAAAAAGCCTGATGCGGTGGTCAGAAAAAAATGGTGCCCAGGATCGAAAAAAAAATTTTCATCTCAAATGCAAAAATGGATGCTAGGACGTTAATCAGGGTGAAATTCCATACTAAAAAATGGTATTGCTTGCTGTTTTGAAAAATTGAGTGTTTTTGGTCCCCAAGGAAAAAACGTGTGATGCCGGGGTCAGAAAAAATGGTGCCCAGAAGTGAAAAAAAATTTCATCTCAAATGCAAAAACGGATGCTAGGACGTTAATCAGGGTGAAATTCCATACTTAAAAATGGTATTGCTTGCTGTTTTTAAAAATTGAGTGTTTTTGGTCCCCGAGGAAAAAACGTGTGATGCCGGGGTCAGAAAAAATGATGCCCAGAACCGAAATTTTTTTTTCATCTCAAATGCAAAAACGAATGTTAGGACATTAATCAGGGTGAAATTCCATACTTAAAAATGGTATTGCTTGCTGTTTTTAAAAATTGATTGTTTTTGGTCCCCGAGGAAAAAATGCGTGATGCCGGGGTCAGAAAAAATGGTGCCCAGAAGTGAAAAAAAAAATTTCATCTCAAATGCAAAAATGAATGTTAGGACATTAATCAGGGTGAAATTCCATACTTAAAAATGGTATTGCTTGCTGTTTTTAAAAATTCAGTGTTTTTGGTCCCCGAGGAAAAAACGTGTGATGCCGGGGTCAGAAAAAATGGTGCCCAGAAGTGAAAAAAAAATTTCATCTCAAATGCAAAAATGAATGTTAGGACATTAATCAGGGTGAAATTCCATACTTAAAAATGGTATTGCTTGTTGTTTTTAAAAATTGAGTGTTTTTGGTCCCCGAGGAAAAAATGCGTGATGCCGGAGTCAGAAAAAATGGTGCCCAGAACCGAAATTTTTTTTCATCTCAAATGCAAAAACGAATGTTAGGACATTAATCAGGGTGAAATTCCATACTTAAAAATGGTTCTGACCGCGGCATCACTAGTGTTTTTGGTCCCCGAGGAAAAAATGTGTGATGCCGGGGTCAAAAAAAATGGTGCCCAGAAGTGGAAAAAAAAATTCATCTCAAATGCAAAAACGGATGCTAGGACGTTAATCAGGGTGAAATTCCATACTTAAAAATGGTATTGCTTGCTGTTTTTAAAAATTGAGTGTTTTTGGTCCCCGAGGAAAAAATGCGTGATGCCGGGGTCAAAAAAAAATGGTGCCCAGAAGTGAAAAAAAAAATTTCAAGTGAAATGCAAAAACGGATGCCTGGACATGAAGCAGGGTGGAATTTCATACTTTAAAATGGTATTGCTTGCTGTTTTTAAAAATTGAGTGTTTTTGGTCCCCGAGGAAAAAACGCGTGATGCCGGGGTTAGAAAAAATGGTGCCCAAAAGTGAAAAAAAATTTCATCTCAAATGCAAAAACGGATGCTAGGACGTTAATCAGGGTGAAATTCCATACTTAAAAATGGTATTGCTTGCTGTTTTTAAAAATTGAGTGTTTTTGGTCCCCGAGGAAAAAGTGTGTGATGCCGGGGTCAGAAAAAATGATGCCCAGAACCGAAATTTTTTTTTCATCTCAAATGCAAAAACGAATGTTAGGACATTAATCAGGGTGAAATTCCATACTTAAAAATGGTATTGCTTGCTGTTTTTAAAAATTGAGTGTTTTTGGTCCCCGAGGAAAAAACACCTGATGCCACGGTCAGAAAAAATGGTGCGAAGAAGCGGGAAAAAAATTTCATCTCAAATGCAAAGATGGATGCTAGGACGTTAATCAGGGTGAAATTCCATACTTAAAAATGGTATTGCTTGCTGTTTTTAAAAATTGATTGTTTTTGGTCCCCGAGGAAAAAATGCGTGATGCCGGGGTCAGAAAAAATGGTGCCCAGAAGTGAAAAAAAAAATTTCATCTCAAATGCAAAAATGAATGTTAGGATATTAATCAGGGTGAAATTCCATACTTAAAAATGGTATTGCTTGCTGTTTTTAAAAATTGAGTGTTTTTGGTCCCCGAGGAAAAAACGTGTGATGCCGGAGTCAGAAAAAATGGTGCCCAGAAGTGAAAAAAAAATTTCATCTCAAATGCAAAAATGAATGTTAGGACATTAATCAGGGTGAAATTCCATACTTAAAAATGGTATTGCTTGTTGTTTTTAAAAATTGAGTGTTTTTGGTCCCCGAGGAAAAAATGCGTGATGCCGGGGTCAGAAAAAATGGTGCCCAGAACCGAAATTTTTTTTCATCTCAAATGCAAAAACGAATGTTAGGACATTAATCAGGGTGAAATTCCATACTTAAAAATGGTTCTGACCGCGGCATCACTAGTGTTTTTGGTCCCCGAGGAAAAAATGTGTGATGCCGGGGTCAAAAAAAATGGTGCCCAGAAGTGGAAAAAAAAATTCATCTCAAATGCAAAAACGGATGCTAGGACGTTAATCAGGGTGAAATTCCATACTTAAAAATGGTATTGCTTGCTGTTTTTAAAAATTGAGTGTTTTTGGTCCCCGAGGAAAAAATGTGTGATGCCGGGGTCAAAAAAAAATGGTGCCCAGAAGTGAAAAAAAAAATTTCAAGTGAAATGCAAAAACGGATGCCTGGACATGAAGCAGGGTGGAATTTCATACTTTAAAATGGTATTGCTTGCTGTTTTTAAAAATTGAGTGTTTTTGGTCCCCGAGGAAAAAACGCGTGATGCCGGGGTCAGAAAAAATGGTGCCCAAAAGTGAAAAAAAATTTCATCTCAAATGCAAAAACGGATGCTAGGACGTTAATCAGGGTGAAATTCCATACTTAAAAATGGTATTGCTTGCTGTTTTTAAAAATTGAGTGTTTTTGGTCCCCGAGGAAAAAATGCGTGATGCCGGGGTCAAAAAAAAAATGGTGCCCAGAAGTGGAAAAAAAAAATTCATCTCAAATGCAAAAATGAATGTTAGGACATTAATCAGGGTGAAATTCCATACTTAAAAATGGTATTGCTTGCTGTTTTTAAAAATTGAGTGTTTTTGGTCCCCAAGGAAAAAGTGTGTGATGCCGGGGTCAGAAAAAATGGTGCCCAGAACCGAAATTTTTTTTCATCTCAAATGCAAAAACGAATGTTAGGACATTAATCAGGGTGAAATTCCATACTTAAAAATGGTTCTGACCGCGGCATCACGAGTGTTTTTGGTCCCCGAGGAAAAAATGTGTGATGCCGGGGTCAAAAAAAATGGTGCCCAGAAGTGAAAAAAAAATTTCATCTCAAATGCAAAAATGGATGCTAGGACATTACTCAGGGTGAAATTCCATACTTAAAAATGGTATTGCTTGCTGTTTTTAAAAATTGAGTGTTTTTGGTCCCCGGGGAAAAAATGCGTGATGCCGGGGTCAGAAAAAATGGTGCCCATTAGTGAAAAAAAAATTTTCATCTCGAATGCAAAAATGGATGCTAGGACATTACTCAGGTTGAAATTCCGTACTTAAAAATGGTATTGCTTGCTGTTTTTTAAAATTGAGTGTTTTTGGTCCCCGAGGAAAAAGTGTGTGATGCCGGGGTCAGAAAAAATGATGCCCAGAACCGAAATTTTTTTTTCATCTCAAATGCAAAAACGAATGCTAGGAGATTAGTCAGGGTGAAATTCCATACTTAAAAATGGTATTGCTTGCTGTTTTGAAAAATTGAGTGTTTTTGGTCCCCGAGGAAAAAACACCTGATGCGGCGGTCAGAAAAAAATGGTGCCCAGGATCGGAAAAAAAAATTTCATCTCAAATGCAAAAATGGATGCTAGGACGTTAATCAGGGTGAAATTCCATACTAAAAAATGGTATTGCTTGCTGTTTTGAAAAATTGAGTGTTTTTGGTCCCCAAGGAAAAAACGCGTGATGCCGGGGTCAGAAAAAATGGTGCCCAGAAGTGAAAAAAAAAATTTCAAGTGAAATGCAAAAATGGATGCTAGGACATTAATCAGGGTGAAATTCCATACTTAAAAATGGTATTGCTTGCTGTTTTTAAAAATTGATTGTTTTTGGTCCCCGAGGAAAAAATGCGTGATGCCGGGGTCAGAAAAAATGGTGCCCAGAAGTGAAAAAAAAAATTTCATCTCAAATGCAAAAATGAATGTTAGGACATTAATCAGGGTGAAATTCCATACTTAAAAATGGTATTGCTTGCTGTTTTTAAAAATTCAGTGTTTTTGGTCCCCGAGGAAAAAACGTGTGATGCCGGGGTCAGAAAAAATGGTGCCCAGAAGTGAAAAAAAAATTTCATCTCAAATGCAAAAATGAATGTTAGGACATTAATCAGGGTGAAATTCCATACTTAAAAATGGTATTGCTTGTTGTTTTTAAAAATTGAGTGTTTTTGGTCCCCGAGGAAAAAGTGTGTGATGCCGGGGTCAGAAAAAATGATGCCCAGAACCGAAATTTTTTTTTCATCTCAAATGCAAAAACGAATGTTAGGACATTAATCAGGGTGAAATTCCATACTTAAAAATGGTATTGCTTGCTGTTTTTAAAAATTGAGTGTTTTTGGTCCCCGAGGAAAAAACACCTGATGCCACGGTCAGAAAAAATGGTGCGAAGAAGCGGGAAAAAAATTTCATCTCAAATGCAAAGATGGATGCTAGGACGTTAATCAGGGTGAAATTCCATACTTAAAAATGGTATTGCTTGCTGTTTTTAAAAATTGAGTGTTTTTGGTCCCCGAGGAAAAAATGCGTGATGCCGGGGTCAGAAAAAATGGTGCCCAGAAGTGAAAAAAAAATTTCAAGTGAAATGCAAAAATGGATGCTAGGACATTAATCAAGGTTAAATTCCATACTTAAAAATGGTATTGCTTGCTGTTTTTAAAAATTGAGTGTTTTTGGTCCCCGAGGAAAAAATGCGTGATGCCGGGGTCAGAAAAAATGGTGCCCAGAACCGAAATTTTTTTTCATCTCAAATGCAAAAACGAATGTTAGGACATTAATCAGGGTGAAATTCCATACTAAAAAATGGTTCTGACCGCGGCATCACTAGTGTTTTTGGTCCCCGAGGAAAAAATGTGTGATGCCGGGGTCAAAAAAAATGGTGCCCAGAAGTGGAAAAAAAATTCATCTCAAATGCAAAAACGGATGCTAGGACGTTAATCAGGGTGAAATTCCATACTTAAAAATGGTATTGCTTGCTGTTTTTAAAAATTGAGTGTTTTTGGTCCCCGAGGAAAAAATGCGTGATGCCGGGGTCAAAAAAAAATGGTGCCCAGAAGTGAAAAAAAAAATTTCAAGTGAAATGCAAAAACGGATGCCTGGACATGAAGCAGGGTGGAATTTCATACTTTAAAATGGTATTGCTTGCTGTTTTTTAAAATTGAGTGTTTTTGGTCCCCGAGGAAAAAATGCGTGATGCCGGGGTCAAAAAAAAAATGGTGCCCAGAAGTGAAAAAAAAAATTTCAAGTGAAATGCAAAAATGGATGCTAGGACATTAATCAGGGTGAAATTCCATACTTAAAAATGGTATTGCTTGCTGTTTTTAAAAATTGAGTGTTTTTGGTCCCCGAGGAAAAAACGCGTGATGCTGGGGTCAGAAAAAATGGTGCCCAGAAGTGAAAAAAAAATTCATCTCAAATGCAAAAACGGATGCTAGGACGTTAATCAGGGTGAAATTCCATACTTAAAAATGGTATTGCTTGCTGTTTTTAAAAATTGAGTGTTTTTGGTCCCCGAGGAAAAAATGCGTGATGCTGGGGTCAGAAAAAATGGTGCCCAGAACCGAAATTTTTTTTCATCTCAAATGCAAAAACGAATGTTAGGACATTAATCAGGGTGAAATTCCATACTTAAAAATGGTTCTGACCGCGGCATCACGAGTGTTTTTGGTCCCCGAGGAAAAAATGTGTGATGCCGGGGTCAAAAAAAATGGTGCCCAGAAGTGAAAAAAAAATTTCATCTCAAATGCAAAAACGGATGCTAGGACATTACTCAGGGTGAAATTCCATACTTAAAAATGGTATTGCTTGCTGTTTTTAAAAATTGAGTGTTTTTGGTCCCCGGGGAAAAAATGCGTGATGCCGGGGTCAGAAAAAATGGTGCCCATTAGTGAAAAAAAAATTTTCATCTCGAATGGAAAAATGGATGCTAGGACATTACTCAGGTTGAAATTCCGTACTTAAAAATGGTATTGCTTGCTGTTTTTTAAAATTGAGTGTTTTTGGTCCCCGAGGAAAAAGTGTGTGATGCCGGGGTCAGAAAAAATGATGCCCAGAACAGAAATTTTTTTTTCATCTCAAATGCAAAAATGAATGTTAGGACATTAATCAGGGTGAAATTCCATACTTAAAAATGGTATTGCTTGCTGTTTTTAAAAATTGAGTGTTTTTGGTCCCCGAGGAAAAAACACCTGATGCCACGGTCAGAAAAAATGGTGTGAAGAAGCGGGAAAAAAATTTCATCTCAAATGCAAAGATGGATGCTAGGACGTTAATCAGGGTGAAATTCCATACTTAAAAATGGTATTGCTTGCTGTTTTTAAAAATTGAGTGTTTTTGGTCCCCGAGGAAAAAAAGCCTGATGCGGTGGTCAGAAAAAAATGGTGCCCAGGATCGAAAAAAAAATTTTCATCTCAAATGCAAAAATGGATGCTAGGACGTTAATCAGGGTGAAATTCCATACTAAAAAATGGTATTGCTTGCTGTTTTGAAAAATTGAGTGTTTTTGGTCCCCAAGGAAAAAACGTGTGATGCCGGGGTCAGAAAAAATGGTGCCCAGAAGTGAAAAAAAATTTCATCTCAAATGCAAAAACGGATGCTAGGACGTTAATCAGGGTGAAATTCCATACTTAAAAATGGTATTGCTTGTTGTTTTTAAAAATTGAGTGTTTTTGGTCCCCGAGGAAAAAATGCGTGATGCCGGGGTCAGAAAAAATGGTGCCCAGAACCGAAATTTTTTTTCATCTCAAATGCAAAAACGAATGTTAGGACATTAATCAGGGTGAAATTCCGTACTTAAAAATGGTTCTGACCGCGGCATCACTAGTGTTTTTGGTCCCCGAGGAAAAAATGTGTGATGCCGGGGTCAAAAAAAATGGTGCCCAGAAGTGGAAAAAAAAATTCATCTCAAATGCAAAAACGGATGCTAGGACGTTAATCAGGGTGAAATTCCATACTTAAAAATGGTATTGCTTGCTGTTTTTAAAAATTGAGTGTTTTTGGTCCCCGAGGAAAAAATGCGTGATGCCGGGGTCAAAAAAAAATGGTGCCCAGAAGTGAAAAAAAAAATTTCAAGTGAAATGCAAAAACGGATGCCTGGACATGAAGCAGGGTGGAATTTCATACTTTAAAATGGTATTGCTTGCTGTTTTTAAAAATTGAGTGTTTTTGGTCCCCGAGGAAAAAACGCGTGATGCCGGGGTCAGAAAAAATGGTGCCCAAAAGTGAAAAAAAATTTCATCTCAAATGCAAAAACGGATGCTAGGACGTTAATCAGGGTGAAATTCCATACTTAAAAATGGTATTGCTTGCTGTTTTTAAAAATTGAGTGTTTTTGGTCCCCGAGGAAAAAATGCGTGATGCCGGGGTCAGAAAAAATGGTGCCCAGAAGTGAAAAAAAAATTTCAAGTGAAATGCAAAAATGGATGCTAGGACATTAATCAAGGTTAAATTCCATACTTAAAAATGGTATTGCTTGCTGTTTTTAAAAATTGAGTGTTTTTGGTCCCCGAGGAAAAAATGCGTGATGCCGGGGTCAGAAAAAATGGTGCCCAGAACCGAAATTTTTTTTCATCTCAAATGCAAAAACGAATGTTAGGACATTAATCAGGGTGAAATTCCATACTAAAAAATGGTTCTGACCGCGGCATCACTAGTGTTTTTGGTCCCCGAGGAAAAAATGTGTGATGCTGGGGTCAAAAAAAATGGTGCCCAGAAGTGGAAAAAAAATTCATCTCAAATGCAAAAACGGATGCTAGGACGTTAATCAGGGTGAAATTCCATACTTAAAAATGGTATTGCTTGCTGTTTTTAAAAATTGAGTGTTTTTGGTCCCCGAGGAAAAAATGCGTGATGCCGGGGTCAAAAAAAAATGGTGCCCAGAAGTGAAAAAAAAAATTTCAAGTGAAATGCAAAAACGGATGCCTGGACATGAAGCAGGGTGGAATTTCATACTTTAAAATGGTATTGCTTGCTGTTTTTTAAAATTGAGTGTTTTTGGTCCCCGAGGAAAAAATGCGTGATGCCGGGGTCAAAAAAAAAATGGTGCCCAGAAGTGAAAAAAAAAATTTCAAGTGAAATGCAAAAATGGATGCTAGGACATTAATCAGGGTGAAATTCCATACTTAAAAATGGTATTGCTTGCTGTTTTTAAAAATTGAGTGTTTTTGGTCCCCGAGGAAAAAACGCGTGATGCTGGGGTCAGAAAAAATGGTGCCCAGAAGTGAAAAAAAAATTCATCTCAAATGCAAAAACGGATGCTAGGACGTTAATCAGGGTGAAATTCCATACTTAAAAATGGTATTGCTTGCTGTTTTTAAAAATTGAGTGTTTTTGGTCCCCGAGGAAAAAATGCGTGATGCTGGGGTCAGAAAAAATGGTGCCCAGAACCGAAATTTTTTTTCATCTCAAATGCAAAAACGAATGTTAGGACATTAATCAGGGTGAAATTCCATACTTAAAAATGGTTCTGACCGCGGCATCACGAGTGTTTTTGGTCCCCGAGGAAAAAATGTGTGATGCCGGGGTCAAAAAAAATGGTGCCCAGAAGTGAAAAAAAAATTTCATCTCAAATGCAAAAACGGATGCTAGGACATTACTCAGGGTGAAATTCCATACTTAAAAATGGTATTGCTTGCTGTTTTTAAAAATTGAGTGTTTTTGGTCCCCGGGGAAAAAATGCGTGATGCCGGGGTCAGAAAAAATGGTGCCCATTAGTGAAAAAAAAATTTTCATCTCGAATGCAAAAATGGATGCTAGGACATTACTCAGGTTGAAATTCCGTACTTAAAAATGGTATTGCTTGCTGTTTTTTAAAATTGAGTGTTTTTGGTCCCCGAGGAAAAAGTGTGTGATGCCGGGGTCAGAAAAAATGATGCCCAGAACAGAAATTTTTTTTTCATCTCAAATGCAAAAATGAATGTTAGGACATTAATCAGGGTGAAATTCCATACTTAAAAATGGTATTGCTTGCTGTTTTTAAAAATTGAGTGTTTTTGGTCCCCGAGGAAAAAACACCTGATGCCACGGTCAGAAAAAATGGTGTGAAGAAGCGGGAAAAAAATTTCATCTCAAATGCAAAGATGGATGCTAGGACGTTAATCAGGGTGAAATTCCATACTTAAAAATGGTATTGCTTGCTGTTTTTAAAAATTGAGTGTTTTTGGTCCCCGAGGAAAAAAAGCCTGATGCGGTGGTCAGAAAAAAATGGTGCCCAGGATCGAAAAAAAAATTTTCATCTCAAATGCAAAAATGGATGCTAGGACGTTAATCAGGGTGAAATTCCATACTAAAAAATGGTATTGCTTGCTGTTTTGAAAAATTGAGTGTTTTTGGTCCCCAAGGAAAAAACGTGTGATGCCGGGGTCAGAAAAAATGGTGCCCAGAAGTGAAAAAAAATTTCATCTCAAATGCAAAAACGGATGCTAGGACGTTAATCAGGGTGAAATTCCATACTTAAAAATGGTATTGCTTGTTGTTTTTAAAAATTGAGTGTTTTTGGTCCCCGAGGAAAAAATGCGTGATGCCGGGGTCAGAAAAAATGGTGCCCAGAACCGAAATTTTTTTTCATCTCAAATGCAAAAACGAATGTTAGGACATTAATCAGGGTGAAATTCCATACTTAAAAATGGTTCTGACCGCGGCATCACTAGTGTTTTTGGTCCCCGAGGAAAAAATGTGTGATGCCGGGGTCAAAAAAAATGGTGCCCAGAAGTGGAAAAAAAAATTCATCTCAAATGCAAAAACGGATGCTAGGACGTTAATCAGGGTGAAATTCCATACTTAAAAATGGTATTGCTTGCTGTTTTTAAAAATTGAGTGTTTTTGGTCCCCGAGGAAAAAATGCGTGATGCCGGGGTCAAAAAAAAATGGTGCCCAGAAGTGAAAAAAAAAATTTCAAGTGAAATGCAAAAACGGATGCCTGGACATGAAGCAGGGTGGAATTTCATACTTTAAAATGGTATTGCTTGCTGTTTTTAAAAATTGAGTGTTTTTGGTCCCCGAGGAAAAAACGCGTGATGCCGGGGTCAGAAAAAATGGTGCCCAAAAGTGAAAAAAAATTTCATCTCAAATGCAAAAACGGATGCTAGGACGTTAATCAGGGTGAAATTCCATACTTAAAAATGGTATTGCTTGCTGTTTTTAAAAATTGAGTGTTTTTGGTCCCCGAGGAAAAAATGCGTGATGCCGGGGTCAGAAAAAATGGTGCCCAGAAGTGAAAAAAAAATTTCAAGTGAAATGCAAAAATGGATGCTAGGACATTAATCAAGGTTAAATTCCATACTTAAAAATGGTATTGCTTGCTGTTTTTAAAAATTGAGTGTTTTTGGTCCCCGAGGAAAAAATGCGTGATGCCGGGGTCAGAAAAAATGGTGCCCAGAACCGAAATTTTTTTTCATCTCAAATGCAAAAACGAATGTTAGGACATTAATCAGGGTGAAATTCCATACTAAAAAATGGTTCTGACCGCGGCATCACTAGTGTTTTTGGTCCCCGAGGAAAAAATGTGTGATGCCGGGGTCAAAAAAAATGGTGCCCAGAAGTGGAAAAAAAATTCATCTCAAATGCAAAAACGGATGCTAGGACGTTAATCAGGGTGAAATTCCATACTTAAAAATGGTATTGCTTGCTGTTTTTAAAAATTGAGTGTTTTTGGTCCCCGAGGAAAAAATGCGTGATGCCGGGGTCAAAAAAAAATGGTGCCCAGAAGTGAAAAAAAAAATTTCAAGTGAAATGCAAAAACGGATGCCTGGACATGAAGCAGGGTGGAATTTCATACTTTAAAATGGTATTGCTTGCTGTTTTTTAAAATTGAGTGTTTTTGGTCCCCGAGGAAAAAATGCGTGATGCCGGGGTCAAAAAAAAAATGGTGCCCAGAAGTGAAAAAAAAAATTTCAAGTGAAATGCAAAAATGGATGCTAGGACATTAATCAGGGTGAAATTCCATACTTAAAAATGGTATTGCTTGCTGTTTTTAAAAATTGAGTGTTTTTGGTCCCCGAGGAAAAAACGCGTGATGCTGGGGTCAGAAAAAATGGTGCCCAGAAGTGAAAAAAAAATTCATCTCAAATGCAAAAACGGATGCTAGGACGTTAATCAGGGTGAAATTCCATACTTAAAAATGGTATTGCTTGCTGTTTTTAAAAATTGAGTGTTTTTGGTCCCCGAGGAAAAAATGCGTGATGCTGGGGTCAGAAAAAATGGTGCCCAGAACCGAAATTTTTTTTCATCTCAAATGCAAAAACGAATGTTAGGACATTAATCAGGGTGAAATTCCATACTTAAAAATGGTTCTGACCGCGGCATCACGAGTGTTTTTGGTCCCCGAGGAAAAAATGTGTGATGCCGGGGTCAAAAAAAATGGTGCCCAGAAGTGAAAAAAAAATTTCATCTCAAATGCAAAAACGGATGCTAGGACATTACTCAGGGTGAAATTCCATACTTAAAAATGGTATTGCTTGCTGTTTTTAAAAATTGAGTGTTTTTGGTCCCCGGGGAAAAAATGCGTGATGCCGGGGTCAGAAAAAATGGTGCCCATTAGTGAAAAAAAAATTTTCATCTCGAATGCAAAAATGGATGCTAGGACATTACTCAGGTTGAAATTCCGTACTTAAAAATGGTATTGCTTGCTGTTTTTTAAAATTGAGTGTTTTTGGTCCCCGAGGAAAAAGTGTGTGATGCCGGGGTCAGAAAAAATGATGCCCAGAACAGAAATTTTTTTTTCATCTCAAATGCAAAAATGAATGTTAGGACATTAATCAGGGTGAAATTCCATACTTAAAAATGGTATTGCTTGCTGTTTTTAAAAATTGAGTGTTTTTGGTCCCCGAGGAAAAAACACCTGATGCCACGGTCAGAAAAAATGGTGTGAAGAAGCGGGAAAAAAATTTCATCTCAAATGCAAAGATGGATGCTAGGACGTTAATCAGGGTGAAATTCCATACTTAAAAATGGTATTGCTTGCTGTTTTTAAAAATTGAGTGTTTTTGGTCCCCGAGGAAAAAAAGCCTGATGCGGTGGTCAGAAAAAAATGGTGCCCAGGATCGAAAAAAAAATTTTCATCTCAAATGCAAAAATGGATGCTAGGACGTTAATCAGGGTGAAATTCCATACTAAAAAATGGTATTGCTTGCTGTTTTGAAAAATTGAGTGTTTTTGGTCCCCAAGGAAAAAACGTGTGATGCCGGGGTCAGAAAAAATGGTGCCCAGAAGTGAAAAAAAATTTCATCTCAAATGCAAAAACGGATGCTAGGACGTTAATCAGGGTGAAATTCCATACTTAAAAATGGTATTGCTTGTTGTTTTTAAAAATTGAGTGTTTTTGGTCCCCGAGGAAAAAATGCGTGATGCCGGGGTCAGAAAAAATGGTGCCCAGAACCGAAATTTTTTTTCATCTCAAATGCAAAAACGAATGTTAGGACATTAATCAGGGTGAAATTCCATACTTAAAAATGGTTCTGACCGCGGCATCACTAGTGTTTTTGGTCCCCGAGGAAAAAATGTGTGATGCCGGGGTCAAAAAAAATGGTGCCCAGAAGTGGAAAAAAAAATTCATCTCAAATGCAAAAACGGATGCTAGGACGTTAATCAGGGTGAAATTCCATACTTAAAAATGGTATTGCTTGCTGTTTTTAAAAATTGAGTGTTTTTGGTCCCCGAGGAAAAAATGCGTGATGCCGGGGTCAAAAAAAAATGGTGCCCAGAAGTGAAAAAAAAAATTTCAAGTGAAATGCAAAAACGGATGCCTGGACATGAAGCAGGGTGGAATTTCATACTTTAAAATGGTATTGCTTGCTGTTTTTAAAAATTGAGTGTTTTTGGTCCCCGAGGAAAAAACGCGTGATGCCGGGGTCAGAAAAAATGGTGCCCAAAAGTGAAAAAAAATTTCATCTCAAATGCAAAAACGGATGCTAGGACGTTAATCAGGGTGAAATTCCATACTTAAAAATGGTATTGCTTGCTGTTTTTAAAAATTGAGTGTTTTTGGTCCCCGAGGAAAAAACGTGTGATGCCGGGGTCAGAAAAAATGATGCCCAGAACCGAAATTTTTTTTTCATCTCAAATGCAAAAACGAATGTTAGGACATTAATCAGGGTGAAATTCCATACTTAAAAATGGTATTGCTTGCTGTTTTTAAAAATTGATTGTTTTTGGTCCCCGAGGAAAAAATGCGTGATGCCGGGGTCAGAAAAAATGGTGCCCAGAAGTGAAAAAAAAAATTTCATCTCAAATGCAAAAATGAATGTTAGGACATTAATCAGGGTGAAATTCCATACTTAAAAATGGTATTGCTTGCTGTTTTTAAAAATTCAGTGTTTTTGGTCCCCGAGGAAAAAACGTGTGATGCCGGGGTCAGAAAAAATGGTGCCCAGAAGTGAAAAAAAAATTTCATCTCAAATGCAAAAATGAATGTTAGGACATTAATCAGGGTGAAATTCCATACTTAAAAATGGTATTGCTTGTTGTTTTTAAAAATTGAGTGTTTTTGGTCCCCGAGGAAAAAATGCGTGATGCCGGAGTCAGAAAAAATGGTGCCCAGAACCGAAATTTTTTTTCATCTCAAATGCAAAAACGAATGTTAGGACATTAATCAGGGTGAAATTCCATACTTAAAAATGGTTCTGACCGCGGCATCACTAGTGTTTTTGGTCCCCGAGGAAAAAATGTGTGATGCCGGGGTCAAAAAAAATGGTGCCCAGAAGTGGAAAAAAAAATTCATCTCAAATGCAAAAACGGATGCTAGGACGTTAATCAGGGTGAAATTCCATACTTAAAAATGGTATTGCTTGCTGTTTTTAAAAATTGAGTGTTTTTGGTCCCCGAGGAAAAAATGCGTGATGCCGGGGTCAAAAAAAAATGGTGCCCAGAAGTGAAAAAAAAAATTTCAAGTGAAATGCAAAAACGGATGCCTGGACATGAAGCAGGGTGGAATTTCATACTTTAAAATGGTATTGCTTGCTGTTTTTAAAAATTGAGTGTTTTTGGTCCCCGAGGAAAAAACGCGTGATGCCGGGGTTAGAAAAAATGGTGCCCAAAAGTGAAAAAAAATTTCATCTCAAATGCAAAAACGGATGCTAGGACGTTAATCAGGGTGAAATTCCATACTTAAAAATGGTATTGCTTGCTGTTTTTAAAAATTGAGTGTTTTTGGTCCCCGAGGAAAAAGTGTGTGATGCCGGGGTCAGAAAAAATGATGCCCAGAACCGAAATTTTTTTTTCATCTCAAATGCAAAAACGAATGTTAGGACATTAATCAGGGTGAAATTCCATACTTAAAAATGGTATTGCTTGCTGTTTTTAAAAATTGAGTGTTTTTGGTCCCCGAGGAAAAAACACCTGATGCCACGGTCAGAAAAAATGGTGCGAAGAAGCGGGAAAAAAATTTCATCTCAAATGCAAAGATGGATGCTAGGACGTTAATCAGGGTGAAATTCCATACTTAAAAATGGTATTGCTTGCTGTTTTTAAAAATTGATTGTTTTTGGTCCCCGAGGAAAAAATGCGTGATGCCGGGGTCAGAAAAAATGGTGCCCAGAAGTGAAAAAAAAAATTTCATCTCAAATGCAAAAATGAATGTTAGGATATTAATCAGGGTGAAATTCCATACTTAAAAATGGTATTGCTTGCTGTTTTTAAAAATTGAGTGTTTTTGGTCCCCGAGGAAAAAACGTGTGATGCCGGAGTCAGAAAAAATGGTGCCCAGAAGTGAAAAAAAAATTTCATCTCAAATGCAAAAATGAATGTTAGGACATTAATCAGGGTGAAATTCCATACTTAAAAATGGTATTGCTTGTTGTTTTTAAAAATTGAGTGTTTTTGGTCCCCGAGGAAAAAATGCGTGATGCCGGGGTCAGAAAAAATGGTGCCCAGAACCGAAATTTTTTTTCATCTCAAATGCAAAAACGAATGTTAGGACATTAATCAGGGTGAAATTCCATACTTAAAAATGGTTCTGACCGCGGCATCACTAGTGTTTTTGGTCCCCGAGGAAAAAATGTGTGATGCCGGGGTCAAAAAAAATGGTGCCCAGAAGTGGAAAAAAAAATTCATCTCAAATGCAAAAACGGATGCTAGGACGTTAATCAGGGTGAAATTCCATACTTAAAAATGGTATTGCTTGCTGTTTTTAAAAATTGAGTGTTTTTGGTCCCCGAGGAAAAAATGTGTGATGCCGGGGTCAAAAAAAAATGGTGCCCAGAAGTGAAAAAAAAAATTTCAAGTGAAATGCAAAAACGGATGCCTGGACATGAAGCAGGGTGGAATTTCATACTTTAAAATGGTATTGCTTGCTGTTTTTAAAAATTGAGTGTTTTTGGTCCCCGAGGAAAAAACGCGTGATGCCGGGGTCAGAAAAAATGGTGCCCAAAAGTGAAAAAAAATTTCATCTCAAATGCAAAAACGGATGCTAGGACGTTAATCAGGGTGAAATTCCATACTTAAAAATGGTATTGCTTGCTGTTTTTAAAAATTGAGTGTTTTTGGTCCCCGAGGAAAAAATGCGTGATGCCGGGGTCAAAAAAAAAATGGTGCCCAGAAGTGGAAAAAAAAAATTCATCTCAAATGCAAAAATGAATGTTAGGACATTAATCAGGGTGAAATTCCATACTTAAAAATGGTATTGCTTGCTGTTTTTAAAAATTGAGTGTTTTTGGTCCCCAAGGAAAAAGTGTGTGATGCCGGGGTCAGAAAAAATGGTGCCCAGAACCGAAATTTTTTTTCATCTCAAATGCAAAAACGAATGTTAGGACATTAATCAGGGTGAAATTCCATACTTAAAAATGGTTCTGACCGCGGCATCACGAGTGTTTTTGGTCCCCGAGGAAAAAATGTGTGATGCCGGGGTCAAAAAAAATGGTGCCCAGAAGTGAAAAAAAAATTTCATCTCAAATGCAAAAATGGATGCTAGGACATTACTCAGGGTGAAATTCCATACTTAAAAATGGTATTGCTTGCTGTTTTTAAAAATTGAGTGTTTTTGGTCCCCGGGGAAAAAATGCGTGATGCCGGGGTCAGAAAAAATGGTGCCCATTAGTGAAAAAAAAATTTTCATCTCGAATGCAAAAATGGATGCTAGGACATTACTCAGGTTGAAATTCCGTACTTAAAAATGGTATTGCTTGCTGTTTTTTAAAATTGAGTGTTTTTGGTCCCCGAGGAAAAAGTGTGTGATGCCGGGGTCAGAAAAAATGATGCCCAGAACCGAAATTTTTTTTTCATCTCAAATGCAAAAACGAATGCTAGGAGATTAGTCAGGGTGAAATTCCATACTTAAAAATGGTATTGCTTGCTGTTTTGAAAAATTGAGTGTTTTTGGTCCCCGAGGAAAAAACACCTGATGCGGCGGTCAGAAAAAAATGGTGCCCAGGATCGGAAAAAAAAATTTCATCTCAAATGCAAAAATGGATGCTAGGACGTTAATCAGGGTGAAATTCCATACTAAAAAATGGTATTGCTTGCTGTTTTGAAAAATTGAGTGTTTTTGGTCCCCAAGGAAAAAACGCTTGATGCCGGGGTCAGAAAAAATGGTGCCCAGAAGTGAAAAAAAAAATTTCAAGTGAAATGCAAAAATGGATGCTAGGACATTAATCAGGGTGAAATTCCATACTTAAAAATGGTATTGCTTGCTGTTTTTAAAAATTGATTGTTTTTGGTCCCCGAGGAAAAAATGCGTGATGCCGGGGTCAGAAAAAATGGTGCCCAGAAGTGAAAAAAAAAATTTCATCTCAAATGCAAAAATGAATGTTAGGACATTAATCAGGGTGAAATTCCATACTTAAAAATGGTATTGCTTGCTGTTTTTAAAAATTCAGTGTTTTTGGTCCCCGAGGAAAAAACGTGTGATGCCGGGGTCAGAAAAAATGGTGCCCAGAAGTGAAAAAAAAATTTCATCTCAAATGCAAAAATGAATGTTAGGACATTAATCAGGGTGAAATTCCATACTTAAAAATGGTATTGCTTGTTGTTTTTAAAAATTGAGTGTTTTTGGTCCCCGAGGAAAAAGTGTGTGATGCCGGGGTCAGAAAAAATGATGCCCAGAACCGAAATTTTTTTTTCATCTCAAATGCAAAAACGAATGTTAGGACATTAATCAGGGTGAAATTCCATACTTAAAAATGGTATTGCTTGCTGTTTTTAAAAATTGAGTGTTTTTGGTCCCCGAGGAAAAAACACCTGATGCCACGGTCAGAAAAAATGGTGCGAAGAAGCGGGAAAAAAATTTCATCTCAAATGCAAAGATGGATGCTAGGACGTTAATCAGGGTGAAATTCCATACTTAAAAATGGTATTGCTTGCTGTTTTTAAAAATTGAGTGTTTTTGGTCCCCGAGGAAAAAATGCGTGATGCCGGGGTCAGAAAAAATGGTGCCCAGAAGTGAAAAAAAAATTTCAAGTGAAATGCAAAAATGGATGCTAGGACATTAATCAAGGTTAAATTCCATACTTAAAAATGGTATTGCTTGCTGTTTTTAAAAATTGAGTGTTTTTGGTCCCCGAGGAAAAAATGCGTGATGCCGGGGTCAGAAAAAATGGTGCCCAGAACCGAAATTTTTTTTCATCTCAAATGCAAAAACGAATGTTAGGACATTAATCAGGGTGAAATTCCATACTAAAAAATGGTTCTGACCGCGGCATCACTAGTGTTTTTGGTCCCCGAGGAAAAAATGTGTGATGCCGGGGTCAAAAAAAATGGTGCCCAGAAGTGGAAAAAAAATTCATCTCAAATGCAAAAACGGATGCTAGGACGTTAATCAGGGTGAAATTCCATACTTAAAAATGGTATTGCTTGCTGTTTTTAAAAATTGAGTGTTTTTGGTCCCCGAGGAAAAAATGCGTGATGCCGGGGTCAAAAAAAAATGGTGCCCAGAAGTGAAAAAAAAAATTTCAAGTGAAATGCAAAAACGGATGCCTGGACATGAAGCAGGGTGGAATTTCATACTTTAAAATGGTATTGCTTGCTGTTTTTTAAAATTGAGTGTTTTTGGTCCCCGAGGAAAAAATGCGTGATGCCGGGGTCAAAAAAAAAATGGTGCCCAGAAGTGAAAAAAAAAATTTCAAGTGAAATGCAAAAATGGATGCTAGGACATTAATCAGGGTGAAATTCCATACTTAAAAATGGTATTGCTTGCTGTTTTTAAAAATTGAGTGTTTTTGGTCCCCGAGGAAAAAACGCGTGATGCTGGGGTCAGAAAAAATGGTGCCCAGAAGTGAAAAAAAAATTCATCTCAAATGCAAAAACGGATGCTAGGACGTTAATCAGGGTGAAATTCCATACTTAAAAATGGTATTGCTTGCTGTTTTTAAAAATTGAGTGTTTTTGGTCCCCGAGGAAAAAATGCGTGATGCTGGGGTCAGAAAAAATGGTGCCCAGAACCGAAATTTTTTTTCATCTCAAATGCAAAAACGAATGTTAGGACATTAATCAGGGTGAAATTCCATACTTAAAAATGGTTCTGACCGCGGCATCACGAGTGTTTTTGGTCCCCGAGGAAAAAATGTGTGATGCCGGGGTCAAAAAAAATGGTGCCCAGAAGTGAAAAAAAAATTTCATCTCAAATGCAAAAACGGATGCTAGGACATTACTCAGGGTGAAATTCCATACTTAAAAATGGTATTGCTTGCTGTTTTTAAAAATTGAGTGTTTTTGGTCCCCGGGGAAAAAATGCGTGATGCCGGGGTCAGAAAAAATGGTGCCCATTAGTGAAAAAAAAATTTTCATCTCGAATGGAAAAATGGATGCTAGGACATTACTCAGGTTGAAATTCCGTACTTAAAAATGGTATTGCTTGCTGTTTTTTAAAATTGAGTGTTTTTGGTCCCCGAGGAAAAAGTGTGTGATGCCGGGGTCAGAAAAAATGATGCCCAGAACAGAAATTTTTTTTTCATCTCAAATGCAAAAATGAATGTTAGGACATTAATCAGGGTGAAATTCCATACTTAAAAATGGTATTGCTTGCTGTTTTTAAAAATTGAGTGTTTTTGGTCCCCGAGGAAAAAACACCTGATGCCACGGTCAGAAAAAATGGTGTGAAGAAGCGGGAAAAAAATTTCATCTCAAATGCAAAGATGGATGCTAGGACGTTAATCAGGGTGAAATTCCATACTTAAAAATGGTATTGCTTGCTGTTTTTAAAAATTGAGTGTTTTTGGTCCCCGAGGAAAAAAAGCCTGATGCGGTGGTCAGAAAAAAATGGTGCCCAGGATCGAAAAAAAAATTTTCATCTCAAATGCAAAAATGGATGCTAGGACGTTAATCAGGGTGAAATTCCATACTAAAAAATGGTATTGCTTGCTGTTTTGAAAAATTGAGTGTTTTTGGTCCCCAAGGAAAAAACGTGTGATGCCGGGGTCAGAAAAAATGGTGCCCAGAAGTGAAAAAAAATTTCATCTCAAATGCAAAAACGGATGCTAGGACGTTAATCAGGGTGAAATTCCATACTTAAAAATGGTATTGCTTGTTGTTTTTAAAAATTGAGTGTTTTTGGTCCCCGAGGAAAAAATGCGTGATGCCGGGGTCAGAAAAAATGGTGCCCAGAACCGAAATTTTTTTTCATCTCAAATGCAAAAACGAATGTTAGGACATTAATCAGGGTGAAATTCCGTACTTAAAAATGGTTCTGACCGCGGCATCACTAGTGTTTTTGGTCCCCGAGGAAAAAATGTGTGATGCCGGGGTCAAAAAAAATGGTGCCCAGAAGTGGAAAAAAAAATTCATCTCAAATGCAAAAACGGATGCTAGGACGTTAATCAGGGTGAAATTCCATACTTAAAAATGGTATTGCTTGCTGTTTTTAAAAATTGAGTGTTTTTGGTCCCCGAGGAAAAAATGCGTGATGCCGGGGTCAAAAAAAAATGGTGCCCAGAAGTGAAAAAAAAAATTTCAAGTGAAATGCAAAAACGGATGCCTGGACATGAAGCAGGGTGGAATTTCATACTTTAAAATGGTATTGCTTGCTGTTTTTAAAAATTGAGTGTTTTTGGTCCCCGAGGAAAAAACGCGTGATGCCGGGGTCAGAAAAAATGGTGCCCAAAAGTGAAAAAAAATTTCATCTCAAATGCAAAAACGGATGCTAGGACGTTAATCAGGGTGAAATTCCATACTTAAAAATGGTATTGCTTGCTGTTTTTAAAAATTGAGTGTTTTTGGTCCCCGAGGAAAAAATGCGTGATGCCGGGGTCAGAAAAAATGGTGCCCAGAAGTGAAAAAAAAATTTCAAGTGAAATGCAAAAATGGATGCTAGGACATTAATCAAGGTTAAATTCCATACTTAAAAATGGTATTGCTTGCTGTTTTTAAAAATTGAGTGTTTTTGGTCCAAGAGGAAAAAATGCGTGATGCCGGGGTCAGAAAAAATGGTGCCCAGAACCGAAATTTTTTTTCATCTCAAATGCAAAAACGAATGTTAGGACATTAATCAGGGTGAAATTCCATACTAAAAAATGGTTCTGACCGCGGCATCACTAGTGTTTTTGGTCCCCGAGGAAAAAATGTGTGATGCCGGGGTCAAAAAAAATGGTGCCCAGAAGTGGAAAAAAAATTCATCTCAAATGCAAAAACGGATGCTAGGACGTTAATCAGGGTGAAATTCCATACTTAAAAATGGTATTGCTTGCTGTTTTTAAAAATTGAGTGTTTTTGGTCCCCGAGGAAAAAATGCGTGATGCCGGGGTCAAAAAAAAATGGTGCCCAGAAGTGAAAAAAAAAATTTCAAGTGAAATGCAAAAACGGATGCCTGGACATGAAGCAGGGTGGAATTTCATACTTTAAAATGGTATTGCTTGCTGTTTTTTAAAATTGAGTGTTTTTGGTCCCCGAGGAAAAAATGCGTGATGCCGGGGTCAAAAAAAAAATGGTGCCCAGAAGTGAAAAAAAAAATTTCAAGTGAAATGCAAAAATGGATGCTAGGACATTAATCAGGGTGAAATTCCATACTTAAAAATGGTATTGCTTGCTGTTTTTAAAAATTGAGTGTTTTTGGTCCCCGAGGAAAAAACGCGTGATGCTGGGGTCAGAAAAAATGGTGCCCAGAAGTGAAAAAAAAATTCATCTCAAATGCAAAAACGGATGCTAGGACGTTAATCAGGGTGAAATTCCATACTTAAAAATGGTATTGCTTGCTGTTTTTAAAAATTGAGTGTTTTTGGTCCCCGAGGAAAAAATGCGTGATGCTGGGGTCAGAAAAAATGGTGCCCAGAACCGAAATTTTTTTTCATCTCAAATGCAAAAACGAATGTTAGGACATTAATCAGGGTGAAATTCCATACTTAAAAATGGTTCTGACCGCGGCATCACGAGTGTTTTTGGTCCCCGAGGAAAAAATGTGTGATGCCGGGGTCAAAAAAAATGGTGCCCAGAAGTGAAAAAAAAATTTCATCTCAAATGCAAAAACGGATGCTAGGACATTACTCAGGGTGAAATTCCATACTTAAAAATGGTATTGCTTGCTGTTTTTAAAAATTGAGTGTTTTTGGTCCCCGGGGAAAAAATGCGTGATGCCGGGGTCAGAAAAAATGGTGCCCATTAGTGAAAAAAAAATTTTCATCTCGAATGCAAAAATGGATGCTAGGACATTACTCAGGTTGAAATTCCGTACTTAAAAATGGTATTGCTTGCTGTTTTTTAAAATTGAGTGTTTTTGGTCCCCGAGGAAAAAGTGTGTGATGCCGGGGTCAGAAAAAATGATGCCCAGAACAGAAATTTTTTTTTCATCTCAAATGCAAAAATGAATGTTAGGACATTAATCAGGGTGAAATTCCATACTTAAAAATGGTATTGCTTGCTGTTTTTAAAAATTGAGTGTTTTTGGTCCCCGAGGAAAAAACACCTGATGCCACGGTCAGAAAAAATGGTGTGAAGAAGCGGGAAAAAAATTTCATCTCAAATGCAAAGATGGATGCTAGGACGTTAATCAGGGTGAAATTCCATACTTAAAAATGGTATTGCTTGCTGTTTTTAAAAATTGAGTGTTTTTGGTCCCCGAGGAAAAAAAGCCTGATGCGGTGGTCAGAAAAAAATGGTGCCCAGGATCGAAAAAAAAATTTTCATCTCAAATGCAAAAATGGATGCTAGGACGTTAATCAGGGTGAAATTCCATACTAAAAAATGGTATTGCTTGCTGTTTTGAAAAATTGAGTGTTTTTGGTCCCCAAGGAAAAAACGTGTGATGCCGGGGTCAGAAAAAATGGTGCCCAGAAGTGAAAAAAAATTTCATCTCAAATGCAAAAACGGATGCTAGGACGTTAATCAGGGTGAAATTCCATACTTAAAAATGGTATTGCTTGTTGTTTTTAAAAATTGAGTGTTTTTGGTCCCCGAGGAAAAAATGCGTGATGCCGGGGTCAGAAAAAATGGTGCCCAGAACCGAAATTTTTTTTCATCTCAAATGCAAAAACGAATGTTAGGACATTAATCAGGGTGAAATTCCATACTTAAAAATGGTTCTGACCGCGGCATCACTAGTGTTTTTGGTCCCCGAGGAAAAAATGTGTGATGCCGGGGTCAAAAAAAATGGTGCCCAGAAGTGGAAAAAAAAATTCATCTCAAATGCAAAAACGGATGCTAGGACGTTAATCAGGGTGAAATTCCATACTTAAAAATGGTATTGCTTGCTGTTTTTAAAAATTGAGTGTTTTTGGTCCCCGAGGAAAAAATGCGTGATGCCGGGGTCAAAAAAAAATGGTGCCCAGAAGTGAAAAAAAAAAATTTCAAGTGAAATGCAAAAACGGATGCCTGGACATGAAGCAGGGTGGAATTTCATACTTTAAAATGGTATTGCTTGCTGTTTTTAAAAATTGAGTGTTTTTGGTCCCCGAGGAAAAAACGCGTGATGCCGGGGTCAGAAAAAATGGTGCCCAAAAGTGAAAAAAAATTTCATCTCAAATGCAAAAACGGATGCTAGGACGTTAATCAGGGTGAAATTCCATACTTAAAAATGGTATTGCTTGCTGTTTTTAAAAATTGAGTGTTTTTGGTCCCCGAGGAAAAAATGCGTGATGCCGGGGTCAGAAAAAATGGTGCCCAGAAGTGAAAAAAAAATTTCAAGTGAAATGCAAAAATGGATGCTAGGACATTAATCAAGGTTAAATTCCATACTTAAAAATGGTATTGCTTGCTGTTTTTAAAAATTGAGTGTTTTTGGTCCCCGAGGAAAAAATGCGTGATGCCGGGGTCAGAAAAAATGGTGCCCAGAACCGAAATTTTTTTTCATCTCAAATGCAAAAACGAATGTTAGGACATTAATCAGGGTGAAATTCCATACTAAAAAATGGTTCTGACCGCGGCATCACTAGTGTTTTTGGTCCCCGAGGAAAAAATGTGTGATGCCGGGGTCAAAAAAAATGGTGCCCAGAAGTGGAAAAAAAATTCATCTCAAATGCAAAAACGGATGCTAGGACGTTAATCAGGGTGAAATTCCATACTTAAAAATGGTATTGCTTGCTGTTTTTAAAAATTGAGTGTTTTTGGTCCCCGAGGAAAAAATGCGTGATGCCGGGGTCAAAAAAAAATGGTGCCCAGAAGTGAAAAAAAAAATTTCAAGTGAAATGCAAAAACGGATGCCTGGACATGAAGCAGGGTGGAATTTCATACTTTAAAATGGTATTGCTTGCTGTTTTTTAAAATTGAGTGTTTTTGGTCCCCGAGGAAAAAATGCGTGATGCCGGGGTCAAAAAAAAAATGGTGCCCAGAAGTGAAAAAAAAAATTTCAAGTGAAATGCAAAAATGGATGCTAGGACATTAATCAGGGTGAAATTCCATACTTAAAAATGGTATTGCTTGCTGTTTTTAAAAATTGAGTGTTTTTGGTCCCCGAGGAAAAAACGCGTGATGCTGGGGTCAGAAAAAATGGTGCCCAGAAGTGAAAAAAAAATTCATCTCAAATGCAAAAACGGATGCTAGGACGTTAATCAGGGTGAAATTCCATACTTAAAAATGGTATTGCTTGCTGTTTTTAAAAATTGAGTGTTTTTGGTCCCCGAGGAAAAAATGCGTGATGCTGGGGTCAGAAAAAATGGTGCCCAGAACCGAAATTTTTTTTCATCTCAAATGCAAAAACGAATGTTAGGACATTAATCAGGGTGAAATTCCATACTTAAAAATGGTTCTGACCGCGGCATCACGAGTGTTTTTGGTCCCCGAGGAAAAAATGTGTGATGCCGGGGTCAAAAAAAATGGTGCCCAGAAGTGAAAAAAAAATTTCATCTCAAATGCAAAAACGGATGCTAGGACATTACTCAGGGTGAAATTCCATACTTAAAAATGGTATTGCTTGCTGTTTTTAAAAATTGAGTGTTTTTGGTCCCCGGGGAAAAAATGCGTGATGCCGGGGTCAGAAAAAATGGTGCCCATTAGTGAAAAAAAAATTTTCATCTCGAATGCAAAAATGGATGCTAGGACATTACTCAGGTTGAAATTCCGTACTTAAAAATGGTATTGCTTGCTGTTTTTTAAAATTGAGTGTTTTTGGTCCCCGAGGAAAAAGTGTGTGATGCCGGGGTCAGAAAAAATGATGCCCAGAACAGAAATTTTTTTTTCATCTCAAATGCAAAAATGAATGTTAGGACATTAATCAGGGTGAAATTCCATACTTAAAAATGGTATTGCTTGCTGTTTTTAAAAATTGAGTGTTTTTGGTCCCCGAGGAAAAAACACCTGATGCCACGGTCAGAAAAAATGGTGTGAAGAAGCGGGAAAAAAATTTCATCTCAAATGCAAAGATGGATGCTAGGACGTTAATCAGGGTGAAATTCCATACTTAAAAATGGTATTGCTTGCTGTTTTTAAAAATTGAGTGTTTTTGGTCCCCGAGGAAAAAAAGCCTGATGCGGTGGTCAGAAAAAAATGGTGCCCAGGATCGAAAAAAAAATTTTCATCTCAAATGCAAAAATGGATGCTAGGACGTTAATCAGGGTGAAATTCCATACTAAAAAATGGTATTGCTTGCTGTTTTGAAAAATTGAGTGTTTTTGGTCCCCAAGGAAAAAACGTGTGATGCCGGGGTCAGAAAAAATGGTGCCCAGAAGTGAAAAAAAATTTCATCTCAAATGCAAAAACGGATGCTAGGACGTTAATCAGGGTGAAATTCCATACTTAAAAATGGTATTGCTTGTTGTTTTTAAAAATTGAGTGTTTTTGGTCCCCGAGGAAAAAATGCGTGATGCCGGGGTCAGAAAAAATGGTGCCCAGAACCGAAATTTTTTTTCATCTCAAATGCAAAAACGAATGTTAGGACATTAATCAGGGTGAAATTCCATACTTAAAAATGGTTCTGACCGCGGCATCACTAGTGTTTTTGGTCCCCGAGGAAAAAATGTGTGATGCCGGGGTCAAAAAAAATGGTGCCCAGAAGTGGAAAAAAAAATTCATCTCAAATGCAAAAACGGATGCTAGGACGTTAATCAGGGTGAAATTCCATACTTAAAAATGGTATTGCTTGCTGTTTTTAAAAATTGAGTGTTTTTGGTCCCCGAGGAAAAAATGCGTGATGCCGGGGTCAAAAAAAAATGGTGCCCAGAAGTGAAAAAAAAAATTTCAAGTGAAATGCAAAAACGGATGCCTGGACATGAAGCAGGGTGGAATTTCATACTTTAAAATGGTATTGCTTGCTGTTTTTAAAAATTGAGTGTTTTTGGTCCCCGAGGAAAAAACGCGTGATGCCGGGGTCAGAAAAAATGGTGCCCAAAAGTGAAAAAAAATTTCATCTCAAATGCAAAAACGGATGCTAGGACGTTAATCAGGGTGAAATTCCATACTTAAAAATGGTATTGCTTGCTGTTTTTAAAAATTGAGTGTTTTTGGTCCCCGAGGAAAAAATGCGTGATGCCGGGGTCAAAAAAAAAATGGTGCCCAGAAGTGGAAAAAAAAAATTCATCTCAAATGCAAAAACGGATGCTAGGACGTTAATCAGGGTGAAATTCCATACTTAAAAATGGTATTGCTTGCTGTTTTTAAAAATTGAGTGTTTTTGGTCCCCGAGGAAAAAATGCGTGATGCCGGGGTCAGAAAAAATGGTGCCCAGAAGTGAAAAAAAAATTTCAAGTGAAATGCAAAAATGGATGCTAGGACATTAATCAAGGTTAAATTCCATACTTAAAAATGGTATTGCTTGCTGTTTTTAAAAATTGAGTGTTTTTGGTCCAAGAGGAAAAAATGCGTGATGCCGGGGTCAGAAAAAATGGTGCCCAGAACCGAAATTTTTTTTCATCTCAAATGCAAAAACGAATGTTAGGACATTAATCAGGGTGAAATTCCATACTAAAAAATGGTTCTGACCGCGGCATCACTAGTGTTTTTGGTCCCCGAGGAAAAAATGTGTGATGCCGGGGTCAAAAAAAATGGTGCCCAGAAGTGGAAAAAAAATTCATCTCAAATGCAAAAACGGATGCTAGGACGTTAATCAGGGTGAAATTCCATACTTAAAAATGGTATTGCTTGCTGTTTTTAAAAATTGAGTGTTTTTGGTCCCCGAGGAAAAAATGCGTGATGCCGGGGTCAAAAAAAAATGGTGCCCAGAAGTGAAAAAAAAAATTTCAAGTGAAATGCAAAAACGGATGCCTGGACATGAAGCAGGGTGGAATTTCATACTTTAAAATGGTATTGCTTGCTGTTTTTTAAAATTGAGTGTTTTTGGTCCCCGAGGAAAAAATGCGTGATGCCGGGGTCAAAAAAAAAATGGTGCCCAGAAGTGAAAAAAAAAATTTCAAGTGAAATGCAAAAATGGATGCTAGGACATTAATCAGGGTGAAATTCCATACTTAAAAATGGTATTGCTTGCTGTTTTTAAAAATTGAGTGTTTTTGGTCCCCGAGGAAAAAACGCGTGATGCTGGGGTCAGAAAAAATGGTGCCCAGAAGTGAAAAAAAAATTCATCTCAAATGCAAAAACGGATGCTAGGACGTTAATCAGGGTGAAATTCCATACTTAAAAATGGTATTGCTTGCTGTTTTTAAAAATTGAGTGTTTTTGGTCCCCGAGGAAAAAATGCGTGATGCTGGGGTCAGAAAAAATGGTGCCCAGAACCGAAATTTTTTTTCATCTCAAATGCAAAAACGAATGTTAGGACATTAATCAGGGTGAAATTCCATACTTAAAAATGGTTCTGACCGCGGCATCACGAGTGTTTTTGGTCCCCGAGGAAAAAATGTGTGATGCCGGGGTCAAAAAAAATGGTGCCCAGAAGTGAAAAAAAAATTTCATCTCAAATGCAAAAACGGATGCTAGGACATTACTCAGGGTGAAATTCCATACTTAAAAATGGTATTGCTTGCTGTTTTTAAAAATTGAGTGTTTTTGGTCCCCGGGGAAAAATGCGTGATGCCGGGGTCAGAAAAAATGGTGCCCATTAGTGAAAAAAAAATTTTCATCTCGAATGCAAAAATGGATGCTAGGACATTACTCAGGTTGAAATTCCGTACTTAAAAATGGTATTGCTTGCTGTTTTTTAAAATTGAGTGTTTTTGGTCCCCGAGGAAAAAGTGTGTGATGCCGGGGTCAGAAAAAATGATGCCCAGAACAGAAATTTTTTTTTCATCTCAAATGCAAAAATGAATGTTAGGACATTAATCAGGGTGAAATTCCATACTTAAAAATGGTATTGCTTGCTGTTTTTAAAAATTGAGTGTTTTTGGTCCCCGAGGAAAAAACACCTGATGCCACGGTCAGAAAAAATGGTGTGAAGAAGCGGGAAAAAAATTTCATCTCAAATGCAAAGATGGATGCTAGGACGTTAATCAGGGTGAAATTCCATACTTAAAAATGGTATTGCTTGCTGTTTTTAAAAATTGAGTGTTTTTGGTCCCCGAGGAAAAAAAGCCTGATGCGGTGGTCAGAAAAAAATGGTGCCCAGGATCGAAAAAAAAATTTTCATCTCAAATGCAAAAATGGATGCTAGGACGTTAATCAGGGTGAAATTCCATACTAAAAAATGGTATTGCTTGCTGTTTTGAAAAATTGAGTGTTTTTGGTCCCCAAGGAAAAAACGTGTGATGCCGGGGTCAGAAAAAATGGTGCCCAGAAGTGAAAAAAAATTTCATCTCAAATGCAAAAACGGATGCTAGGACGTTAATCAGGGTGAAATTCCATACTTAAAAATGGTATTGCTTGTTGTTTTTAAAAATTGAGTGTTTTTGGTCCCCGAGGAAAAAATGCGTGATGCCGGGGTCAGAAAAAATGGTGCCCAGAACCGAAATTTTTTTTCATCTCAAATGCAAAAACGAATGTTAGGACATTAATCAGGGTGAAATTCCATACTTAAAAATGGTTCTGACCGCGGCATCACTAGTGTTTTTGGTCCCCGAGGAAAAAATGTGTGATGCCGGGGTCAAAAAAAATGGTGCCCAGAAGTGGAAAAAAAAATTCATCTCAAATGCAAAAACGGATGCTAGGACGTTAATCAGGGTGAAATTCCATACTTAAAAATGGTATTGCTTGCTGTTTTTAAAAATTGAGTGTTTTTGGTCCCCGAGGAAAAAATGCGTGATGCCGGGGTCAAAAAAAAATGGTGCCCAGAAGTGAAAAAAAAAAATTTCAAGTGAAATGCAAAAACGGATGCCTGGACATGAAGCAGGGTGGAATTTCATACTTTAAAATGGTATTGCTTGCTGTTTTTAAAAATTGAGTGTTTTTGGTCCCCGAGGAAAAAACGCGTGATGCCGGGGTCAGAAAAAATGGTGCCCAAAAGTGAAAAAAAATTTCATCTCAAATGCAAAAACGGATGCTAGGACGTTAATCAGGGTGAAATTCCATACTTAAAAATGGTATTGCTTGCTGTTTTTAAAAATTGAGTGTTTTTGGTCCCCGAGGAAAAAATGCGTGATGCCGGGGTCAGAAAAAATGGTGCCCAGAAGTGAAAAAAAAATTTCAAGTGAAATGCAAAAATGGATGCTAGGACATTAATCAAGGTTAAATTCCATACTTAAAAATGGTATTGCTTGCTGTTTTTAAAAATTGAGTGTTTTTGGTCCCCGAGGAAAAAATGCGTGATGCCGGGGTCAGAAAAAATGGTGCCCAGAACCGAAATTTTTTTTCATCTCAAATGCAAAAACGAATGTTAGGACATTAATCAGGGTGAAATTCCATACTAAAAAATGGTTCTGACCGCGGCATCACTAGTGTTTTTGGTCCCCGAGGAAAAAATGTGTGATGCCGGGGTCAAAAAAAATGGTGCCCAGAAGTGGAAAAAAAATTCATCTCAAATGCAAAAACGGATGCTAGGACGTTAATCAGGGTGAAATTCCATACTTAAAAATGGTATTGCTTGCTGTTTTTAAAAATTGAGTGTTTTTGGTCCCCGAGGAAAAAATGCGTGATGCCGGGGTCAAAAAAAAATGGTGCCCAGAAGTGAAAAAAAAAATTTCAAGTGAAATGCAAAAACGGATGCCTGGACATGAAGCAGGGTGGAATTTCATACTTTAAAATGGTATTGCTTGCTGTTTTTTAAAATTGAGTGTTTTTGGTCCCCGAGGAAAAAATGCGTGATGCCGGGGTCAAAAAAAAAATGGTGCCCAGAAGTGAAAAAAAAAATTTCAAGTGAAATGCAAAAATGGATGCTAGGACATTAATCAGGGTGAAATTCCATACTTAAAAATGGTATTGCTTGCTGTTTTTAAAAATTGAGTGTTTTTGGTCCCCGAGGAAAAAACGCGTGATGCTGGGGTCAGAAAAAATGGTGCCCAGAAGTGAAAAAAAAATTCATCTCAAATGCAAAAACGGATGCTAGGACGTTAATCAGGGTGAAATTCCATACTTAAAAATGGTATTGCTTGCTGTTTTTAAAAATTGAGTGTTTTTGGTCCCCGAGGAAAAAATGCGTGATGCTGGGGTCAGAAAAAATGGTGCCCAGAACCGAAATTTTTTTTCATCTCAAATGCAAAAACGAATGTTAGGACATTAATCAGGGTGAAATTCCATACTTAAAAATGGTTCTGACCGCGGCATCACGAGTGTTTTTGGTCCCCGAGGAAAAAATGTGTGATGCCGGGGTCAAAAAAAATGGTGCCCAGAAGTGAAAAAAAAATTTCATCTCAAATGCAAAAACGGATGCTAGGACATTACTCAGGGTGAAATTCCATACTTAAAAATGGTATTGCTTGCTGTTTTTAAAAATTGAGTGTTTTTGGTCCCCGGGGAAAAAATGCGTGATGCCGGGGTCAGAAAAAATGGTGCCCATTAGTGAAAAAAAAATTTTCATCTCGAATGCAAAAATGGATGCTAGGACATTACTCAGGTTGAAATTCCGTACTTAAAAATGGTATTGCTTGCTGTTTTTTAAAATTGAGTGTTTTTGGTCCCCGAGGAAAAAGTGTGTGATGCCGGGGTCAGAAAAAATGATGCCCAGAACAGAAATTTTTTTTTCATCTCAAATGCAAAAATGAATGTTAGGACATTAATCAGGGTGAAATTCCATACTTAAAAATGGTATTGCTTGCTGTTTTTAAAAATTGAGTGTTTTTGGTCCCCGAGGAAAAAACACCTGATGCCACGGTCAGAAAAAATGGTGTGAAGAAGCGGGAAAAAAATTTCATCTCAAATGCAAAGATGGATGCTAGGACGTTAATCAGGGTGAAATTCCATACTTAAAAATGGTATTGCTTGCTGTTTTTAAAAATTGAGTGTTTTTGGTCCCCGAGGAAAAAAAGCCTGATGCGGTGGTCAGAAAAAAATGGTGCCCAGGATCGAAAAAAAAATTTTCATCTCAAATGCAAAAATGGATGCTAGGACGTTAATCAGGGTGAAATTCCATACTAAAAAATGGTATTGCTTGCTGTTTTGAAAAATTGAGTGTTTTTGGTCCCCAAGGAAAAAACGTGTGATGCCGGGGTCAGAAAAAATGGTGCCCAGAAGTGAAAAAAAATTTCATCTCAAATGCAAAAACGGATGCTAGGACGTTAATCAGGGTGAAATTCCATACTTAAAAATGGTATTGCTTGTTGTTTTTAAAAATTGAGTGTTTTTGGTCCCCGAGGAAAAAATGCGTGATGCCGGGGTCAGAAAAAATGGTGCCCAGAACCGAAATTTTTTTTCATCTCAAATGCAAAAACGAATGTTAGGACATTAATCAGGGTGAAATTCCATACTTAAAAATGGTTCTGACCGCGGCATCACTAGTGTTTTTGGTCCCCGAGGAAAAAATGTGTGATGCCGGGGTCAAAAAAAATGGTGCCCAGAAGTGGAAAAAAAAATTCATCTCAAATGCAAAAACGGATGCTAGGACGTTAATCAGGGTGAAATTCCATACTTAAAAATGGTATTGCTTGCTGTTTTTAAAAATTGAGTGTTTTTGGTCCCCGAGGAAAAAATGCGTGATGCCGGGGTCAAAAAAAAATGGTGCCCAGAAGTGAAAAAAAAAATTTCAAGTGAAATGCAAAAACGGATGCCTGGACATGAAGCAGGGTGGAATTTCATACTTTAAAATGGTATTGCTTGCTGTTTTTAAAAATTGAGTGTTTTTGGTCCCCGAGGAAAAAACGCGTGATGCCGGGGTCAGAAAAAATGGTGCCCAAAAGTGAAAAAAAATTTCATCTCAAATGCAAAAACGGATGCTAGGACGTTAATCAGGGTGAAATTCCATACTTAAAAATGGTATTGCTTGCTGTTTTTAAAAATTGAGTGTTTTTGGTCCCCGAGGAAAAAATGCGTGATGCCGGGGTCAAAAAAAAAATGGTGCCCAGAAGTGGAAAAAAAAAATTCATCTCAAATGCAAAAATGAATGTTAGGACATTAATCAGGGTGAAATTCCATACTTAAAAATGGTATTGCTTGCTGTTTTTAAAAATTGAGTGTTTTTGGTCCCCAAGGAAAAAGTGTGTGATGCCGGGGTCAGAAAAAATGGTGCCCAGAACCGAAATTTTTTTTCATCTCAAATGCAAAAACGAATGTTAGGACATTAATCAGGGTGAAATTCCATACTTAAAAATGGTTCTGACCGCGGCATCACGAGTGTTTTTGGTCCCCGAGGAAAAAATGTGTGATGCCGGGGTCAAAAAAAATGGTGCCCAGAAGTGAAAAAAAAATTTCATCTCAAATGCAAAAATGGATGCTAGGACATTACTCAGGGTGAAATTCCGTACTTAAAAATGGTATTGCTTGCTGTTTTTTAAAATTGAGTGTTTTTGGTCCCCGAGGAAAAAGTGTGTGATGCCGGGGTCAGAAAAAATGATGCCCAGAACCGAAATTTTTTTTTCATCTCAAATGCAAAAACGAATGTTAGGACATTAATCAGGGTGAAATTCCATACTTAAAAATGGTATTGCTTGCTGTTTTTAAAAATTGAGTGTTTTTGGTCCCCGAGGAAAAAATGCGTGATGCCGGGGTCAAAAAAAAATGGTGCCCAGAAGTGAAAAAAAAAATTTCAAGTGAAATGCAAAAACGGATGCCTGGACATGAAGCAGGGTGGAATTTCATACTTTAAAATGGTATTGCTTGCTGTTTTTAAAAATTGAGTGTTTTTGGTCCCCGAGGAAAAAATGTGTGATGCCGGGGTCAGAAAAAATGGTGCCCAGAACCGAAATTTTTTTTCATCTCAAATGCAAAAACGAATGTTAGGACATTAATCAGGGTGAAATTCCATACTTAAAAATGGTTCTGACCGCGGCATCACGAGTGTTTTTGGTCCCCGAGGAAAAAATGTGTGATGCCGGGGTCAAAAAAAATGGTGCCCAGAAGTGAAAAAAAAATTTCATCTCAAATGCAAAAATGGATGCTAGGACATTACTCAGGGTGAAATTCCATACTTAAAAATGGTATTGCTTGCTGTTTTTAAAAATTGAGTGTTTTTGGTCCCCGGGGAAAAAATGCGTGATGCCGGGGTCAGAAAAAATGGTGCCCATTAGTGAAAAAAAAATTTTCATCTCGAATGCAAAAATGGATGCTAGGACATTACTCAGGTTGAAATTCCGTACTTAAAAATGGTATTGCTTGCTGTTTTTTAAAATTGAGTGTTTTTGGTCCCCGAGGAAAAAGTGTGTGATGCCGGGGTCAGAAAAAATGATGCCCAGAACCGAAATTTTTTTTTCATCTCAAATGCAAAAACGAATGTTAGGACATTAATCAGGGTGAAATTCCATACTTAAAAATGGTATTGCTTGCTGTTTTTAAAAATTGAGTGTTTTTGGTCCCCGAGGAAAAAACACCTGATGCCATGGTCAGAAAAAATGGTGCGAAGAAGCGGGAAAAAAATTTCATCTCAAATGCAAAGATGGATGCTAGGACGTTAATCAGGGTGAAATTCCATACTTAAAAATGGTATTGCTTGCTGTTTTTAAAAATTGAGTGTTTTTGGTCCCCGAGGAAAAAAAGCCTGATGCGGTGGTCAGAAAAAAATGGTGCCCAGGATCGAAAAAAAAATTTTCATCTCAAATGCAAAAATGGATGCTAGGACGTTAATCAGGGTGAAATTCCATACTAAAAAATGGTATTGCTTGCTGTTTTGAAAAATTGAGTGTTTTTGGTCCCCAAGGAAAAAACGCGTGATGCCGGGGTCAGAAAAAATGGTGCCCAGAAGTGAAAAAAAATTTCATCTCAAATGCAAAAACGGATGCTAGGACGTTAATCAGGGTGAAATTCCATACTTAAAAATGGTATTGCTTGCTGTTTTTAAAAATTGAGTGTTTTTGGTCCCCGAGGAAAAAACGTTTGATGCCGGGGTCAGAAAAAATGGTGCCCAGAAGTGAAAAAAAAATTTCATCTCAAATGCAAAAATGAATGTTAGGACATTAATCAGGGTGAAATTCCATACTTAAAAATGGTATTGCTTGTTGTTTTTAAAAATTGAGTGTTTTTGATCCCCGAGGAAAAAATGCGTGATGCCGGGGTCAGAAAAAATGGTGCCCAGAACCGAAATTTTTTTTCATCTCAAATGCAAAAACGAATGTTAGGACATTAAACCGGGGTAAATTCCATACTTAAAAATGGTTCTGACCGCGGCATCACGAGTGTTTTTGGTCCCCGAGGAAAAAATGTGTGATGCCAGGGTCAAAAAAAATGGTGCCCAGAAGTGAAAAAAAAATTTCATCTCAAATGCAAAAACGGATGCTAGGACATTACTCAGGGTGAAATTCCATACTTAAAAATGGTATTGCTTGCTGTTTTTTAAAATTGAGTGTTTTTGGTCCCCGAGGAAAAAATGCGTGATGCCGGGGTCAGAAAAAATGGTGCCCAGAAGTGAAAAAAAAAATTCAAGTGAAATGCAAAAATGGATGCTAGGACATTAATCAAGGTTAAATTCCATACTTAAAAATGGTATTGCTTGCTGTTTTAAAAAATTGAGTGTTTTTGGTCCCCGAGGAAAAAATGCGTGATGCCGGGGTCAGAAAAAATGGTGCCCAGAACCGAAATTTTTTTTCATCTCAAATGCAAAAACGAATGTTAGGACATTAATCAGGGTGAAATTCCATACTAAAAAATGGTTCTGACCGCGGCATCACTAGTGTTTTTGGTCCCCGAGGAAAAAATGTGTGATGCCGGGGTCAAAAAAAATGGTGCCCAGAAGTGGAAAAAAAAATTCATCTCAAATGCAAAAACGGATGCTAGGACGTTAATCAGGGTGAAATTCCATACTTAAAAATGGTATTGCTTGCTGTTTTTAAAAATTGAGTGTTTTTGGTCCCCGAGGAAAAAATGCGTGATGCCGGGGTCAAAAAAAAATGGTGCCCAGAAGTGAAAAAAAAAATTTCAAGTGAAATGCAAAAACGGATGCCTGGACATGAAGCAGGGTGGAATTTCATACTTTAAAATGGTATTGCTTGCTGTTTTTTAAAATTGAGTGTTTTTGGTCCCCGAGGAAAAAATGCGTGATGCCGGGGTCAAAAAAAAAATGGTGCCCAGAAGTGAAAAAAAAAATTTCAAGTGAAATGCAAAAATGGATGCTAGGACATTAATCAGGGTGAAATTCCATACTTAAAAATGGTATTGCTTGCTGTTTTTAAAAATTGAGTGTTTTTGGTCCCCGAGGAAAAAACGCGTGATGCTGGGGTCAGAAAAAATGGTGCCCAGAAGTGAAAAAAAAATTCATCTCAAATGCAAAAACGGATGCTAGGACGTTAATCAGGGTGAAATTCCATACTTAAAAATGGTATTGCTTGCTGTTTTTAAAAATTGAGTGTTTTTGGTCCCCGAGGAAAAAATGCGTGATGAAAAAATGTCAGAAAAAATGGTGCCCAGAACCGAAATTTTTTTTCATCTCAAATGCAAAAACGAATGTTAGGACATTAATCAGGGTGAAATTCCATACTTAAAAATGATTCTGACCGCGGCATCACGAGTGTTTTTGGTCCCCGAGGAAAAAATGTGTGATGCCGGGGTCAAAAAAAATGGTGCCCAGAAGTGAAAAAAAAATTTCATCTCAAATGCAAAAACGGATGCTAGGACATTACTCAGGGTGAAATTCCATACTTAAAAATGGTATTGCTTGCTGTTTTTAAAAATTGAGTGTTTTTGGTCCCCGGGGAAAAAATGCGTGATGCCGGGGTCAGAAAAAATGGTGCCCATTAGTGAAAAAAAAATTTTCATCTCGAATGCAAAAATGGATGCTAGGACATTACTCAGGTTGAAATTCCGTACTTAAAAATGGTATTGCTTGCTGTTTTTTAAAATTGAGTGTTTTTGGTCCCCGAGGAAAAAGTGTGTGATGCCGGGGTCAGAAAAAATGATGCCCAGAACAGAAATTTTTTTTTCATCTCAAATGCAAAAATCAATGTTAGGACATTAATCAGGGTGAAATTCCATACTTAAAAATGGTATTGCTTGCTGTTTTTAAAAATTGAGTGTTTTTGGTCCCCGAGGAAAAAACACCTGATGCCACGGTCAGAAAAAATGGTGTGAAGAAGCGGGAAAAAAATTTCATCTCAAATGCAAAGATGGATGCTAGGACGTTAATCAGGGTGAAATTCCATACTTAAAAATGGTATTGCTTGCTGTTTTTAAAAATTGAGTGTTTTTGGTCCCCGAGGAAAAAAAGCCTGATGCGGTGGTCAGAAAAAAATGGTGCCCAGGATCGAAAAAAAAATTTTCATCTCAAATGCAAAAACGGATGCTAGGACGTTAATCAGGGTGAAATTCCATACTTAAAAATGGTATTGCTTGTTGTTTTTAAAAATTGAGTGTTTTTGGTCCCCGAGGAAAAAATGCGTGATGCCGGGGTCAGAAAAAATGGTGCCCAGAACCGAAATTTTTTTTCATCTCAAATGCAAAAACGAATGTTAGGACATTAATCAGGGTGAAATTCCATACTTAAAAATGGTTCTGACCGCGGCATCACTAGTGTTTTTGGTCCCCGAGGAAAAAATGTGTGATGCCGGGGTCAAAAAAAATGGTGCCCAGAAGTGGAAAAAAAAATTCATCTCAAATGCAAAAACGGATGCTAGGACGTTAATCAGGGTGAAATTCCATACTTAAAAATGGTATTGCTTGCTGTTTTTAAAAATTGAGTGTTTTTGGTCCCCGAGGAAAAAATGCGTGATGCCGGGGTCAAAAAAAAATGGTGCCCAGAAGTGAAAAAAAAAATTTCAAGTGAAATGCAAAAACGGATGCCAGGACATGAAGCAGGGTGGAATTTCATACTTTAAAATGGTATTGCTTGCTGTTTTTAAAAATTGAGTGTTTTTGGTCCCCGAGGAAAAAACGCGTGATGCCGGGGTCAGAAAAAATGGTGCCCAAAAGTGAAAAAAAATTTCATCTCAAATGCAAAAACGGATGCTAGGACGTTAATCAGGGTGAAATTCCATACTTAAAAATGGTATTGCTTGCTGTTTTTAAAAATTGAGTGTTTTTGGTCCCCGAGGAAAAAATGCGTGATGCCGGGGTCAAAAAAAAAATGGTGCCCAGAAGTGGAAAAAAAAATTCATCTCAAATGCAAAAATGAATGTTAGGACATTAATCAGGGTGAAATTCCATACTTAAAAATGGTATTGCTTGCTGTTTTTAAAAATTGAGTGTTTTTGGTCCCCAAGGAAAAAGTGTGTGATGCCGGGGTCAGAAAAAATGGTGCCCAGAACCGAAATTTTTTTTCATCTCAAATGCAAAAACGAATGTTAGGACATTAATCAGGGTGAAATTCCATACTTAAAAATGGTTCTGACCGCGGCATCACGAGTGTTTTTGGTCCCCGAGGAAAAAATGTGTGATGCCGGGGTCAAAAAAAATGGTGCCCAGAAGTGAAAAAAAAATTTCATCTCAAATGCAAAAATGGATGCTAGGACATTACTCAGGGTGAAATTCCGTACTTAAAAATGGTATTGCTTGCTGTTTTTTAAAATTGAGTGTTTTTGGTCCCCGAGGAAAAAGTGTGTGATGCCGGGGTCAGAAAAAATGATGCCCAGAACCGAAATTTTTTTTTCATCTCAAATGCAAAAACGAATGTTAGGACATTAATCAGGGTGAAATTCCATACTTAAAAATGGTATTGCTTGCTGTTTTTAAAAATTGAGTGTTTTTGGTCCCCGAGGAAAAAATGCGTGATGCCGGGGTCAAAAAAAAATGGTGCCCAGAAGTGAAAAAAAAAATTTCAAGTGAAATGCAAAAACGGATGCCTGGACATGAAGCAGGGTGGAATTTCATACTTTAAAATGGTATTGCTTGCTGTTTTTAAAAATTGAGTGTTTTTGGTCCCCGAGGAAAAAATGTGTGATGCCGGGGTCAGAAAAAATGGTGCCCAGAACCGAAATTTTTTTTCATCTCAAATGCAAAAACGAATGTTAGGACATTAATCAGGGTGAAATTCCATACTTAAAAATGGTTCTGACCGCGGCATCACGAGTGTTTTTGGTCCCCGAGGAAAAAATGTGTGATGCCGGGGTCAAAAAAAATGGTGCCCAGAAGTGAAAAAAAAATTTCATCTCAAATGCAAAAATGGATGCTAGGACGTTAATCAGGGTGAAATTCCATACTTAAAAATGGTATTGCTTGCTGTTTTTAAAAATTGAGTGTTTTTGGTCCCCGAGGAAAAAAAGCCTGATGCGGTGGTCAGAAAAAAATGGTGCCCAGGATCGAAAAAAAAATTTTCATCTCAAATGCAAAAATGGATGCTAGGACGTTAATCAGGGTGAAATTCCATACTAAAAAATGGTATTGCTTGCTGTTTTGAAAAATTGAGTGTTTTTGGTCCCCAAGGAAAAAACGTGTGATGCCGGGGTCAGAAAAAATGGTGCCCAGAAGTGAAAAAAAATTTCATCTCAAATGCAAAAACGGATGCTAGGACGTTAATCAGGGTGAAATTCCATACTTAAAAATGGTATTGCTTGTTGTTTTTAAAAATTGAGTGTTTTTGGTCCCCGAGGAAAAAATGCGTGATGCCGGGGTCAGAAAAAATGGTGCCCAGAACCGAAATTTTTTTTCATCTCAAATGCAAAAACGAATGTTAGGACATTAATCAGGGTGAAATTCCATACTTAAAAATGGTTCTGACCGCGGCATCACTAGTGTTTTTGGTCCCCGAGGAAAAAATGTGTGATGCCGGGGTCAAAAAAAATGGTGCCCAGAAGTGGAAAAAAAAATTCATCTCAAATGCAAAAACGGATGCTAGGACGTTAATCAGGGTGAAATTCCATACTTAAAAATGGTATTGCTTGCTGTTTTTAAAAATTGAGTGTTTTTGGTCCCCGAGGAAAAAATGCGTGATGCCGGGGTCAAAAAAAAATGGTGCCCAGAAGTGAAAAAAAAAATTTCAAGTGAAATGCAAAAACGGATGCCTGGACATGAAGCAGGGTGGAATTTCATACTTTAAAATGGTATTGCTTGCTGTTTTTAAAAATTGAGTGTTTTTGGTCCCCGAGGAAAAAACGCGTGATGCCGGGGTCAGAAAAAATGGTGCCCAAAAGTGAAAAAAAATTTCATCTCAAATGCAAAAATGGATGCTAGGACGTTAATCAGGGTGAAATTCCATACTTAAAAATGGTATTGCTTGCTGTTTTTAAAAATTGAGTGTTTTTGGTCCCCGAGGAAAAAATGCGTGATGCCGGGGTCAAAAAAAAAATGGTGCCCAGAAGTGGAAAAAAAAAATTCATCTCAAATGCAAAAATGAATGTTAGGACATTAATCAGGGTGAAATTCCATACTTAAAAATGGTATTGCTTGCTGTTTTTAAAAATTGAGTGTTTTTGGTCCCCAAGGAAAAAGTGTGTGATGCCGGGGTCAGAAAAAATGGTGCCCAGAACCGAAATTTTTTTTCATCTCAAATGCAAAAACGAATGTTAGGACATTAATCAGGGTGAAATTCCATACTTAAAAATGGTTCTGACCGCGGCATCACGAGTGTTTTTGGTCCCCGAGGAAAAAATGTGTGATGCCGGGGTCAAAAAAAATGGTGCCCAGAAGTGAAAAAAAAATTTCATCTCAAATGCAAAAATGGATGCTAGGACATTACTCAGGGTGAAATTCCGTACTTAAAAATGGTATTGCTTGCTGTTTTTTAAAATTGAGTGTTTTTGGTCCCCGAGGAAAAAGTGTGTGATGCCGGGGTGAGAAAAAATGATGCCCAGAACCGAAATTTTTTTTTCATCTCAAATGCAAAAACGAATGTTAGGACATTAATCAGGGTGAAATTCCATACTTAAAAATGGTATTGCTTGCTGTTTTTAAAAATTGAGTGTTTTTGGTCCCCGAGGAAAAAATGCGTGATGCCGGGGTCAAAAAAAAATGGTGCCCAGAAGTGAAAAAAAAAATTTCAAGTGAAATGCAAAAACGGATGCCTGGACATGAAGCAGGGTGGAATTTCATACTTTAAAATGGTATTGCTTGCTGTTTTTAAAAATTGAGTGTTTTTGGTCCCCGAGGAAAAAATGTGTGATGCCGGGGTCAGAAAAAATGGTGCCCAGAACCGAAATTTTTTTTCATCTCAAATGCAAAAACGAATGTTAGGACATTAATCAGGGTGAAATTCCATACTTAAAAATGGTTCTGACCGCGGCATCACGAGTGTTTTTGGTCCCCGAGGAAAAAATGTGTGATGCCGGGGTCAAAAAAAATGGTGCCCAGAAGTGAAAAAAAAATTTCATCTCAAATGCAAAAATGGATGCTAGGACATTACTCAGGGTGAAATTCCATACTTAAAAATGGTATTGCTTGCTGTTTTTAAAAATTGAGTGTTTTTGGTCCCCGGGGAAAAAATGCGTGATGCCGGGGTCAGAAAAAATGATGCCCAGAACCGAAATTTTTTTTTTCATCTCAAATGCAAAAACGAATGTTAGGACATTAATCAGGGTGAAATTCCATACTTAAAAATGGTATTGCTTGCTGTTTTTAAAAATTGAGTGTTTTTGGTCCCCGAGGAAAAAACACCTGATGCCATGGTCAGAAAAAATGGTGCGAAGAAGCGGGAAAAAAATTTCATCTCAAATGCAAAGATGGATGCTAGGACGTTAATCAGGGTGAAATTCCATACTTAAAAATGGTATTGCTTGCTGTTTTTAAAAATTGAGTGTTTTTGGTCCCCGAGGAAAAAAAGCCTGATGCGGTGGTCAGAAAAAAATGGTGCCCAGGATCGAAAAAAAAATTTTCATCTCAAATGCAAAAATGGATGCTAGGACGTTAATCAGGGTGAAATTCCATACTAAAAAATGGTATTGCTTGCTGTTTTGAAAAATTGAGTGTTTTTGGTCCCCGAGGAAAAAATGTGTGATGCCGGGGTCAGAAAAAATGGTGCCCAGAACCGAAATTTTTTTTCATCTCAAATGCAAAAACGAATGTTAGGACATTAATCAGGGTGAAATTCCATACTTAAAAATGGTTCTGACCGCGGCATCACGAGTGTTTTTGGTCCCCGAGGAAAAAATGTGTGATGCCGGGGTCAAAAAAAATGGTGCCCAGAAGTGAAAAAAAAATTTCATCTCAAATGCAAAAATGGATGCTAGGACATTACTCAGGGTGAAATTCCATACTTAAAAATGGTATTGCTTGCTGTTTTTAAAAATTGAGTGTTTTTGGTCCCCGGGGAAAAAATGCGTGATGCCGGGGTCAGAAAAAATGATGCCCAGAACCGAAATTTTTTTTTCATCTCAAATGCAAAAACGAATGTTAGGACATTAATCAGGGTGAAATTCCATACTTAAAAATGGTATTGCTTGCTGTTTTTAAAAATTGAGTGTTTTTGGTCCCCGAGGAAAAAACACCTGATGCCATGGTCAGAAAAAATGGTGCGAAGAAGCGGGAAAAAAATTTCATCTCAAATGCAAAGATGGATGCTAGGACGTTAATCAGGGTGAAATTCCATACTTAAAAATGGTATTGCTTGCTGTTTTTAAAAATTGAGTGTTTTTGGTCCCCGAGGAAAAAAAGCCTGATGCGGTGGTCAGAAAAAAATGGTGCCCAGGATCGAAAAAAAAATTTTCATCTCAAATGCAAAAATGGATGCTAGGACGTTAATCAGGGTGAAATTCCATACTAAAAAATGGTATTGCTTGCTGTTTTGAAAAATTGAGTGTTTTTGGTCCCCAAGGAAAAAACGCGTGATGCCGGGGTCAGAAAAAATGGTGCCCAGAAGTGAAAAAAAATTTCATCTCAAATGCAAAAACGGATGCTAGGACGTTAATCAGGGTGAAATTCCATACTTAAAAATGGTATTGCTTGCTGTTTTTAAAAATTGAGTGTTTTTGGTCCCCGAGGAAAAAACGTTTGATGCCGGGGTCAGAAAAAATGGTGCCCAGAAGTGAAAAAAAAATTTCATCTCAAATGCAAAAATGAATGTTAGGACATTAATCAGGGTGAAATTCCATACTTAAATATGGTATTGCTTGTTGTTTTTAAAAATTGAGTGTTTTTGATCCCCGAGGAAAAAATGCGTGATGCCGGGGTCAGAAAAAATGGTGCCCAGAACCGAAATTTTTTTTCATCTCAAATGCAAAAACGAATGTTAGGACATTAAACCGGGGTAAATTCCATACTTAAAAATGGTTCTGACCGCGGCATCACGAGTGTTTTTGGTCCCCGAGGAAAAAATGTGTGATGCCAGGGTCAAAAAAAATGGTGCCCAGAAGTGAAAAAAAAATTTCATCTCAAATGCAAAAACGGATGCTAGGACATTACTCAGGGTGAAATTCCATACTTAAAAATGGTATTGCTTGCTGTTTTTTAAAATTGAGTGTTTTTGGTCCCCGAGGAAAAAATGCGTGATGCCGGGGTCAGAAAAAATGGTGCCCAGAAGTGAAAAAAAAAATTCAAGTGAAATGCAAAAATGGATGCTAGGACATTAATCAAGGTTAAATTCCATACTTAAAAATGGTATTGCTTGCTGTTTTTAAAAATTGAGTGTTTTTGGTCCCCGAGGAAAAAATGCGTGATGCCGGGGTCAGAAAAAATGGTGCCCAGAACCGAAATTTTTTTTCATCTCAAATGCAAAAACGAATGTTAGGACATTAATCAGGGTGAAATTCCATACTAAAAAATGGTTCTGACCGCGGCATCACTAGTGTTTTTGGTCCCCGAGGAAAAAATGTGTGATGCCGGGGTCAAAAAAAATGGTGCCCAGAAGTGGAAAAAAAAATTCATCTCAAATGCAAAAACGGATGCTAGGACGTTAATCAGGGTGAAATTCCATACTTAAAAATGGTATTGCTTGCTGTTTTTAAAAATTGAGTGTTTTTGGTCCCCGAGGAAAAAATGCGTGATGCCGGGGTCAAAAAAAAATGGTGCCCAGAAGTGAAAAAAAAAATTTCAAGTGAAATGCAAAAACGGATGCCTGGACATGAAGCAGGGTGGAATTTCATACTTTAAAATGGTATTGCTTGCTGTTTTTTAAAATTGAGTGTTTTTGGTCCCCGAGGAAAAAATGCGTGATGCCGGGGTCAAAAAAAAAATGGTGCCCAGAAGTGAAAAAAAAATTTTCATCTCGAATGCAAAAATGGATGCTAGGACATTACTCAGGTTGAAATTCCATACTTAAAAATGGTATTGCTTGCTGTTTTTAAAAATTGAGTGTTTTTGGTCCCCGAGGAAAAAATGTGTGATGCCGGGGTCAAAAAAAATGGTGCCCAGAAGTGGAAAAAAAAATTCATCTCAAATGCAAAAACGGATGCTAGGACGTTAATCAGGGTGAAATTCCATACTTAAAAATGGTATTGCTTGCTGTTTTTAAAAATTGAGTGTTTTTGGTCCCCGAGGAAAAAATGCGTGATGCCGGGGTCAAAAAAAAATGGTGCCCAGAAGTGAAAAAAAAAATTTCAAGTGAAATGCAAAAACGGATGCCTGGACATGAAGCAGGGTGGAATTTCATACTTTAAAATGGTATTGCTTGCTGTTTTTTAAAATTGAGTGTTTTTGGTCCCCGAGGAAAAAATGCGTGATGCCGGGGTCAAAAAAAAAATGGTGCCCAGAAGTGAAAAAAAAAATTTCAAGTGAAATGCAAAAACGGATGCCTGGACATGAAGCAGGGTGGAATTTCATACTTAAAAATGGTATTGCTTGCTGTTTTTAAAAATTGAGTGTTTTTGGTCCCCGGGGAAAAAATGCGTGATGCCGGGGTCAGAAAAAATGGTGCCCATTAGTGAAAAAAAAATTTTCATCTCGAATGCAAAAATGGATGCTAGGACATTACTCAGGTTGAAATTCCGTACTTAAAAATGGTATTGCTTGCTGTTTTTTAAAATTGAGTGTTTTTGGTCCCCGAGGAAAAAGTGTGTGATGCCGGGGTCAGAAAAAATGATGCCCAGAACAGAAATTTTTTTTTCATCTCAAATGCAAAAATCAATGTTAGGACATTAATCAGGGTGAAATTCCATACTTAAAAATGGTATTGCTTGCTGTTTTTAAAAATTGAGTGTTTTTGGTCCCCGAGGAAAAAACACCTGATGCCACGGTCAGAAAAAATGGTGTGAAGAAGCGGGAAAAAAATTTCATCTCAAATGCAAAGATGGATGCTAGGACGTTAATCAGGGTGAAATTCCATACTTAAAAATGGTATTGCTTGCTGTTTTTAAAAATTGAGTGTTTTTGGTCCCCGAGGAAAAAAAGCCTGATGCGGTGGTCAGAAAAAAATGGTGCCCAGGATCGAAAAAAAAATTTTCATCTCAAATGCAAAAACGGATGCTAGGACGTTAATCAGGGTGAAATTCCATACTTAAAAATGGTATTGCTTGTTGTTTTTAAAAATTGAGTGTTTTTGGTCCCCGAGGAAAAAATGCGTGATGCCGGGGTCAGAAAAAATGGTGCCCAGAACCGAAATTTTTTTTCATCTCAAATGCAAAAACGAATGTTAGGACATTAATCAGGGTGAAATTCCATACTTAAAAATGGTTCTGACCGCGGCATCACTAGTGTTTTTGGTCCCCGAGGAAAAAATGTGTGATGCCGGGGTCAAAAAAAATGGTGCCCAGAAGTGGAAAAAAAAATTCATCTCAAATGCAAAAACGGATGCTAGGACGTTAATCAGGGTGAAATTCCATACTTAAAAATGGTATTGCTTGCTGTTTTTAAAAATTGAGTGTTTTTGGTCCCCGAGGAAAAAATGCGTGATGCCGGGGTCAAAAAAAAATGGTGCCCAGAAGTGAAAAAAAAAATTTCAAGTGAAATGCAAAAACGGATGCCTGGACATGAAGCAGGGTGGAATTTCATACTTTAAAATGGTATTGCTTGCTGTTTTTAAAAATTGAGTGTTTTTGGTCCCCGAGGAAAAAACGCGTGATGCCGGGGTCAGAAAAAATGGTGCCCAAAAGTGAAAAAAAATTTCATCTCAAATGCAAAAACGGATGCTAGGACGTTAATCAGGGTGAAATTCCATACTTAAAAATGGTATTGCTTGCTGTTTTTAAAAATTGAGTGTTTTTGGTCCCCGAGGAAAAAATGCGTGATGCCGGGGTCAAAAAAAAAATGGTGCCCAGAAGTGGAAAAAAAAAATTCATCTCAAATGCAAAAATGAATGTTAGGACATTAATCAGGGTGAAATTCCATACTTAAAAATGGTATTGCTTGCTGTTTTTAAAAATTGAGTGTTTTTGGTCCCCAAGGAAAAAGTGTGTGATGCCGGGGTCAGAAAAAATGGTGCCCAGAACCGAAATTTTTTTTCATCTCAAATGCAAAAACGAATGTTAGGACATTAATCAGGGTGAAATTCCATACTTAAAAATGGTTCTGACCGCGGCATCACGAGTGTTTTTGGTCCCCGAGGAAAAAATGTGTGATGCCGGGGTCAAAAAAAATGGTGCCCAGAAGTGAAAAAAAAATTTCATCTCAAATGCAAAAATGGATGCTAGGACATTACTCAGGGTGAAATTCCATACTTAAAAATGGTATTGCTTGCTGTTTTTAAAAATTGAGTGTTTTTGGTCCCCGGGGAAAAAATGCGTGATGCCGGGGTCAGAAAAAATGGTGCCCATTAGTGAAAAAAAAATTTTCATCTCGAATGCAAAAATGGATGCTAAGACATTACTCAGGTTGAAATTCCGTACTTAAAAATGGTATTGCTTGCTGTTTTTTAAAATTGAGTGTTTTTGGTCCCCGAGGAAAAAGTGTGTGATGCCGGGGTCAGAAAAAATGATGCCCAGAACCGAAATTTTTTTTTCATCTCAAATGCAAAAACGAATGTTAGGACATTAATCAGGGTGAAATTCCATACTTAAAAATGGTATTGCTTGCTGTTTTTAAAAATTGAGTGTTTTTGGTCCCCGAGGAAAAAATGCGTGATGCCGGGGTCAGAAAAAATGGTGCCCAGAACCGAATTTTTTTTTTCATCTCAAATGCAAAAACGAATGCTAGGAGATTAGTCAGGGTGAAATTCCATACTTAAAAATGGTATTGCTTGCTGTTTTGAAAAATTGAGTGTTTTTGGTCCCCGAGGAAAAAACACCTGATGCGGCGGTCAGAAAAAAATGGTGCCCAGGATCGGAAAAAAAAATTTCATCTCAAATGCAAAAATGGATGCTAGGACGTTAATCAGGGTGAAATTCCATACTAAAAAATGGTATTGCTTGCTGTTTTGAAAAATTGAGTGTTTTTGGTCCCCAAGGAAAAAACGCGTGATGCCGGGGTCAGAAAAAATGGTGCCCAGAAGTGAAAAAAAAAATTTCAAGTGAAATGCAAAAATGGATGCTAGGACATTAATCAGGGTGAAATTCCATACTTAAAAATGGTATTGCTTGCTGTTTTTAAAAATTGATTGTTTTTGGTCCCCGAGGAAAAAATGCGTGATGCCGGGGTCAGAAAAAATGGTGCCCAGAAGTGAAAAAAAAAATTTCATCTCAAATGCAAAAATGAATGTTAGGACATTAATCAGGGTGAAATTCCATACTTAAAAATGGTATTGCTTGCTGTTTTTAAAAATTCAGTGTTTTTGGTCCCCGAGGAAAAAACCTGTGATGCCGGGGTCAGAAAAAATGGTGCCCAGAAGTGAAAAAAAAATTTCATCTCAAATGCAAAAATGAATGTTAGGACATTAATCAGGGTGAAATTCCATACTTAAAAATGGTATTGCTTGTTGTTTTTAAAAATTGAGTGTTTTTGGTCCCCGAGGAAAAAATGCGTGATGCCGGGGTCAGAAAAAATGGTGCCCAGAACCGAAATTTTTTTTCATCTCAAATGCAAAAACGAATGTTAGGACATTAATCAGGGTGAAATTCCATACTTAAAAATGGTTCTGACCGCGGCATCACTAGTGTTTTTGGTCCCCGAGGAAAAAATGTGTGATGCCGGGGTCAAAAAAAATGGTGCCCAGAAGTGGAAAAAAAAATTCATCTCAAATGCAAAAACGGATGCTAGGACGTTAATCAGGGTGAAATTCCATACTTAAAAATGGTATTGCTTGCTGTTTTTAAAAATTGAGTGTTTTTGGTCCCCGAGGAAAAAATGCGTGATGCCGGGGTCAAAAAAAAATGGTGCCCAGAAGTGAAAAAAAAAATTTCAAGTGAAATGCAAAAACGGATGCCTGGACATGAAGCAGGGTGGAATTTCATACTTTAAAATGGTATTGCTTGCTGTTTTTAAAAATTGAGTGTTTTTGGTCCCCGAGGAAAAAACGCGTGATGCCGGGGTTAGAAAAAATGGTGCCCAAAAGTGAAAAAAAATTTCATCTCAAATGCAAAAACGGATGCTAGGACGTTAATCAGGGTGAAATTCCATACTTAAAAATGGTATTGCTTGCTGTTTTTAAAAATTGAGTGTTTTTGGTCCCCCGGGAAAAAATGCGTGATGCCGGGGTCAGAAAAAATGGTGCCCATTAGTGAAAAAAAATTTTTCATCTCGAATGCAAAAATGGATGCTAGGACATTACTCAGGTTGAAATTCCGTACTTAAAAATGGTATTGCTTGCTGTTTTTTAAAATTGAGTGTTTTTGGTCCCCGAGGAAAAAGTGTGTGATGCCGGGGTCAGAAAAAATGATGCCCAGAACCGAAATTTTTTTTTCATCTCAAATGCAAAAACGAATGTTAGGACATTAATCAGGGTGAAATTCCATACTTAAAAATGGTATTGCTTGCTGTTTTTAAAAATTGAGTGTTTTTGGTCCCCGAGGAAAAAACACCTGATGCCACAGTCAGAAAAAATGGTGCGAAGAAGCGGGAAAAAAATTTCATCTCAAATGCAAAGATGGATGCTAGGACGTTAATCAGGGTGAAATTCCATACTTAAAAATGGTATTGCTTGCTGTTTTTAAAAATTGATTGTTTTTGGTCCCCGAGGAAAAAATGCGTGATGCCGGGGTCAGAAAAAATGGTGCCCAGAAGTGGGAAAAAAAATTCATCTCAAATGCAAAAACGGATGCTAGGACGTTAATCAGGGTGAAATTCCATACTTAAAAATGGTATTGCTTGCTGTTTTTAAAAATTGAGTGTTTTTGGTCCCCGAGGAAAAAATGCGTGATGCCGGGGTCAAAAAAAAATGGTGCCCAGAAGTGAAAAAAAAAATTTCAAGTGAAATGCAAAAACGGATGCCTGGACATGAAGCAGGGTGGAATTTCATACTTTAAAATGGTATTGCTTGCTGTTTTTAAAAATTGAGTGTTTTTGGTCCCCGAGGAAAAAATGTGTGATGCCGGGGTCAGAAAAAATGGTGCCCAGAACCGAAATTTTTTTTCATCTCAAATGCAAAAACGAATGTTAGGACATTAATCAGGGTGAAATTCCATACTTAAAAATGGTTCTGACCGCGGCATCACGAGTGTTTTTGGTCCCCGAGGAAAAAATGTGTGATGCCGGGGTCAAAAAAAATGGTGCCCAGAAGTGAAAAAAAAATTTCATCTCAAATGCAAAAATGGATGCTAGGACATTACTCAGGGTGAAATTCCATACTTAAAAATGGTATTGCTTGCTGTTTTTAAAAATTGAGTGTTTTTGGTCCCCGGGGAAAAAATGGGTGATGCCGGGGTCAGAAAAAATGGTGCCCATTAGTGAAAAAAAAATTTTCATCTCGAATGCAAAAATGGATGCTAGGACATTACTCAGGTTGAAATTCCGTACTTAAAAATGGTATTGCTTGCTGTTTTTTAAAATTGAGTGTTTTTGGTCCCCGAGGAAAAAGTGTGTGATGCCGGGGTCAGAAAAAATGATGCCCAGAACCGAAATTTTTTTTTCATCTCAAATGCAAAAACGAATGTTAGGACATTAATCAGGGTGAAATTCCATACTTAAAAATGGTATTGCTTGCTGTTTTTAAAAATTGAGTGTTTTTGGTCCCCGAGGAAAAAACACCTGATGCCACGGTCAGAAAAAATGGTGCGAAGAAGCGGGAAAAAAATTTCATCTCAAATGCAAAGATGGATGCTAGGACGTTAATCAGGGTGAAATTCCATACTTAAAAATGGTATTGCTTGCTGTTTTTAAAAATTGAGTGTTTTTGGTCCCCGAGGAAAAAAAGCCTGATGCGGTGGTCAGAAAAAAATGGTGCCCAGGATCGAAAAAAAAATTTTCATCTCAAATGCAAAAATGGATGCTAGGACGTTAATCAGGGTGAAATTCCATACTAAAAAATGGTATTGCTTGCTGTTTTGAAAAATTGAGTGTTTTTGGTCCCCAAGGAAAAAACGCGTGATGCCGGGGTCAGAAAAAATGGTGCCCAGAAGTGAAAAAAAATTTCATCTCAAATGCAAAAACGGATGCTAGGACGTTAATCAGGGTGAAATTCCATACTTAAAAATGGTATTGCTTGCTGTTTTTAAAAATTGAGTGTTTTTGGTCCCCGAGGAAAAAACGTTTGATGCCGGGGTCAGAAAAAATGGTGCCCAGAAGTGAAAAAAAAATTTCATCTCAAATGCAAAAATGAATGTTAGGACATTAATCAGGGTGAAATTCCATACTTAAAAATGGTATTGCTTGTTGTTTTTAAAAATTGAGTGTTTTTGGTCCCCGAGGAAAAAACACCTGATGCCACGGGCAGAAAAAATGGTGTGAAGAAGCGGGAAAAAAATTTCATCTCAAATGCAAAGATGGATGCTAGGACGTTAATCAGGGTGAAATTCCATACTTAAAAATGGTATTGCTTGCTGTTTTTAAAAATTGAGTGTTTTTGGACCCCGAGGAAAAAAAGCCTGATGCGGTGGTCAGAAAAAAATGGTGCCCAGGATCGAAAAAAAAATTTTCATCTCAAATGCAAAAATGGATGCTAGGACGTTAATCAGGGTGAAATTCCATACTAAAAAATGGTATTGCTTGCTGTTTTGAAAAATTGAGTGTTTTTGGTCCCCAAGGAAAAAACGTGTGATGCCGGGGTCAGAAAAAATGGTGCCCAGAAGTGAAAAAAAATTTCATCTCAAATGCAAAAACGGATGCTAGGACGTTAATCAGGGTGAAATTCCATACTTAAAAATGGTATTGCTTGCTGTTTTTAAAAATTGAGTGTTTTTGGTCCCCGAGGAAAAAACGTGTGATGCCGGGGTCAGAAAAAATGATGCCCAGAACCGAAATTTTTTTTTCATCTCAAATGCAAAAACGAATGTTAGGACATTAATCAGGGTGAAATTCCATACTTAAAAATGGTATTGCTTGCTGTTTTTAAAAATTGATTGTTTTTGGTCCCCGAGGAAAAAATGCGTGATGCCGGGGTCAGAAAAAATGGTGCCCAGAAGTGAAAAAAAAAATTTCATCTCAAATGCAAAAATGAATGTTAGGACATTAATCAGGGTGAAATTCCATACTTAAAAATGGTATTGCTTGCTGTTTTTAAAAATTCAGTGTTTTTGGTCCCCGAGGAAAAAACGTGTGATGCCGGGGTCAGAAAAAATGGTGCCCAGAAGTGAAAAAAAAATTTCATCTCAAATGCAAAAATGAATGTTAGGACATTAATCAGGGTGAAATTCCATACTTAAAAATGGTTCTGACCGCGGCATCACGAGTGTTTTTGGTCCCCGAGGAAAAAATGTGTGATGCCGGGGTCAAAAAAAATGGTGCCCAGAAGTGAAAAAAAAATTTCATCTCAAATGCAAAAACGGATGCTAGGACATTACTCAGGGTGAAATTCCATACTTAAAAATGGTATTGCTTGCTGTTTTTAAAAATTGAGTGTTTTTGGTCCCCGGGGAAAAAATGCGTGATGCCGGGGTCAGAAAAAATGATGCCCAGAACCGAAATTTTTTTTTCATCTCAAATGCAAAAATGAATGTTAGGACATTAATCAGGGTGAAATTCCATACTTAAAAATGGTATTGCTTGTTGTTTTTAAAAATTGAGTGTTTTTGGTCCCCGAGGAAAAAACACCTGATGCCACGGGCAGAAAAAATGGTGTGAAGAAGCGGGAAAAAAATTTCATCTCAAATGCAAAGATGGATGCTAGGACGTTAATCAGGGTGAAATTCCATACTTAAAAATGGTATTGCTTGCTTTTTTTTAAAAATTGAGTGTTTTTGGACCCCGAGGAAAAAAAGCCTGATGCGGTGGTCAGAAAAAAATGGTGCCCAGGATCGAAAAAAAAATTTTCATCTCAAATGCAAAAATGGATGCTAGGACGTTAATCAGGGTGAAATTCCATACTAAAAAATGGTATTGCTTGCTGTTTTGAAAAATTGAGTGTTTTTGGTCCCCAAGGAAAAAACGTGTGATGCCGGGGTCAGAAAAAATGGTGCCCAGAAGTGAAAAAAAATTTCATCTCAAATGCAAAAACGGATGCTAGGACGTTAATCAGGGTGAAATTCCATACTTAAAAATGGTATTGCTTGCTGTTTTTAAAAATTGAGTGTTTTTGGTCCCCGAGGAAAAAACGTGTGATGCCGGGGTCAGAAAAAATGATGCCCAGAACCGAAATTTTTTTTTCATCTCAAATGCAAAAACGAATGTTAGGACATTAATCAGGGTGAAATTCCATACTTAAAAATGGTATTGCTTGCTGTTTTTAAAAATTGATTGTTTTTGGTCCCCGAGGAAAAAATGCGTGATGCCGGGGTCAGAAAAAATGGTGCCCAGAAGTGAAAAAAAAAATTTCATCTCAAATGCAAAAATGAATGTTAGGACATTAATCAGGGTGAAATTCCATACTTAAAAATGGTATTGCTTGCTGTTTTTAAAAATTCAGTGTTTTTGGTCCCCGAGGAAAAAATGCGTGATGCCGGGGTCAGAAAAAATGGTGCCCAGAAGTGAAAAAAAAAATTTCATCTCAAATGCAAAAATGAATGTTAGGACATTAATCAGGGTGAAATTCCATACTTAAAAATGGTATTGCTTGCTGTTTTTAAAAATTCAGTGTTTTTGGTCCCCGAGGAAAAAACGTGTGATGCCGGGGTCAGAAAAAATGGTGCCCAGAAGTGAAAAAAAAATTTCATCTCAAATGCAAAAATGAATGTTAGGACATTAATCAGGGTGAAATTCCATACTTAAAAATGGTATTGCTTGTTGTTTTTAAAAATTGAGTGTTTTTGGTCCCCGAGGAAAAAATGCGTGATGCCGGGGTCAGAAAAAATGGTGCCCAGAACCGAAATTTTTTTTCATCTCAAATGCAAAAACGAATGTTAGGACATTAATCAGGGTGAAATTCCATACTTAAAAATGGTTCTGACCGCGGCATCACTAGTGTTTTTGGTCCCCGAGGAAAAAATGTGTGATGCCGGGGTCAAAAAAAATGGTGCCCAGAAGTGGGAAAAAAAATTCATCTCAAATGCAAAAACGGATGCTAGGACGTTAATCAGGGTGAAATTCCATACTTAAAAATGGTATTGCTTGCTGTTTTTAAAAATTGAGTGTTTTTGGTCCCCGAGGAAAAAATGCGTGATGCCGGGGTCAAAAAAAAATGGTGCCCAGAAGTGAAAAAAAAAATTTCAAGTGAAATGCAAAAACGGATGCCTGGACATGAAGCAGGGTGGAATTTCATACTTTAAAATGGTATTGCTTGCTGTTTTTAAAAATTGAGTGTTTTTGGTCCCCGAGGAAAAAACGCGTGATGCCGGGGTTAGAAAAAATGGTGCCCAAAAGTGAAAAAAAATTTCATCTCAAATGCAAAAACGGATGCTAGGACGTTAATCAGGGTGAAATTCCATACTTAAAAATGGTATTGCTTGCTGTTTTTAAAAATTGAGTGTTTTTGGTCCCCGAGGAAAAAGTGTGTGATGCCGGGGTCAGAAAAAATGATGCCCAGAACCGAAATTTTTTTTTCATCTCAAATGCAAAAACGAATGTTAGGACATTAATCAGGGTGAAATTCCATACTTAAAAATGGTATTGCTTGCTGTTTTTAAAAATTGAGTGTTTTTGGTCCCCGAGGAAAAAACACCTGATGCCACGGTCAGAAAAAATGGTGCGAAGAAGCGGGAAAAAAATTTCATCTCAAATGCAAAGATGGATGCTAGGACGTTAATCAGGGTGAAATTCCATACTTAAAAATGGTATTGCTTGCTGTTTTTAAAAATTGATTGTTTTTGGTCCCCGAGGAAAAAATGCGTGATGCCGGGGTCAGAAAAAATGGTGCCCAGAAGTGAAAAAAAAAATTTCATCTCAAATGCAAAAATGAATGTTAGGACATTAATCAGGGTGAAATTCCATACTTAAAAATGGTTCTGACCGCGGCATCACGAGTGTTTTTGGTCCCCGAGGAAAAAATGCGTGATGCCGGGGTCAAAAAAAATGGTGCCCAGAAGTGAAAAAAAATTTTTCATCTCAAATGCAAAAACGGATGCTAGGACATTAATCACGGTGAAATTCAATACTTAAAAATGGTATTGCTTGCTGTTTTTAAAAATTGAGTGTTTTTGGTCCCCGAGGAAAAAATGCGTGAAGCCGGGGTCAGAAAAAATGATGCCCAGAACCGAAATTTTTTTTTCATCTCAAATGCAAAAACGAATGTTAGGATATTAATCAGGGTGAAATTCCATACTTAAAAATGGTATTGCTTGCTGTTTTTAAAAATTGATTGTTTTTGGTCCCCGAGGAAAAAATGCGTGATGCCGGGGTCAGAAAAAATGGTGCCCAGAAGTGAAAAAAAAAATTTCATCTCAAATGCAAAAATGAATGTTAGGACATTAATCAGGGTGAAATTCCATACTTAAAAATGGTATTGCTTGCTGTTTTTAAAAATTCAGTGTTTTTGGTCCCCGAGGAAAAAACGTGTGATGCCGGGGTCAGAAAAAATGGTGCCCAGAAGTGAAAAAAAAATTTCATCTCAAATGCAAAAATGAATGTTAGGACATTAATCAGGGTGAAATTCCATACTTAAAAATGGTATTGCTTGTTGTTTTTAAAAATTGAGTGTTTTTGGTCCCCGAGGAAAAAATGCGTGATGCCGGGGTCAGAAAAAATGGTGCCCAGAACCGAAATTTTTTTTCATCTCAAATGCAAAAACGAATGTTAGGACATTAATCAGGGTGAAATTCCATACTTAAAAATGGTTCTGACCGCGGCATCACTAGTGTTTTTGGTCCCCGAGGAAAAAATGTGTGATGCCGGGGTCAAAAAAAATGGTGCCCAGAAGTGGGAAAAAAAATTCATCTCAAATGCAAAAACGGATGCTAGGACGTTAATCAGGGTGAAATTCCATACTTAAAAATGGTATTGCTTGCTGTTTTTAAAAATTGAGTGTTTTTGGTCCCCGAGGAAAAAATGCGTGATGCCGGGGTCAAAAAAAAATGGTGCCCAGAAGTGAAAAAAAAAATTTCAAGTGAAATGCAAAAACGGATGCCTGGACATGAAGCAGGGTGGAATTTCATACTTTAAAATGGTATTGCTTGCTGTTTTTAAAAATTGAGTGTTTTTGGTCCCCGAGGAAAAAACGCGTGATGCCGGGGTTAGAAAAAATGGTGCCCAAAAGTGAAAAAAAATTTCATCTCAAATGCAAAAACGGATGCTAGGACGTTAATCAGGGTGAAATTCCATACTTAAAAATGGTATTGCTTGCTGTTTTTAAAAATTGAGTGTTTTTGGTCCCCGAGGAAAAAGTGTGTGATGCCGGGGTCAGAAAAAATGATGCCCAGAACCGAAATTTTTTTTTCATCTCAAATGCAAAAACGAATGTTAGGACATTAATCAGGGTGAAATTCCATACTTAAAAATGGTATTGCTTGCTGTTTTTAAAAATTGAGTGTTTTTGGTCCCCGAGGAAAAAACACCTGATGCCACGGTCAGAAAAAATGGTGCGAAGAAGCGGGAAAAAAATTTCATCTCAAATGCAAAGATGGATGCTAGGACGTTAATCAGGGTGAAATTCCATACTTAAAAATGGTATTGCTTGCTGTTTTTAAAAATTGATTGTTTTTGGTCCCCGAGGAAAAAATGCGTGATGCCGGGGTCAGAAAAAATGGTGCCCAGAAGTGAAAAAAAAAATTTCATCTCAAATGCAAAAATGAATGTTAGGACATTAATCAGGGTGAAATTCCATACTTAAAAATGGTTCTGACCGCGGCATCACGAGTGTTTTTGGTCCCCGAGGAAAAAATGCGTGATGCCGGGGTCAAAAAAAATGGTGCCCAGAAGTGAAAAAAAATTTTTCATCTCAAATGCAAAAACGGATGCTAGGACATTAATCACGGTGAAATTCAATACTTAAAAATGGTATTGCTTGCTGTTTTTAAAAATTGAGTGTTTTTGGTCCCCGAGGAAAAAATGCGTGAAGCCGGGGTCAGAAAAAATGATGCCCAGAACCGAAATTTTTTTTTCATCTCAAATGCAAAAACGAATGTTAGGATATTAATCAGGGTGAAATTCCATACTTAAAAATGGTATTGCTTGCTGTTTTGAAAAATTGAGTGTTTTTGGTCCCCAAGGAAAAAACGCGTGATGCCGGGGTCAGAAAAAATGGTGCCCAGAAGTGAAAAAAAATTTCATCTCAAATGCAAAAACGGATGCTAGGACGTTAATCAGGGTGAAATTCCATACTTAAAAATGGTATTGCTTGCTGTTTTTAAAAATTGAGTGTTTTTGGTCCCCGAGGAAAAAATGCGTGAAGCCGGGGTCAGAAAAAATGATGCCCAGAACCGAAATTTTTTTTCATCTCAAATGCAAAAACGAATGTTAGGACATTAATCAGGGTGAAATTCCATACTTAAAAATGGTATTGCTTGCTTTTTTAAAAAATTGAGTGTTTTTGGTCGACGAGGAAAAAATGCGAGATGCCGGGGTCAGAAAAAATGGTGCCTAGAACCGAAATTTTTTTTTCATCTCAAATGCAAAAACGGATGCTAGGACATTAATCACGGTGAAATTCGATACTTAAAAATGGTATTGCTTGCTGTTTTTAAAAATTGAGTGTTTTTGGTCCCCGAGGAAAAAATGCGTGATGCCGGGGTCAGAAAAAATGGTGCCCAGAACCGAAATTTTTTTTCATCTCAAATGCAAAAATGAATGTTAGGACATTAATCAGGGTGAAATTCCATACTTAAAAATGGTTCTGACCGCGGCATCACAAGTGTTTTTGGTCCCCGAGGAAAAAATGTGTGATGCCGGGGTCAAAAAAAATGGTGCCCATTAGTGAAAAAAAATTTTTCATCACGAATGCAAAAACGGATGCTAGGACATTACTCAGGGTGAAATTCCATACTTAAAAATGGCATTGCTTGCTGTTTTTAAAAATTGAGTGTTTTTGGTCCCCGAGGAAAAAATGCGTGATGCCGGGGTCAGAAAAAATGGTGCCCAGAAGTGAAAAAAAAAATTTCATCTCAAATGCAAAAATGAATGTTAGGACATTAATCAGGGTGAAATTCCATACTTAAAAATGGTATTGCTTGCTGTTTTTAAAAATTCAGTGTTTTTGGTCCCCGAGGAAAAAACGTGTGATGCCGGGGTCAGAAAAAATGGTGCCCAGAAGTGAAAAAAAAATTTCATCTCAAATGCAAAAATGAATGTTAGGACATTAATCAGGGTGAAATTCCATACTTAAAAATGGTATTGCTTGTTGTTTTTAAAAATTGAGTGTTTTTGGTCCCCGAGGAAAAAATGCGTGATGCCGGGGTCAAAAAAAAATGGTGCCCAGAAGTGAAAAAAAAAATTTCAAGTGAAATGCAAAAACGGATGCCTGGACATGAAGCAGGGTGGAATTTCATACTTTAAAATGGTATTGCTTGCTGTTTTTAAAAATTGAGTGTTTTTGGTCCCCGAGGAAAAAACGCGTGATGCCGGGGTTAGAAAAAATGGTGCCCAAAAGTGAAAAAAAATTTCATCTCAAATGCAAAAACGGATGCTAGGACGTTAATCAGGGTGAAATTCCATACTTAAAAATGGTATTGCTTGCTGTTTTTAAAAATTGAGTGTTTTTGGTCCCCCGGGAAAAAATGCGTGATGCCGGGGTCAGAAAAAATGGTGCCCATTAGTGAAAAAAAATTTTTCATCTCGAATGCAAAAATGGATGCTAGGACATTACTCAGGTTGAAATTCCGTACTTAAAAATGGTATTGCTTGCTGTTTTTTAAAATTGAGTGTTTTTGGTCCCCGAGGAAAAAGTGTGTGATGCCGGGGTCAGAAAAAATGATGCCCAGAACCGAAATTTTTTTTTCATCTCAAATGCAAAAACGAATGTTAGGACATTAATCAGGGTGAAATTCCATACTTAAAAATGGTATTGCTTGCTGTTTTTAAAAATTGAGTGTTTTTGGTCCCCGAGGAAAAAACACCTGATGCCACAGTCAGAAAAAATGGTGCGAAGAAGCGGGAAAAAAATTTCATCTCAAATGCAAAGATGGATGCTAGGACGTTAATCAGGGTGAAATTCCATACTTAAAAATGGTATTGCTTGCTGTTTTTAAAAATTGATTGTTTTTGGTCCCCGAGGAAAAAATGCGTGATGCCGGGGTCAGAAAAAATGGTGCCCAGAAGTGGGAAAAAAAATTCATCTCAAATGCAAAAACGGATGCTAGGACGTTAATCAGGGTGAAATTCCATACTTAAAAATGGTATTGCTTGCTGTTTTTAAAAATTGAGTGTTTTTGGTCCCCGAGGAAAAAATGCGTGATGCCGGGGTCAAAAAAAAATGGTGCCCAGAAGTGAAAAAAAAAATTTCAAGTGAAATGCAAAAACGGATGCCTGGACATGAAGCAGGGTGGAATTTCATACTTTAAAATGGTATTGCTTGCTGTTTTTAAAAATTGAGTGTTTTTGGTCCCCGAGGAAAAAATGTGTGATGCCGGGGTCAGAAAAAATGGTGCCCAGAACCGAAATTTTTTTTCATCTCAAATGCAAAAACGAATGTTAGGACATTAATCAGGGTGAAATTCCATACTTAAAAATGGTTCTGACCGCGGCATCACGAGTGTTTTTGGTCCCCGAGGAAAAAATGTGTGATGCCGGGGTCAAAAAAAATGGTGCCCAGAAGTGAAAAAAAAATTTCATCTCAAATGCAAAAATGGATGCTAGGACATTACTCAGGGTGAAATTCCATACTTAAAAATGGTATTGCTTGCTGTTTTTAAAAATTGAGTGTTTTTGGTCCCCGGGGAAAAAATGCGTGATGCCGGGGTCAGAAAAAATGGTGCCCATTAGTGAAAAAAAAATTTTCATCTCGAATGCAAAAATGGATGCTAGGACATTACTCAGGTTGAAATTCCGTACTTAAAAATGGTATTGCTTGCTGTTTTTTAAAATTGAGTGTTTTTGGTCCCCGAGGAAAAAGTGTGTGATGCCGGGGTCAGAAAAAATGATGCCCAGAACCGAAATTTTTTTTTCATCTCAAATGCAAAAACGAATGTTAGGACATTAATCAGGGTGAAATTCCATACTTAAAAATGGTATTGCTTGCTGTTTTTAAAAATTGAGTGTTTTTGGTCCCCGAGGAAAAAACACCTGATGCCACGGTCAGAAAAAATGGTGCGAAGAAGCGGGAAAAAAATTTCATCTCAAATGCAAAGATGGATGCTAGGACGTTAATCAGGGTGAAATTCCATACTTAAAAATGGTATTGCTTGCTGTTTTTAAAAATTGAGTGTTTTTGGTCCCCGAGGAAAAAACGTTTGATGCCGGGGTCAGAAAAAATGGTGCCCAGAAGTGAAAAAAAAAATTCATCTCAAATGCAAAAATGAATGTTAGGACATTAATCAGGGTGAAATTCCATACTTAAAAATGGTATTGCTTGTTGTTTTTAAAAATTGAGTGTTTTTGATCCCCGAGGAAAAATTGCGTGATGCCGGGGTCAGAAAAAATGGTGCCCAGAACCGAAATTTTTTTTCATCTCAAATGCAAAAACGAATGTTAGGACATTAAACCGGGGTAAATTCCATACTTAAAAATGGTTCTGACCGCGGCATCACGAGTGTTTTTGGTCCCCGAGGAAAAAATGTGTGATGCCAGGGTCAAAAAAAATGGTGCCCAGAAGTGAAAAAAAAATTTCATCTCAAATGCAAAAACGGATGCTAGGACATTACTCAGGGTGAAATTCCATACTTAAAAATGGTATTGCTTGCTGTTTTTTAAAATTGAGTGTTTTTGGTCCCCGAGGAAAAAATGCGTGATGCCGGGGTCAGAAAAAATGGTGCCCAGAAGTGAAAAAAAAAATTCAAGTGAAATGCAAAAATGGATGCTAGGACATTAATCAAGGTTAAATTCCATACTTAAAAATGGTATTGCTTGCTGTTTTTAAAAATTGAGTGTTTTTGGTCCCCGAGGAAAAAATGCGTGATGCCGGGGTCAGAAAAAATGGTGCCCAGAACCGAAATTTTTTTTCATCTCAAATGCAAAAACGAATGTTAGGACATTAATCAGGGTGAAATTCCATACTAAAAAATGGTTCTGACCGCGGCATCACTAGTGTTTTTGGTCCCCGAGGAAAAAATGTGTGATGCCGGGGTCAAAAAAAATGGTGCCCAGAAGTGGAAAAAAAAATTCATCTCAAATGCAAAAACGGATGCTAGGACGTTAATCAGGGTGAAATTCCATACTTAAAAATGGTATTGCTTGCTGTTTTTAAAAATTGAGTGTTTTTGGTCCCCGAGGAAAAAATGCGTGATGCCGGGGTCAAAAAAAAATGGTGCCCAGAAGTGAAAAAAAAAATTTCAAGTGAAATGCAAAAACGGATGCCTGGACATGAAGCAGGGTGGAATTTCATACTTTAAAATGGTATTGCTTGCTGTTTTTTAAAATTGAGTGTTTTTGGTCCCCGAGGAAAAAATGCGTGATGCCGGGGTCAAAAAAAAAATGGTGCCCAGAAGTGAAAAAAAAAATTTCAAGTGAAATGCAAAAATGGATGCTAGGACATTAATCAGGGTGAAATTCCATACTTAAAAATGGTATTGCTTGCTGTTTTTAAAAATTGAGTGTTTTTGGTCCCCGAGGAAAAAACGCGTGATGCTGGGGTCAGAAAAAATGGTGCCCAGAAGTGAAAAAAAAATTCATCTCAAATGCAAAAACGGATGCTAGGACGTTAATCAGGGTGAAATTCCATACTTAAAAATGGTATTGCTTGCTGTTTTTAAAAATTGAGTGTTTTTGGTCCCCGAGGAAAAAATTCGTGATGAAAAAATGTCAGAAAAAATGGTGCCCAGAACCGAAATTTTTTTTCATCTCAAATGCAAAAACGAATGTTAGGACATTAATCAGGGTGAAATTCCATACTTAAAAATGGTTCTGACCGCGGCATCACGAGTGTTTTTGGTCCCCGAGGAAAAAATGTGTGATGCCGGGGTCAAAAAAAATGGTGCCCAGAAGTGAAAAAAAAATTTCATCTCAAATGCAAAAACGGATGCTAGGACATTACTCAGGGTGAAATTCCATACTTAAAAATGGTATTGCTTGCTGTTTTTAAAAATTGAGTGTTTTTGGTCCCCGGGGAAAAAATGCGTGATGCCGGGGTCAGAAAAAATGGTGCCCATTAGTGAAAAAAAAATTTTCATCTCGAATGCAAAAATGGATGCTAGGACATTACTCAGGTTGAAATTCCGTACTTAAAAATGGTATTGCTTGCTGTTTTTTAAAATTGAGTGTTTTTGGTCCCCGAGGAAAAAGTGTGTGATGCCGGGGTCAGAAAAAATGATGCCCAGAACAGAAATTTTTTTTTCATCTCAAATGCAAAAATCAATGTTAGGACATTAATCAGGGTGAAATTCCATACTTAAAAATGGTATTGCTTGCTGTTTTTAAAAATTGAGTGTTTTTGGTCCCCGAGGAAAAAACACCTGATGCCACGGTCAGAAAAAATGGTGTGAAGAAGCGGGAAAAAAATTTCATCTCAAATGCAAAGATGGATGCTAGGACGTTAATCAGGGTGAAATTCCATACTTAAAAATGGTATTGCTTGCTGTTTTTAAAAATTGAGTGTTTTTGGTCCCCGAGGAAAAAAAGCCTGATGCGGTGGTCAGAAAAAAATGGTGCCCAGGATCGAAAAAAAAATTTTCATCTCAAATGCAAAAACGGATGCTAGGACGTTAATCAGGGTGAAATTCCATACTTAAAAATGGTATTGCTTGTTGTTTTTAAAAATTGAGTGTTTTTGGTCCCCGAGGAAAAAATGCGTAATGCCGGGGTCAGAAAAAATGGTGCCCAGAACCGAAATTTTTTTTCATCTCAAATGCAAAAACGAATGTTAGGACATTAATCAGGGTGAAATTCCATACTTAAAAATGGTTCTGACCGCGGCATCACTAGTGTTTTTGGTCCCCGAGGAAAAAATGTGTGATGCCGGGGTCAAAAAAAATGGTGCCCAGAAGTGGAAAAAAAAATTCATCTCAAATGCAAAAACGGATGCTAGGACGTTAATCAGGGTGAAATTCCATACTTAAAAATGGTATTGCTTGCTGTTTTTAAAAATTGAGTGTTTTTGGTCCCCGAGGAAAAAATGCGTGATGCCGGGGTCAAAAAAAAATGGTGCCCAGAAGTGAAAAAAAAAATTTCAAGTGAAATGCAAAAACGGATGCCTGGACATGAAGCAGGGTGGAATTTCATACTTTAAAATGGTATTGCTTGCTGTTTTTAAAAATTGAGTGTTTTTGGTCCCCGAGGAAAAAACGCGTGATGCCGGGGTCAGAAAAAATGGTGCCCAAAAGTGAAAAAAAATTTCATCTCAAATGCAAAAACGGATGCTAGGACGTTAATCAGGGTGAAATTCCATACTTAAAAATGGTATTGCTTGCTGTTTTTAAAAATTGAGTGTTTTTGGTCCCCGAGGAAAAAATGCGTGATGCCGGGGTCAAAAAAAAAATGGTGCCCAGAAGTGGAAAAAAAAATTCATCTCAAATGCAAAAATGAATGTTAGGACATTAATCAGGGTGAAATTCCATACTTAAAAATGGTATTGCTTGCTGTTTTTAAAAATTGAGTGTTTTTGGTCCCCAAGGAAAAAGTGTGTGATGCCGGGGTCAGAAAAAATGGTGCCCAGAACCGAAATTTTTTTTCATCTCAAATGCAAAAACGAATGTTAGGACATTAATCAGGGTGAAATTCCATACTTAAAAATGGTTCTGACCGCGGCATCACGAGTGTTTTTGGTCCCCGAGGAAAAAATGTGTGATGCCGGGGTCAAAAAAAATGGTGCCCAGAAGTGAAAAAAAAATTTCATCTCAAATGCAAAAATGGATGCTAGGACATTACTCAGGGTGAAATTCCGTACTTAAAAATGGTATTGCTTGCTGTTTTTTAAAATTGAGTGTTTTTGGTCCCCGAGGAAAAAGTGTGTGATGCCGGGGTCAGAAAAAATGATGCCCAGAACCGAAATTTTTTTTTCATCTCAAATGCAAAAACGAATGTTAGGACATTAATCAGGGTGAAATTCCATACTTAAAAATGGTATTGCTTGCTGTTTTTAAAAATTGAGTGTTTTTGGTCCCCGAGGAAAAAATGCGTGATGCCGGGGTCAAAAAAAAATGGTGCCCAGAAGTGAAAAAAAAAATTTCAAGTGAAATGCAAAAACGGATGCCTGGACATGAAGCAGGGTGGAATTTCATACTTTAAAATGGTATTGCTTGCTGTTTTTAAAAATTGAGTGTTTTTGGTCCCCGAGGAAAAAATGTGTGATGCCGGGGTCAGAAAAAATGGTGCCCAGAACCGAAATTTTTTTTCATCTCAAATGCAAAAACGAATGTTAGAACATTAATCAGGGTGAAATTCCATACTTAAAAATGGTTCTGACCGCGGCATCACGAGTGTTTTTGGTCCCCGAGGAAAAAATGTGTGATGCCGGGGTCAAAAAAAATGGTGCCCAGAAGTGAAAAAAAAATTTCATCTCAAATGCAAAAATGGATGCTAGGACGTTAATCAGGGTGAAATTCCATACTTAAAAATGGTATTGCTTGCTGTTTTTAAAAATTGAGTGTTTTTGGTCCCCGAGGAAAAAAAGCCTGATGCGGTGGTCAGAAAAAAATGGTGCCCAGGATCGAAAAAAAAATTTTCATCTCAAATGCAAAAATGGATGCTAGGACGTTAATCAGGGTGAAATTCCATACTAAAAAATGGTATTGCTTGCTGTTTTGAAAAATTGAGTGTTTTTGGTCCCCAAGGAAAAAACGTGTGATGCCGGGGTCAGAAAAAATGGTGCCCAGAAGTGAAAAAAAATTTCATCTCAAATGCAAAAACGGATGCTAGGACGTTAATCAGGGTGAAATTCCATACTTAAAAATGGTATTGCTTGTTGTTTTTAAAAATTGAGTGTTTTTGGTCCCCGAGGAAAAAATGCGTGATGCCGGGGTCAGAAAAAATGGTGCCCAGAACCGAAATTTTTTTTCATCTCAAATGTAAAAACGAATGTTAGGACATTAATCAGGGTGAAATTCCATACTTAAAAATGGTTCTGACCGCGGCATCACTAGTGTTTTTGGTCCCCGAGGAAAAAATGTGTGATGCCGGGGTCAAAAAAAATGGTGCCCAGAAGTGGAAAAAAAAATTCATCTCAAATGCAAAAACGGATGCTAGGACGTTAATCAGGGTGAAATTCCATACTTAAAAATGGTATTGCTTGCTGTTTTTAAAAATTGAGTGTTTTTGGTCCCCGAGGAAAAAATGCGTGATGCCGGGGTCAAAAAAAAATGGTGCCCAGAAGTGAAAAAAAAAATTTCAAGTGAAATGCAAAAACGGATGCCTGGACATGAAGCAGGGTGGAATTTCATACTTTAAAATGGTATTGCTTGCTGTTTTTAAAAATTGAGTGTTTTTGGTCCCCGAGGAAAAAACGCGTGATGCCGGGGTCAGAAAAAATGGTGCCCAAAAGTGAAAAAAAATTTCATCTCAAATGCAAAAACGGATGCTAGGACGTTAATCAGGGTGAAATTCCATACTTAAAAATGGTATTGCTTGCTGTTTTTAAAAATTGAGTGTTTTTGGTCCCCGAGGAAAAAACCTGTGATGCCGGGGTGAGAAAAAATGATGCCCAGAACCGAAATTTTTTTTCATCTCAAATGCAAAAACGAATGTTAGGACATTAATCAGGGTGAAATTCCATACTTAAAAATGGTTCTGACCGCGGCATCACGAGTGTTTTTGGTCCCCGAGGAAAAAATGTGTGATGCCGGGGTCAGAAAAAATGGTGCCCAGAACCGAAATTTTTTTTCATCTCAAATGCAAAAACGAATGTTAGGACATTAATCAGGGTGAAATTCCATACTTAAAAATGGTTCTGACCGCGGCATCACGAGTGTTTTTGGTCCCCGAGGAAAAAATGTGTGATGCCGGGGTCAAAAAAAATGGTGCCCAGAAGTGAAAAAAAAATTTCATCTCAAATGCAAAAATGGATGCTAGGACATTACTCAGGGTGAAATTCCGTACTTAAAAATGGTATTGCTTGCTGTTTTTTAAAATTGAGTGTTTTTGGTCCCCGAGGAAAAAGTGTGTGATGCCGGGGTGAGAAAAAATGATGCCCAGAACCGAAATTTTTTTTTCATCTCAAATGCAAAAACGAATGTTAGGACATTAATCAGGGTGAAATTCCATACTTAAAAATGGTATTGCTTGCTGTTTTTAAAAATTGAGTGTTTTTGGTCCCCGAGGAAAAAATGCGTGATGCCGGGGTCAAAAAAAAATGGTGCCCAGAAGTGAAAAAAAAAATTTCAAGTGAAATGCAAAAACGGATGCCTGGACATGAAGCAGGGTGGAATTTCATACTTTAAAATGGTATTGCTTGCTGTTTTTAAAAATTGAGTGTTTTTGGTCCCCGAGGAAAAAATGTGTGATGCCGGGGTCAGAAAAAATGGTGCCCAGAACCGAAATTTTTTTTCATCTCAAATGCAAAAACGAATGTTAGGACATTAATCAGGGTGAAATTCCATACTTAAAAATGGTTCTGACCGCGGCATCACGAGTGTTTTTGGTCCCCGAGGAAAAAATGTGTGATGCCGGGGTCAAAAAAAATGGTGCCCAGAAGTGAAAAAAAAATTTCATCTCAAATGCAAAAATGGATGCTAGGACATTACTCAGGGTGAAATTCCATACTTAAAAATGGTATTGCTTGCTGTTTTTAAAAATTGAGTGTTTTTGGTCCCCGGGGAAAAAATGCGTGATGCCGGGGTCAGAAAAAATGATGCCCAGAACCGAAATTTTTTTTTCATCTCAAATGCAAAAACGAATGTTAGGACATTAATCAGGGTGAAATTCCATACTTAAAAATGGTATTGCTTGCTGTTTTTAAAAATTGAGTGTTTTTGGTCCCCGAGGAAAAAACACCTGATGCCATGGTCAGAAAAAATGGTGCGAAGAAGCGGGAAAAAAATTTCATCTCAAATGCAAAGATGGATGCTAGGACGTTAATCAGGGTGAAATTCCATACTTAAAAATGGTATTGCTTGCTGTTTTTAAAAATTGAGTGTTTTTGGTCCCCGAGGAAAAAAAGCCTGATGCGGTGGTCAGAAAAAAATGGTGCCCAGGATCGAAAAAAAAATTTTCATCTCAAATGCAAAAATGGATGCTAGGACGTTAATCAGGGTGAAATTCCATACTAAAAAATGGTATTGCTTGCTGTTTTGAAAAATTGAGTGTTTTTGGTCCCCAAGGAAAAAACGCGTGATGCCGGGGTCAGAAAAAATGGTGCCCAGAAGTGAAAAAAAATTTCATCTCAAATGCAAAAACGGATGCTAGGACGTTAATCAGGGTGAAATTCCATACTTAAAAATGGTATTGCTTGCTGTTTTTAAAAATTGAGTGTTTTTGGTCCCCGAGGAAAAAACGTTTGATGCCGGGGTCAGAAAAAATGGTGCCCAGAAGTGAAAAAAAAATTTCATCTCAAATGCAAAAATGAATGTTAGGACATTAATCAGGGTGAAATTCCATACTTAAAAATGGTATTGCTTGTTGTTTTTAAAAATTGAGTGTTTTTGATCCCCGAGGAAAAAATGCGTGATGCCGGGGTCAGAAAAAATGGTGCCCAGAACCGAAATTTTTTTTCATCTCAAATGCAAAAACGAATGTTAGGACATTAAACCGGGGTAAATTCCATACTTAAAAATGGTTCTGACCGCGGCATCACGAGTGTTTTTGGTCCCCGAGGAAAAAATGTGTGATGCCAGGGTCAAAAAAAATGGTGCCCAGAAGTGAAAAAAAAATTTCATCTCAAATGCAAAAACGGATGCTAGGACATTACTCAGGGTGAAATTCCATACTTAAAAATGGTATTGCTTGCTGTTTTTTAAAATTGAGTGTTTTTGGTCCCCGAGGAAAAAATGCGTGATGCCGGGGTCAGAAAAAATGGTGCCCAGAAGTGAAAAAAAAAATTCAAGTGAAATGCAAAAATGGATGCTAGGACATTAATCAAGGTTAAATTCCATACTTAAAAATGGTATTGCTTGCTGTTTTTAAAAATTGAGTGTTTTTGGTCCCCGAGGAAAAAATGCGTGATGCCGGGGTCAGAAAAAATGGTGCCCAGAACCGAAATTTTTTTTCATCTCAAATGCAAAAACGAATGTTAGGACATTAATCAGGGTGAAATTCCATACTAAAAAATGGTTCTGACCGCGGCATCACTAGTGTTTTTGGTCCCCGAGGAAAAAATGTGTGATGCCGGGGTCAAAAAAAATGGTGCCCAGAAGTGGAAAAAAAAATTCATCTCAAATGCAAAAACGGATGCTAGGACGTTAATCAGGGTGAAATTCCATACTTAAAAATGGTATTGCTTGCTGTTTTTAAAAATTGAGTGTTTTTGGTCCCCGAGGAAAAAATGCGTGATGCCGGGGTCAAAAAAAAATGGTGCCCAGAAGTGAAAAAAAAAATTTCAAGTGAAATGCAAAAACGGATGCCTGGACATGAAGCAGGGTGGAATTTCATACTTTAAAATGGTATTGCTTGCTGTTTTTTAAAATTGAGTGTTTTTGGTCCCCGAGGAAAAAATGCGTGATGCCGGGGTCAAAAAAAAAATGGTGCCCAGAAGTGAAAAAAAAAATTTCAAGTGAAATGCAAAAATGGATGCTAGGACATTAATCAGGGTGAAATTCCATACTTAAAAATGGTATTGCTTGCTGTTTTTAAAAATTGAGTGTTTTTGGTCCCCGAGGAAAAAACGCGTGATGCTGGGGTCAGAAAAAATGGTGCCCAGAAGTGAAAAAAAAATTCATCTCAAATGCAAAAACGGATGCTAGGACGTTAATCAGGGTGAAATTCCATACTTAAAAATGGTATTGCTTGCTGTTTTTAAAAATTGAGTGTTTTTGGTCCCCGAGGAAAAAATGCGTGATGAAAAAATGTCAGAAAAAATGGTGCCCAGAACCGAAATTTTTTTTCATCTCAAATGCAAAAACGAATGTTAGGACATTAATCAGGGTGAAATTCCATACTTAAAAATGGTTCTGACCGCGGCATCACGAGTGTTTTTGGTCCCCGAGGAAAAAATGTGTGATGCCGGGGTCAAAAAAAATGGTGCCCAGAAGTGAAAAAAAAATTTCATCTCAAATGCAAAAACGGATGCTAGGACATTACTCAGGGTGAAATTCCATACTTAAAAATGGTATTGCTTGCTGTTTTTAAAAATTGAGTGTTTTTGGTCCCCGGGGAAAAAATGCGTGATGCCGGGGTCAGAAAAAATGGTGCCCATTAGTGAAAAAAAAATTTTCATCTCGAATGCAAAAATGGATGCTAGGACATTACTCAGGTTGAAATTCCGTACTTAAAAATGGTATTGCTTGCTGTTTTTTAAAATTGAGTGTTTTTGGTCCCCGCGGAAAAAGTGTGTGATGCCGGGGTCAGAAAAAATGATGCCCAGAACAGAAATTTTTTTTTCATCTCAAATGCAAAAATCAATGTTAGGACATTAATCAGGGTGAAATTCCATACTTAAAAATGGTATTGCTTGCTGTTTTTAAAAATTGAGTGTTTTTGGTCCCCGAGGAAAAAACACCTGATGCCACGGTCAGAAAAAATGGTGTGAAGAAGCGGGAAAAAAATTTCATCTCAAATGCAAAGATGGATGCTAGGACGTTAATCAGGGTGAAATTCCATACTTAAAAATGGTATTGCTTGCTGTTTTTAAAAATTGAGTGTTTTTGGTCCCCGAGGAAAAAAAGCCTGATGCGGTGGTCAGAAAAAAATGGTGCCCAGGATCGAAAAAAAAATTTTCATCTCAAATGCAAAAACGGATGCTAGGACGTTAATCAGGGTGAAATTCCATACTTAAAAATGGTATTGCTTGTTGTTTTTAAAAATTGAGTGTTTTTGGTCCCCGAGGAAAAAATGCGTGATGCCGGGGTCAGAAAAAATGGTGCCCAGAACCGAAATTTTTTTTCATCTCAAATGCAAAAACGAATGTTAGGACATTAATCAGGGTGAAATTCCATACTTAAAAATGGTTCTGACCGCGGCATCACTAGTGTTTTTGGTCCCCGAGGAAAAAATGTGTGATGCCGGGGTCAAAAAAAATGGTGCCCAGAAGTGGAAAAAAAAATTCATCTCAAATGCAAAAACGGATGCTAGGACGTTAATCAGGGTGAAATTCCATACTTAAAAATGGTATTGCTTGCTGTTTTTAAAAATTGAGTGTTTTTGGTCCCCGAGGAAAAAATGCGTGATGCCGGGGTCAAAAAAAAATGGTGCCCAGAAGTGAAAAAAAAAATTTCAAGTGAAATGCAAAAACGGATGCCTGGACATGAAGCAGGGTGGAATTTCATACTTTAAAATGGTATTGCTTGCTGTTTTTAAAAATTGAGTGTTTTTGGTCCCCGAGGAAAAAACGCGTGATGCCGGGGTCAGAAAAAATGGTGCCCAAAAGTGAAAAAAAATTTCATCTCAAATGCAAAAACGGATGCTAGGACGTTAATCAGGGTGAAATTCCATACTTAAAAATGGTATTGCTTGCTGTTTTTAAAAATTGAGTGTTTTTGGTCCCCGAGGAAAAAATGCGTGATGCCGGGGTCAAAAAAAAAATGGTGCCCAGAAGTGGAAAAAAAAAATTCATCTCAAATGCAAAAATGAATGTTAGGACATTAATCAGGGTGAAATTCCATACTTAAAAATGGTATTGCTTGCTGTTTTTAAAAATTGAGTGTTTTTGGTCCCCAAGGAAAAAGTGTGTGATGCCGGGGTCAGAAAAAATGGTGCCCAGAACCGAAATTTTTTTTCATCTCAAATGCAAAAACGAATGTTAGGACATTAATCAGGGTGAAATTCCATACTTAAAAATGGTTCTGACCGCGGCATCACGAGTGTTTTTGGTCCCCGAGGAAAAAATGTGTGATGCCGGGGTCAAAAAAAATGGTGCCCAGAAGTGAAAAAGAAATTTCATCTCAAATGCAAAAATGGATGCTAGGACATTACTCAGGGTGAAATTCCATACTTAAAAATGGTATTGCTTGCTGTTTTTAAAAATTGAGTGTTTTTGGTCCCCGGGGAAAAAATGCGTGATGCCGGGGTCAGAAAAAATGGTGCCCATTAGTGAAAAAAAAATTTTCATCTCGAATGCAAAAATGGATGCTAGGACATTACTCAGGTTGAAATTCCGTACTTAAAAATGGTATTGCTTGCTGTTTTTTAAAATTGAGTGTTTTTGGTCCCCGAGGAAAAAGTGTGTGATGCCGGGGTCAGAAAAAATGATGCCCAGAACCGAAATTTTTTTTTCATCTCAAATGCAAAAACGAATGTTAGGACATTAATCAGGGTGAAATTCCATACTTAAAAATGGTATTGCTTGCTGTTTTTAAAAATTGAGTGTTTTTGGTCCCCGAGGAAAAAATGCGTGATGCCGGGGTCAGAAAAAATGGTGCCCAGAACCGAATTTTTTTTTTCATCTCAAATGCAAAAACGAATGCTAGGAGATTAGTCAGGGTGAAATTCCATACTTAAAAATGGTATTGCTTGCTGTTTTGAAAAATTGAGTGTTTTTGGTCCCCGAGGAAAAAACACCTGATGCGGCGGTCAGAAAAAAATGGTGCCCAGGATCGGAAAAAAAAATTTCATCTCAAATGCAAAAATGGATGCTAGGACGTTAATCAGGGTGAAATTCCATACTAAAAAATGGTATTGCTTGCTGTTTTGAAAAATTGAGTGTTTTTGGTCCCCAAGGAAAAAACGCGTGATGCCGGGGTCAGAAAAAATGGTGCCCAGAAGTGAAAAAAAAAATTTCAAGTGAAATGCAAAAATGGATGCTAGGACATTAATCAGGGTGAAATTCCATACTTAAAAATGGTATTGCTTGCTGTTTTTAAAAATTGATTGTTTTTGGTCCCCGAGGAAAAAATGCGTGATGCCGGGGTCAGAAAAAATGGTGCCCAGAAGTGAAAAAAAAAATTTCATCTCAAATGCAAAAATGAATGTTAGGACATTAATCAGGGTGAAATTCCATACTTAAAAATGGTATTGCTTGCTGTTTTTAAAAATTCAGTGTTTTTGGTCCCCGAGGAAAAAACCTGTGATGCCGGGGTCAGAAAAAATGGTGCCCAGAAGTGAAAAAAAAATTTCATCTCAAATGCAAAAATGAATGTTAGGACATTAATCAGGGTGAAATTCCATACTTAAAAATGGTATTGCTTGTTGTTTTTAAAAATTGAGTGTTTTTGGTCCCCGAGGAAAAAATGCGTGATGCCGGGGTCAGAAAAAATGGTGCCCAGAACCGAAATTTTTTTTCATCTCAAATGCAAAAACGAATGTTAGGACATTAATCAGGGTGAAATTCCATACTTAAAAATGGTTCTGACCGCGGCATCACTAGTGTTTTTGGTCCCCGAGGAAAAAATGTGTGATGCCGGGGTCAAAAAAAATGGTGCCCAGAAGTGGAAAAAAAAATTCATCTCAAATGCAAAAACGGATGCTAGGACGTTAATCAGGGTGAAATTCCATACTTAAAAATGGTATTGCTTGCTGTTTTTAAAAATTGAGTGTTTTTGGTCCCCGAGGAAAAAATGCGTGATGCCGGGGTCAAAAAAAAATGGTGCCCAGAAGTGAAAAAAAAAATTTCAAGTGAAATGCAAAAACGGATGCCTGGACATGAAGCAGGGTGGAATTTCATACTTTAAAATGGTATTGCTTGCTGTTTTTAAAAATTGAGTGTTTTTGGTCCCCGAGGAAAAAACGCGTGATGCCGGGGTTAGAAAAAATGGTGCCCAAAAGTGAAAAAAAATTTCATCTCAAATGCAAAAACGGATGCTAGGACGTTAATCAGGGTGAAATTCCATACTTAAAAATGGTATTGCTTGCTGTTTTTAAAAATTGAGTGTTTTTGGTCCCCCGGGAAAAAATGCGTGATGCCGGGGTCAGAAAAAATGGTGCCCATTAGTGAAAAAAAATTTTTCATCTCGAATGCAAAAATGGATGCTAGGACATTACTCAGGTTGAAATTCCGTACTTAAAAATGGTATTGCTTGCTGTTTTTTAAAATTGAGTGTTTTTGGTCCCCGAGGAAAAAGTGTGTGATGCCGGGGTCAGAAAAAATGATGCCCAGAACCGAAATTTTTTTTTCATCTCAAATGCAAAAACGAATGTTAGGACATTAATCAGGGTGAAATTCCATACTTAAAAATGGTATTGCTTGCTGTTTTTAAAAATTGAGTGTTTTTGGTCCCCGAGGAAAAAACACCTGATGCCACAGTCAGAAAAAATGGTGCGAAGAAGCGGGAAAAAAATTTCATCTCAAATGCAAAGATGGATGCTAGGACGTTAATCAGGGTGAAATTCCATACTTAAAAATGGTATTGCTTGCTGTTTTTAAAAATTGATTGTTTTTGGTCCCCGAGGAAAAAATGCGTGATGCCGGGGTCAGAAAAAATGGTGCCCAGAAGTGGGAAAAAAAATTCATCTCAAATGCAAAAACGGATGCTAGGACGTTAATCAGGGTGAAATTCCATACTTAAAAATGGTATTGCTTGCTGTTTTTAAAAATTGAGTGTTTTTGGTCCCCGAGGAAAAAATGCGTGATGCCGGGGTCAAAAAAAAATGGTGCCCAGAAGTGAAAAAAAAAATTTCAAGTGAAATGCAAAAACGGATGCCTGGACATGAAGCAGGGTGGAATTTCATACTTTAAAATGGTATTGCTTGCTGTTTTTAAAAATTGAGTGTTTTTGGTCCCCGAGGAAAAAATGTGTGATGCCGGGGTCAGAAAAAATGGTGCCCAGAACCGAAATTTTTTTTCATCTCAAATGCAAAAACGAATGTTAGGACATTAATCAGGGTGAAATTCCATACTTAAAAATGGTTCTGACCGCGGCATCACGAGTGTTTTTGGTCCCCGAGGAAAAAATGTGTGATGCCGGGGTCAAAAAAAATGGTGCCCAGAAGTGAAAAAAAAATTTCATCTCAAATGCAAAAATGGATGCTAGGACATTACTCAGGGTGAAATTCCATACTTAAAAATGGTATTGCTTGCTGTTTTTAAAAATTGAGTGTTTTTGGTCCCCGGGGAAAAAATGCGTGATGCCGGGGTCAGAAAAAATGGTGCCCATTAGTGAAAAAAAAATTTTCATCTCGAATGCAAAAATGGATGCTAGGACATTACTCAGGTTGAAATTCCGTACTTAAAAATGGTATTGCTTGCTGTTTTTTAAAATTGAGTGTTTTTGGTCCCCGAGGAAAAAGTGTGTGATGCCGGGGTCAGAAAAAATGATGCCCAGAACCGAAATTTTTTTTTCATCTCAAATGCAAAAACGAATGTTAGGACATTAATCAGGGTGAAATTCCATACTTAAAAATGGTATTGCTTGCTGTTTTTAAAAATTGAGTGTTTTTGGTCCCCGAGGAAAAAACACCTGATGCCACGGTCAGAAAAAATGGTGCGAAGAAGCGGGAAAAAAATTTCATCTCAAATGCAAAGATGGATGCTAGGACGTTAATCAGGGTGAAATTCCATACTTAAAAATGGTATTGCTTGCTGTTTTTAAAAATTGAGTGTTTTTGGTCCCCGAGGAAAAAAAGCCTGATGCGGTGGTCAGAAAAAAATGGTGCCCAGGATCGAAAAAAAAATTTTCATCTCAAATGCAAAAATGGATGCTAGGACGTTAATCAGGGTGAAATTCCATACTAAAAAATGGTATTGCTTGCTGTTTTGAAAAATTGAGTGTTTTTGGTCCCCAAGGAAAAAACGCGTGATGCCGGGGTCAGAAAAAATGGTGCCCAGAAGTGAAAAAAAATTTCATCTCAAATGCAAAAACGGATGCTAGGACGTTAATCAGGGTGAAATTCCATACTTAAAAATGGTATTGCTTGCTGTTTTTAAAAATTGAGTGTTTTTGGTCCCCGAGGAAAAAACGTTTGATGCCGGGGTCAGAAAAAATGGTGCCCAGAAGTGAAAAAAAAATTTCATCTCAAATGCAAAAATGAATGTTAGGACATTAATCAGGGTGAAATTCCATACTTAAAAATGGTATTGCTTGTTGTTTTTAAAAATTGAGTGTTTTTGGTCCCCGAGGAAAAAACACCTGATGCCACGGGCAGAAAAAATGGTGTGAAGAAGCGGGAAAAAAATTTCATCTCAAATGCAAAGATGGATGCTAGGACGTTAATCAGGGTGAAATTCCATACTTAAAAATGGTATTGCTTGCTGTTTTTAAAAATTGAGTGTTTTTGGACCCCGAGGAAAAAAAGCCTGATGCGGTGGTCAGAAAAAAATGGTGCCCAGGATCGAAAAAAAAATTTTCATCTCAAATGCAAAAATGGATGCTAGGACGTTAATCAGGGTGAAATTCCATACTAAAAAATGGTATTGCTTGCTGTTTTGAAAAATTGAGTGTTTTTGGTCCCCAAGGAAAAAACGTGTGATGCCGGGGTCAGAAAAAATGGTGCCCAGAAGTGAAAAAAAATTTCATCTCAAATGCAAAAACGGATGCTAGGACGTTAATCAGGGTGAAATTCCATACTTAAAAATGGTATTGCTTGCTGTTTTTAAAAATTGAGTGTTTTTGGTCCCCGAGGAAAAAACGTGTGATGCCGGGGTCAGAAAAAATGATGCCCAGAACCGAAATTTTTTTTTCATCTCAAATGCAAAAACGAATGTTAGGACATTAATCAGGGTGAAATTCCATACTTAAAAATGGTATTGCTTGCTGTTTTTAAAAATTGATTGTTTTTGGTCCCCGAGGAAAAAATGCGTGATGCCGGGGTCAGAAAAAATGGTGCCCAGAAGTGAAAAAAAAAATTTCATCTCAAATGCAAAAATGAATGTTAGGACATTAATCAGGGTGAAATTCCATACTTAAAAATGGTATTGCTTGCTGTTTTTAAAAATTCAGTGTTTTTGGTCCCCGAGGAAAAAACGTGTGATGCCGGGGTCAGAAAAAATGGTGCCCAGAAGTGAAAAAAAAATTTCATCTCAAATGCAAAAATGAATGTTAGGACATTAATCAGGGTGAAATTCCATACTTAAAAATGGTTCTGACCGCGGCATCACGAGTGTTTTTGGTCCCCGAGGAAAAAATGTGTGATGCCGGGGTCAAAAAAAATGGTGCCCAGAAGTGAAAAAAAAATTTCATCTCAAATGCAAAAACGGATGCTAGGACATTACTCAGGGTGAAATTCCATACTTAAAAATGGTATTGCTTGCTGTTTTTAAAAATTGAGTGTTTTTGGTCCCCGGGGAAAAAATGCGTGATGCCGGGGTCAGAAAAAATGATGCCCAGAACCGAAATTTTTTTTTCATCTCAAATGCAAAAATGAATGTTAGGACATTAATCAGGGTGAAATTCCATACTTAAAAATGGTATTGCTTGTTGTTTTTAAAAATTGAGTGTTTTTGGTCCCCGAGGAAAAAACACCTGATGCCACGGGCAGAAAAAATGGTGTGAAGAAGCGGGAAAAAAATTTCATCTCAAATGCAAAGATGGATGCTAGGACGTTAATCAGGGTGAAATTCCATACTTAAAAATGGTATTGCTTGCTGTTTTTAAAAATTGAGTGTTTTTGGACCCCGAGGAAAAAAAGCCTGATGCGGTGGTCAGAAAAAAATGGTGCCCAGGATCGAAAAAAAAATTTTCATCTCAAATGCAAAAATGGATGCTAGGACGTTAATCAGGGTGAAATTCCATACTAAAAAATGGTATTGCTTGCTGTTTTGAAAAATTGAGTGTTTTTGGTCCCCAAGGAAAAAACGTGTGATGCCGGGGTCAGAAAAAATGGTGCCCAGAAGTGAAAAAAAATTTCATCTCAAATGCAAAAACGGATGCTAGGACGTTAATCAGGGTGAAATTCCATACTTAAAAATGGTATTGCTTGCTGTTTTTAAAAATTGAGTGTTTTTGGTCCCCGAGGAAAAAATGCGTGATGCCGGGGTCAAAAAAAAATGGTGCCCAGAAGTGGAAAAAAAAATTTCAAGTGAAATGCAAAAACGGATGCCTGGACATGAAGCAGGGTGGAATTTCATACTTTAAAATGGTATTGCTTGCTGTTTTTTAAAATTGAGTGTTTTTGGTCCCCGAGGAAAAAACGCGTGATGCCGGGGTTAGAAAAAATGGTGCCCAAAAGTGAAAAAAAATTTCATCTCAAATGCAAAAACGGATGCTAGGACGTTAATCAGGGTGAAATTCCATACTTAAAAATGGTATTGCTTGCTGTTTTTAAAAATTGAGTGTTTTTGGTCCCCGAGGAAAAAGTGTGTGATGCCGGGGTCAGAAAAAATGATGCCCAGAACCGAAATTTTTTTTTCATCTCAAATGCAAAAACGAATGTTAGGACATTAATCAGGGTGAAATTCCATACTTAAAAATGGTATTGCTTGCTGTTTTTAAAAATTGAGTGTTTTTGGTCCCCGAGGAAAAAACACCTGATGCCACGGTCAGAAAAAATGGTGCGAAGAAGCGGGAAAAAAATTTCATCTCAAATGCAAAGATGGATGCTAGGACGTTAATCAGGGTGAAATTCCATACTTAAAAATGGTATTGCTTGCTGTTTTTAAAAATTGATTGTTTTTGGTCCCCGAGGAAAAAATGCGTGATGCCGGGGTCAGAAAAAATGGTGCCCAGAAGTGAAAAAAAAAATTTCATCTCAAATGCAAAAATGAATGTTAGGACATTAATCAGGGTGAAATTCCATACTTAAAAATGGTTCTGACCGCGGCATCACGAGTGTTTTTGGTCCCCGAGGAAAAAATGCGTGATGCCGGGGTCAAAAAAAATGGTGCCCAGAAGTGAAAAAAAATTTTTCATCTCAAATGCAAAAACGGATGCTAGGACATTAATCACGGTGAAATTCAATACTTAAAAATGGTATTGCTTGCTGTTTTTAAAAATTGAGTGTTTTTGGTCCCCGAGGAAAAAGTGTGTGATGCCGGGGTCAGAAAAAATGATGCCCAGAACCGAAATTTTTTTTTCATCTCAAATGCAAAAACGAATGTTAGGACATTAATCAGGGTGAAATTCCATACTTAAAAATGGTATTGCTTGCTGTTTTTAAAAATTGAGTGTTTTTGGTCCCCGAGGAAAAAACACCTGATGCCACGGTCAGAAAAAATGGTGCGAAGAAGCGGGAAAAAAATTTCATCTCAAATGCAAAGATGGATGCTAGGACGTTAATCAGGGTGAAATTCCATACTTAAAAATGGTATTGCTTGCTGTTTTTAAAAATTGATTGTTTTTGGTCCCCGAGGAAAAAATGCGTGATGCCGGGGTCAGAAAAAATGTTGCCCAGAAGTGAAAAAAAAAATTTCATCTCAAATGCAAAAATGAATGTTAGGACATTAATCAGGGTGAAATTCCATACTTAAAAATGGTTCTGACCGCGGCATCACGAGTGTTTTTGGTCCCCGAGGAAAAAATGCGTGATGCCGGGGTCAAAAAAAATGGTGCCCAGAAGTGAAAAAAAAAATTTCATCTCAAATGCAAAAATGAATGTTAGGACATTAATCAGGGTGAAATTCCATACTTAAAAATGGTATTGCTTGCTGTTTTTAAAAATTCAGTGTTTTTGGTCCCCGAGGAAAAAATGCGTGATGCCGGGGTCAGAAAAAATGGTGCCCAGAAGTGAAAAAAAAAATTTCATCTCAAATGCAAAAATGAATGTTAGGACATTAATCAGTGTGAAATTCCATACTTAAAAATGGTATTGCTTGCTGTTTTTAAAAATTCAGTGTTTTTGGTCCCCGAGGAAAAAATGCGTGATGCCGGGGTCAGAAAAAATGGTGCCCAGAAGTGAAAAAAAAAATTTCATCTCAAATGCAAAAATGAATGTTAGGACATTAATCAGTGTGAAATTCCATACTTAAAAATGGTATTGCTTGCTGTTTTTAAAAATTCAGTGTTTTTGGTCCCCGAGGAAAAAATGCGTGATGCCGGGGTCAGAAAAAATGGTGCCCAGAAGTGAAAAAAAAAATTTCATCTCAAATGCAAAAATGAATGTTAGGACATTAATCAGTGTGAAATTCCATACTTAAAAATGGTATTGCTTGCTGTTTTTAAAAATTCAGTGTTTTTGGTCCCCGAGGAAAAAACGTGTGATGCCGGGGTCAGAAAAAATGGTGCCCAGAAGTGAAAAAAAAATTTCATCTCAAATGCAAAAATGAATGTTAGGACATTAATCAGGGTGAAATTCCATACTTAAAAATGGTATTGCTTGTTGTTTTTAAAAATTGAGTGTTTTTGGTCCCCGAGGAAAAAATGCGTGATGCCGGGGTCAGAAAAAATGGTGCCCAGAACCGAAATTTTTTTTCATCTCAAATGCAAAAACGAATGTTAGGACATTAATCAGGGTGAAATTCCATACTTAAAAATGGTTCTGACCGCGGCATCACTAGTGTTTTTGGTCCCCGAGGAAAAAATGTGTGATGCCGGGGTCAAAAAAAATGGTGCCCAGAAGTGGGAAAAAAAATTCATCTCAAATGCAAAAACGGATGCTAGGACGTTAATCAGGGTGAAATTCCATACTTAAAAATGGTATTGCTTGCTGTTTTTAAAAATTGAGTGTTTTTGGTCCCCGAGGAAAAAATGCGTGATGCCGGGGTCAAAAAAAAATGGTGCCCAGAAGTGAAAAAAAAAATTTCAAGTGAAATGCAAAAACGGATGCCTGGACATGAAGCAGGGTGGAATTTCATACTTTAAAATGGTATTGCTTGCTGTTTTTAAAAATTGAGTGTTTTTGGTCCCCGAGGAAAAAACGCGTGATGCCGGGGTTAGAAAAAATGGTGCCCAAAAGTGAAAAAAAATTTCATCTCAAATGCAAAAACGGATGCTAGGACGTTAATCAGGGTGAAATTCCATACTTAAAAATGGTATTGCTTGCTGTTTTTAAAAATTGAGTGTTTTTGGTCCCCGAGGAAAAAGTGTGTGATGCCGGGGTCAGAAAAAATGATGCCCAGAACCGAAATTTTTTTTTCATCTCAAATGCAAAAACGAATGTTAGGACATTAATCAGGGTGAAATTCCATACTTAAAAATGGTATTGCTTGCTGTTTTTAAAAATTGAGTGTTTTTGGTCCCCGAGGAAAAAACACCTGATGCCACGGTCAGAAAAAATGGTGCGAAGAAGCGGGAAAAAAATTTCATCTCAAATGCAAAGATGGATGCTAGGACGTTAATCAGGGTGAAATTCCATACTTAAAAATGGTATTGCTTGCTGTTTTTAAAAATTGATTGTTTTTGGTCCCCGAGGAAAAAATGCGTGATGCCGGGGTCAGAAAAAATGGTGCCCAGAAGTGAAAAAAAAAATTTCATCTCAAATGCAAAAATGAATGTTAGGACATTAATCAGGGTGAAATTCCATACTTAAAAATGGTTCTGACCGCGGCATCACGAGTGTTTTTGGTCCCCGAGGAAAAAATGCGTGATGCCGGGGTCAAAAAAAATGGTGCCCAGAAGTGAAAAAAAATTTTTCATCTCAAATGCAAAAACGGATGCTAGGACATTAATCACGGTGAAATTCAATACTTAAAAATGGTATTGCTTGCTGTTTTTAAAAATTGAGTGTTTTTGGTCCCCGAGGAAAAAGTGTGTGATGCCGGGGTCAGAAAAAATGATGCCCAGAACCGAAATTTTTTTTTCATCTCAAATGCAAAAACGAATGTTAGGACATTAATCAGGGTGAAATTCCATACTTAAAAATGGTATTGCTTGCTGTTTTTAAAAATTGAGTGTTTTTGGTCCCCGAGGAAAAAACACCTGATGCCACGGTCAGAAAAAATGGTGCGAAGAAGCGGGAAAAAAATTTCATCTCAAATGCAAAGATGGATGCTAGGACGTTAATCAGGGTGAAATTCCATACTTAAAAATGGTATTGCTTGCTGTTTTTAAAAATTGATTGTTTTTGGTCCCCGAGGAAAAAATGCGTGATGCCGGGGTCAGAAAAAATGGTGCCCAGAAGTGAAAAAAAAAATTTCATCTCAAATGCAAAAATGAATGTTAGGACATTAATCAGGGTGAAATTCCATACTTAAAAATGGTTCTGACCGCGGCATCACGAGTGTTTTTGGTCCCCGAGGAAAAAATGCGTGATGCCGGGGTCAAAAAAAATGGTGCCCAGAAGTGAAAAAAAATTTTTCATCTCAAATGCAAAAACGGATGCTAGGACATTAATCACGGTGAAATTCAATACTTAAAAATGGTATTGCTTGCTGTTTTTAAAAATTGAGTGTTTTTGGTCCCCGAGGAAAAAATGCGTGAAGCCGGGGTCAGAAAAAATGATGCCCAGAACCGAAATTTTTTTTTCATCTCAAATGCAAAAACGAATGTTAGGATATTAATCAGGGTGAAATTCCATACTTAAAAATGGTATTGCTTGCTGTTTTTAAAAATTGATTGTTTTTGGTCCCCGAGGAAAAAATGCGTGATGCCGGGGTCAGAAAAAATGGTGCCCAGAAGTGAAAAAAAAAATTTCATCTCAAATGCAAAAATGAATGTTAGGACATTAATCAGGGTGAAATTCCATACTTAAAAATGGTATTGCTTGCTGTTTTTAAAAATTCAGTGTTTTTGGTCCCCGAGGAAAAAACGTGTGATGCCGGGGTCAGAAAAAATGGTGCCCAGAAGTGAAAAAAAAATTTCATCTCAAATGCAAAAATGAATGTTAGGACATTAATCAGGGTGAAATTCCATACTTAAAAATGGTATTGCTTGTTGTTTTTAAAAATTGAGTGTTTTTGGTCCCCGAGGAAAAAATGCGTGATGCCGGGGTCAGAAAAAATGGTGCCCAGAACCGAAATTTTTTTTCATCTCAAATGCAAAAACGAATGTTAGGACATTAATCAGGGTGAAATTCCATACTTAAAAATGGTTCTGACCGCGGCATCACTAGTGTTTTTGGTCCCCGAGGAAAAAATGTGTGATGCCGGGGTCAAAAAAAATGGTGCCCAGAAGTGGGAAAAAAAATTCATCTCAAATGCAAAAACGGATGCTAGGACGTTAATCAGGGTGAAATTCCATACTTAAAAATGGTATTGCTTGCTGTTTTTAAAAATTGAGTGTTTTTGGTCCCCGAGGAAAAAATGCGTGATGCCGGGGTCAAAAAAAAATGGTGCCCAGAAGTGAAAAAAAAAATTTCAAGTGAAATGCAAAAACGGATGCCTGGACATGAAGCAGGGTGGAATTTCATACTTTAAAATGGTATTGCTTGCTGTTTTTAAAAATTGAGTGTTTTTGGTCCCCGAGGAAAAAACGCGTGATGCCGGGGTTAGAAAAAATGGTGCCCAAAAGTGAAAAAAAATTTCATCTCAAATGCAAAAACGGATGCTAGGACGTTAATCAGGGTGAAATTCCATACTTAAAAATGGTATTGCTTGCTGTTTTTAAAAATTGAGTGTTTTTGGTCCCCGAGGAAAAAGTGTGTGATGCCGGGGTCAGAAAAAATGATGCCCAGAACCGAAATTTTTTTTTCATCTCAAATGCAAAAACGAATGTTAGGACATTAATCAGGGTGAAATTCCATACTTAAAAATGGTATTGCTTGCTGTTTTTAAAAATTGAGTGTTTTTGGTCCCCGAGGAAAAAACACCTGATGCCACGGTCAGAAAAAATGGTGCGAAGAAGCGGGAAAAAAATTTCATCTCAAATGCAAAGATGGATGCTAGGACGTTAATCAGGGTGAAATTCCATACTTAAAAATGGTATTGCTTGCTGTTTTTAAAAATTGATTGTTTTTGGTCCCCGAGGAAAAAATGCGTGATGCCGGGGTCAGAAAAAATGGTGCCCAGAAGTGAAAAAAAAAATTTCATCTCAAATGCAAAAATGAATGTTAGGACATTAATCAGGGTGAAATTCCATACTTAAAAATGGTTCTGACCGCGGCATCACGAGTGTTTTTGGTCCCCGAGGAAAAAATGCGTGATGCCGGGGTCAAAAAAAATGGTGCCCAGAAGTGAAAAAAAATTTTTCATCTCAAATGCAAAAACGGATGCTAGGACATTAATCACGGTGAAATTCAATACTTAAAAATGGTATTGCTTGCTGTTTTTAAAAATTGAGTGTTTTTGGTCCCCGAGGAAAAAATGCGTGAAGCCGGGGTCAGAAAAAATGATGCCCAGAACCGAAATTTTTTTTTCATCTCAAATGCAAAAACGAATGTTAGGATATTAATCAGGGTGAAATTCCATACTTAAAAATGGTATTGCTTGCTGTTTTGAAAAATTGAGTGTTTTTGGTCCCCAAGGAAAAAACGCGTGATGCCGGGGTCAGAAAAAATGGTGCCCAGAAGTGAAAAAAAATTTCATCTCAAATGCAAAAACGGATGCTAGGACGTTAATCAGGGTGAAATTCCATACTTAAAAATGGTATTGCTTGCTGTTTTTAAAAATTGAGTGTTTTTGGTCCCCGAGGAAAAAATGCGTGAAGCCGGGGTCAGAAAAAATGATGCCCAGAACCGAAATTTTTTTTCATCTCAAATGCAAAAACGAATGTTAGGACATTAATCAGGGTGAAATTCCATACTTAAAAATGGTATTGCTTGCTTTTTTAAAAAATTGAGTGTTTTTGGTCGACGAGGAAAAAATGCGAGATGCCGGGGTCAGAAAAAATGGTGCCTAGAACCGAAATTTTTTTTTCATCTCAAATGCAAAAACGGATGCTAGGACATTAATCACGGTGAAATTCGATACTTAAAAATGGTATTGCTTGCTGTTTTTAAAAATTGAGTGTTTTTGGTCCCCGAGGAAAAAATGCGTGATGCCGGGGTCAGAAAAAATGGTGCCCAGAACCGAAATTTTTTTTCATCTCAAATGCAAAAATGAATGTTAGGACATTAATCAGGGTGAAATTCCATACTTAAAAATGGTTCTGACCGCGGCATCACAAGTGTTTTTGGTCCCCGAGGAAAAAATGTGTGATGCCGGGGTCAAAAAAAATGGTGCCCATTAGTGAAAAAAAATTTTTCATCACGAATGCAAAAACGGATGCTAGGACATTACTCAGGGTGAAATTCCATACTTAAAAATGGCATTGCTTGCTGTTTTTAAAAATTGAGTGTTTTTGGTCCCCGAGGAAAAAATGCGTGATGCCGGGGTCAGAAAAAATGGTGCCCAGAAGTGAAAAAAAAAATTTCATCTCAAATGCAAAAATGAATGTTAGGACATTAATCAGGGTGAAATTCCATACTTAAAAATGGTATTGCTTGCTGTTTTTAAAAATTCAGTGTTTTTGGTCCCCGAGGAAAAAACGTGTGATGCCGGGGTCAGAAAAAATGGTGCCCAGAAGTGAAAAAAAAATTTCATCTCAAATGCAAAAATGAATGTTAGGACATTAATCAGGGTGAAATTCCATACTTAAAAATGGTATTGCTTGTTGTTTTTAAAAATTGAGTGTTTTTGGTCCCCGAGGAAAAAATGCGTGATGCCGGGGTCAAAAAAAAATGGTGCCCAGAAGTGAAAAAAAAAATTTCAAGTGAAATGCAAAAACGGATGCCTGGACATGAAGCAGGGTGGAATTTCATACTTTAAAATGGTATTGCTTGCTGTTTTTAAAAATTGAGTGTTTTTGGTCCCCGAGGAAAAAACGCGTGATGCCGGGGTTAGAAAAAATGGTGCCCAAAAGTGAAAAAAAATTTCATCTCAAATGCAAAAACGGATGCTAGGACGTTAATCAGGGTGAAATTCCATACTTAAAAATGGTATTGCTTGCTGTTTTTAAAAATTGAGTGTTTTTGGTCCCCCGGGAAAAAATGCGTGATGCCGGGGTCAGAAAAAATGGTGCCCATTAGTGAAAAAAAATTTTTCATCTCGAATGCAAAAATGGATGCTAGGACATTACTCAGGTTGAAATTCCGTACTTAAAAATGGTATTGCTTGCTGTTTTTTAAAATTGAGTTTTTTTGGTCCCCGAGGAAAAAGTGTGTGATGCCGGGGTCAGAAAAAATGATGCCCAGAACCGAAATTTTTTTTTCATCTCAAATGCAAAAACGAATGTTAGGACATTAATCAGGGTGAAATTCCATACTTAAAAATGGTATTGCTTGCTGTTTTTAAAAATTGAGTGTTTTTGGTCCCCGAGGAAAAAACACCTGATGCCACAGTCAGAAAAAATGGTGCGAAGAAGCGGGAAAAAAATTTCATCTCAAATGCAAAGATGGATGCTAGGACGTTAATCAGGGTGAAATTCCATACTTAAAAATGGTATTGCTTGCTGTTTTTAAAAATTGATTGTTTTTGGTCCCCGAGGAAAAAATGCGTGATGCCGGGGTCAGAAAAAATGGTGCCCAGAAGTGGGAAAAAAAATTCATCTCAAATGCAAAAACGGATGCTAGGACGTTAATCAGGGTGAAATTCCATACTTAAAAATGGTATTGCTTGCTGTTTTTAAAAATTGAGTGTTTTTGGTCCCCGAGGAAAAAATGCGTGATGCCGGGGTCAAAAAAAAATGGTGCCCAGAAGTGAAAAAAAAAATTTCAAGTGAAATGCAAAAACGGATGCCTGGACATGAAGCAGGGTGGAATTTCATACTTTAAAATGGTATTGCTTGCTGTTTTTAAAAATTGAGTGTTTTTGGTCCCCGAGGAAAAAATGTGTGATGCCGGGGTCAGAAAAAATGGTGCCCAGAACCGAAATTTTTTTTCATCTCAAATGCAAAAACGAATGTTAGGACATTAATCAGGGTGAAATTCCATACTTAAAAATGGTTCTGACCGCGGCATCACGAGTGTTTTTGGTCCCCGAGGAAAAAATGTGTGATGCCGGGGTCAAAAAAAATGGTGCCCAGAAGTGAAAAAAAAATTTCATCTCAAATGCAAAAATGGATGCTAGGACATTACTCAGGGTGAAATTCCATACTTAAAAATGGTATTGCTTGCTGTTTTTAAAAATTGAGTGTTTTTGGTCCCCGGGGAAAAAATGCGTGATGCCGGGGTCAGAAAAAATGGTGCCCATTAGTGAAAAAAAAATTTTCATCTCGAATGCAAAAATGGATGCTAGGACATTACTCAGGTTGAAATTCCGTACTTAAAAATGGTATTGCTTGCTGTTTTTTAAAATTGAGTGTTTTTGGTCCCCGAGGAAAAAGTGTGTGATGCCGGGGTCAGAAAAAATGATGCCCAGAACCGAAATTTTTTTTTCATCTCAAATGCAAAAACGAATGTTAGGACATTAATCAGGGTGAAATTCCATACTTAAAAATGGTATTGCTTGCTGTTTTTAAAAATTGAGTGTTTTTGGTCCCCGAGGAAAAAACACCTGATGCCACGGTCAGAAAAAATGGTGCGAAGAAGCGGGAAAAAAATTTCATCTCAAATGCAAAGATGGATGCTAGGACGTTAATCAGGGTGAAATTCCATACTTAAAAATGGTATTGCTTGCTGTTTTTAAAAATTGAGTGTTTTTGGTCCCCGAGGAAAAAAAGCCTGATGCGGTGGTCAGAAAAAAATGGTGCCCAGGATCGAAAAAAAAATTTTCATCTCAAATGCAAAAATGGATGCTAGGACGTTAATCAGGGTGAAATTCCATACTAAAAAATGGTATTGCTTGCTGTTTTGAAAAATTGAGTGTTTTTGGTCCCCAAGGAAAAAACGCGTGATGCCGGGGTCAGAAAAAATGGTGCCCAGAAGTGAAAAAAAATTTCATCTCAAATGCAAAAACGGATGCTAGGACGTTAATCAGGGTGAAATTCCATACTTAAAAATGGTATTGCTTGCTGTTTTTAAAAATTGAGTGTTTTTGGTCCCCGAGGAAAAAACGTTTGATGCCGGGGTCAGAAAAAATGGTGCCCAGAAGTGAAAAAAAAATTTCATCTCAAATGCAAAAATGAATGTTAGGACATTAATCAGGGTGAAATTCCATACTTAAAAATGGTATTGCTTGTTGTTTTTAAAAATTGAGTGTTTTTGATCCCCGAGGAAAAAATGCGTGATGCCGGGGTCAGAAAAAATGGTGCCCAGAACCGAAATTTTTTTTCATCTCAAATGCAAAAACGAATGTTAGGACATTAAACCGGGGTAAATTCCATACTTAAAAATGGTTCTGACCGCGGCATCACGAGTGTTTTTGGTCCCCGAGGAAAAAATGTGTGATGCCAGGGTCAAAAAAAATGGTGCCCAGAAGTGAAAAAAAAATTTCATCTCAAATGCAAAAACGGATGCTAGGACATTACTCAGGGTGAAATTCCATACTTAAAAATGGTATTGCTTGCTGTTTTTTAAAATTGAGTGTTTTTGGTCCCCGAGGAAAAAGTGCGTGATGCCGGGGTCAGAAAAAATGGTGCCCAGAACCGAAATTTTTTTTTCATCTCAAATGCAAAAACGGATGCTAGGACATTAATCAGGGTGAAATTCCATACTTAAAAATGGTATTGCTTGCTGTTTTTAAAAATTGAGTGTTTTTGGTCCCCGAGGAAAAAATGCGTGATGCCGGGGTCAGAAAAAATGGTGCCCAGAAGTGAAAAAAAAATTTCAAGTGAAATGCAAAAATGGATGCTAGGACATTAATCAAGGTTAAATTCCATACTTAAAAATGGTATTGCTTGCTGTTTTTAAAAATTGAGTGTTTTTGGTCCCCGAGGAAAAAATGCGTGATGCCGGGGTCAGAAAAAATGGTGCCCAGAACCGAAATTTTTTTTCATCTCAAATGCAAAAACGAATGTTAGGACATTAATCAGGGTGAAATTCCATACTAAAAAATGGTTCTGACCGCGGCATCACTAGTGTTTTTGGTCCCCGAGGAAAAAATGTGTGATGCCGGGGTCAAAAAAAATGGTGCCCAGAAGTGGAAAAAAAAATTCATCTCAAATGCAAAAACGGATGCTAGGACATTACTCAGGGTGAAATTCCATACTTAAAAATGGTATTGCTTGCTGTTTTTAAAAATTGAGTGTTTTTGGTCCCCGAGGAAAAAATGCGTGATGCCGGGGTCAAAAAAAAATGGTGCCCAGAAGTGGAAAAAAAAATTTCAAGTGAAATGCAAAAACGGATGCCTGGACATGAAGCAGGGTGGAATTTCATACTTTAAAATGGTATTGCTTGCTGTTTTTTAAAATTGAGTGTTTTTGGTCCCCGAGGAAAAAATGCGTGATGCCGGGGTCAAAAAAAAAATGGTGCCCAGAAGTGAAAAAAAAAATTTCAAGTGAAATGCAAAAATGGATGCTAGGACATTAATCAGGGTGAAATTCCATACTTAAAAATGGTATTGCTTGCTGTTTTTAAAAATTGAGTGTTTTTGGTCCCCGAGGAAAAAACGCGTGATGCTGGGGTCAGAAAAAATGGTGCCCAGAAGTGAAAAAAAAATTCATCTCAAATGTAAAAACGGATGCTAGGACGTTAATCAGGGTGAAATTCCATAGTTAAAAATGGTATTGCTTGCTGTTTTTAAAAATTGAGTGTTTTTGGTCCCCGAGGAAAAAATGCGTGATGCCGGGGTCAGAAAAAATGGTGCCCAGAACCGAAATTTTTTTTCATCTCAAATGCAAAAACGAATGTTAGGACATTAATCAGGGTGAAATTCCATACTTAAAAATGGTTCTGACCGCGGCATCACGAGTGTTTTTGGTCCCCGAGGAAAAAATGTGTGATGCCGGGGTCAAAAAAAATGGTGCCCAGAAGTGAAAACAAAATTTCATCTCAAATGCAAAAACGGATGCTAGGACATTACTCAGGGTGAAATTCCATACTTAAAAATGGTATTGCTTGCTGTTTTTAAAAATTGAGTGTTTTTGGTCCCCGGGGAAAAAATGGTTGATGCCGGGGTCAGAAAAAATGGTGCCCATTAGTGAAAAAAAAATTTTCATCTCGAATGCAAAAATGGATGCTAGGACATTACTCAGGTTGAAATTCCGTACTTAAAAATGGTATTGCTTGCTGTTTTTTAAAATTGAGTGTTTTTGGTCCCCGAGGAAAAAGTGTGTGATGCCGGGGTCAGAAAAAATGATGCCCAGAACAGAAATTTTTTTTTCATCTCAAATGCAAAAATGAATGTTAGGACATTAATCAGGGTGAAATTCCATACTTAAAAATGGTATTGCTTGCTGTTTTTAAAAATTGAGTGTTTTTGGTCCCCGAGGAAAAAACACCTGATGCCACGGTCAGAAAAAATGGTGTGAAGAAGCGGGAAAAAAATTTCATCTCAAATGCAAAGATGGATGCTAGGACGTTAATCAGGGTGAAATTCCATACTTAAAAATGGTATTGCTTGCTGTTTTAAAAAATTGAGTGTTTTTGGTCCCCGAGGAAAAAAAACCTGATGCGGTGGTCAGAAAAAAATGGTGCCCAGGATCGAAAAAAAAATTTTCATCTCAAATGCAAAAATGGATGCTAGGACGTTAATCAGGGTGAAATTCCATACTAAAAAATGGTATTGCTTGCTGTTTTGAAAAATTGAGTGTTTTTGGTCCCCAAGGAAAAAACGTGTGATGCCGGGGTCAGAAAAAATGGTGCCCAGAAGTGAAAAAAAAATTTTCATCTCTAATGCAAAAATGGATGCTAGGACATTACTCAGGTTGAAATTCCGTACTTAAAAATGGTATTGCTTGCTGTTTTTTAAAATTGAGTGTTTTTGGTCCCCGAGGAAAAAGTGTGTGATGCCGGGGTCAGAAAAAATGGTGCCCAGAACCGAATTTTTTTTTTTCATCTCAAATGCAAAAACGAATGCTAGGAGATTAGTCAGGGTGAAATTCCATACTTAAAAATGGTATTGCTTGCTGTTTTTAAAAATTGAGTGTTTTTGGTCCCCGAGGAAAAAACACCTGATGCGGCGGTCAGAAAAAAATGGTGCCCAGGATCGGGAAAAAAAATTTCATCTCAAATGCAAAAATGGATGCTAGGACGTTAATCAGGGTGAAATTCCATACTAAAAAATGGTATTGCTTGCTGTTTTTAAAAATTGATTGTTTTTGGTCCCCGAGGAAAAAATGCGTGATGCCGGGGTCAGAAAAAATGGTGCCCAGAAGTGAAAAAAAAAATTTCATCTCAAATGCAAAAATGAATGTTAGGACATTAATCAGGGTGAAATTCCATACTTAAAAATGGTATTGCTTGCTGTTTTTAAAAATTCAGTGTTTTTGGTCCCCGAGGAAAAAACGTGTGATGCCGGGGTCAGAAAAAATGGTGCCCAGAAGTGAAAAAAAAATTTCATCTCAAATGCAAAAATGAATGTTAGGACATTAATCAGGGTGAAATTCCATACTTAAAAATGGTATTGCTTGTTGTTTTTAAAAATTGAGTGTTTTTGGTCCCCGAGGAAAAAATGTGTGATGCCGGGGTCAGAAAAAATGGTGCCCAGAACCGAAACTTTTTTCATCTCAAATGCAAAAACGAATGTTAGGACATTAATCAGGGTGAAATTCCATACTTAAAAATGGTTCTGACCGCGGCATCACTAGTGTTTTTGGTCCCCGAGGAAAAAATGTGTGATGCCGGGGTCAAAAAAAATGGTGCCCAGAAGTGGGAAAAAAATTCATCTCAAATGCAAAAACGGATGCTAGGACGTTAATCAGGGTGAAATTCCATACTTAAAAATGGTATTGCTTGCTGTTTTTAAAAATTGAGTGTTTTTGGTCCCCGAGGAAAAAATGTGTGATGCCGGGGTCAAAAAAAATGGTGCCCAGAAGTGAAAAAAAAATTTCATCTCAAATGCAAAAACGGATGCTAGGACATTACTCAGGGTGAAATTCCATACTTAAAAATGGTATTGCTTGCTGTTTTTAAAAATTGAGTGTTTTTGGTCCCCGGGGAAAAAATGCGTGATGCCGGGGTCAGAAAAAATGGTGCCCATTAGTGAAAAAAAAATTTTCATCTCGAATGCAAAAATGGATGCTAGGACATTACTCAGGTTGAAATTCCGTACTTAAAAATGGTATTGCTTGCTGTTTTTTAAAATTGAGTGTTTTTGGTCCCCGAGGAAAAAGTGTGTGATGCCGGGGTCAGAAAAAATGATGCCCAGAACAGAAATTTTTTTTTCATCTCAAATGCAAAAATGAATGTTAGGACATTAATCAGGGTGAAATTCCATACTTAAAAATGGTATTGCTTGCTGTTTTTAAAAATTGAGTGTTTTTGGTCCCCGAGGAAAAAACACCTGATGCCACGGTCAGAAAAAATGGTGTGAAGAAGCGGGAAAAAAATTTCATCTCAAATGCAAAGATGGATGCTAGGACGTTAATCAGGGTGAAATTCCATACTTAAAAATGGTATTGCTTGCTGTTTTTAAAAATTGAGTGTTTTTGGTCCCCGAGGAAAAAAAGCCTGATGCGGTGGTCAGAAAAAAATGGTGCCCAGGATCGAAAAAAAAATTTTCATCTCAAATGCAAAAATGGATGCTAGGACGTTAATCAGGGTGAAATTCCATACTAAAAAATGGTATTGCTTGCTGTTTTGAAAAATTGAGTGTTTTTGGTCCCCAAGGAAAAAACGTGTGATGCCGGGGTCAGAAAAAATGGTGCCCAGAAGTGAAAAAAAATTTCATCTCAAATGCAAAAACGGATGCTAGGACGTTAATCAGGGTGAAATTCCATACTTATAAATGGTATTGCTTGCTGTTTTTAAAAATTGAGTGTTTTTGGTCCCCGAGGAAAAAACGTGTGATGCCGGGGTCAGAAAAAATGGTGCCCAGAAGTGAAAAAAAAATTTCATCTCAAATGCAAAAATGAATGTTAGGACATTAATCAGGGTGAAATTCCATACTTAAAAATGGTATTGCTTGTTGTTTTTAAAAATTGAGTGTTTTTGATCCCCAAGGAAAAAATGCGTGATGCCGGGGTCAGAAAAAATGGTGCCCATTAGTGAAAAAAAATTTTTCATCTCGAATGCAAAAATGGATGCTAGGACATTACTCAGGTTGAAATTCCGTACTTAAAAATGGTATTGCTTGCTGTTTTTTAAAATTGAGTGTTTTTGGTCCCCGAGGAAAAAGTGTGTGATGCCGGGGTCAGAAAAAATGATGCCCAGAACAGAAATTTTTTTTTCATCTCAAATGCAAAAATGAATGTTAGGACATTAATCAGGGTGAAATTCCATACTTAAAAATGGTTCTGACCGCGGCATCACTAGTGTTTTTGGTCCCCGAGGAAAAAATGTGTGATGCCGGGGTCAAAAAAAATGGTGCCCAGAAGTGGGAAAAAAATTCATCTCAAATGCAAAAACGGATGCTAGGACGTTAATCAGGGTGAAATTCCATACTTAAAAATGGTATTGCTTGCTGTTTTTAAAAATTGAGTGTTTTTGGTCCCCGAGGAAAAAATGTGTGATGCCGGGGTCAAAAAAAATGGTGCCCAGAAGTGAAAAAAAAATTTCATCTCAAATGCAAAAACGGATGCTAGGACATTACTCAGGGTGAAATTCCATACTTAAAAATGGTATTGCTTGCTGTTTTTAAAAATTGAGTGTTTTTGGTCCCCGGGGAAAAAATGCGTGATGCCGGGGTCAGAAAAAATGGTGCCCATTAGTGAAAAAAAAATTTTCATCTCGAATGCAAAAATGGATGCTAGGACATTACTCAGGTTGAAATTCCGTACTTAAAAATGGTATTGCTTGCTGTTTTTTAAAATTGAGTGTTTTTGGTCCCCGAGGAAAAAGTGTGTGATGCCGGGGTCAGAAAAAATGATGCCCAGAACAGAAATTTTTTTTTCATCTCAAATGCAAAAATGAATGTTAGGACATTAATCAGGGTGAAATTCCATACTTAAAAATGGTATTGCTTGCTGTTTTTAAAAATTGAGTGTTTTTGGTCCCCGAGGAAAAAAAGCCTGATGCGGTGGTCAGAAAAAAATGGTGCCCAGGATCGAAAAAAAAATTTTCATCTCAAATGCAAAAATGGATGCTAGGACGTTAATCAGGGTGAAATTCCATACTAAAAAATGGTATTGCTTGCTGTTTTGAAAAATTGAGTGTTTTTGGTCCCCAAGGAAAAAACGTGTGATGCCGGGGTCAGAAAAAATGGTGCCCAGAAGTGAAAAAAAATTTCATCTCAAATGCAAAAACGGATGCTAGGACGTTAATCAGGGTGAAATTCCATACTTATAAATGGTATTGCTTGCTGTTTTTAAAAATTGAGTGTTTTTGGTCCCCGAGGAAAAAACGTGTGATGCCGGGGTCAGAAAAAATGGTGCCCAGAAGTGAAAAAAAAATTTCATCTCAAATGCAAAAATGAATGTTAGGACATTAATCAGGGTGAAATTCCATACTTAAAAATGGTATTGCTTGTTGTTTTTAAAAATTGAGTGTTTTTGATCCCCAAGGAAAAAATGCGTGATGCCGGGGTCAGAAAAAATGGTGCCCATTAGTGAAAAAAAAATTTTCATCTCGAATGCAAAAATGGATGCTAGGACATTACTCAGGTTGAAATTCCGTACTTAAAAATGGTATTGCTTGCTGTTTTTTAAAATTGAGTGTTTTTGGTCCCCGAGGAAAAAGTGTGTGATGCCGGGGTCAGAAAAAATGGTGCCCAGAACCGAATTTTTTTTTTCATCTCAAATGCAAAAACGAATGCTAGGAGATTAGTCAGGGTGAAATTCCATACTTAAAAATGGTATTGCTTGCTGTTTTGAAAAATTGAGTGTTTTTGGTCCCCGAGGAAAAAACACCTGATGCGGCGGTCAGAAAAAAATGGTGCCCAGGATCGGAAAAAAAAATTTCATCTCAAATGCAAAAATGGATGCTAGGACGTTAATCAGGGTGAAATTCCATACTAAAAAATGGTATTGCTTGCTGTTTTTAAAAATTGATTGTTTTTGGTCCCCGAGGAAAAAATGCGTGATGCCGGGGTCAGAAAAAATGGTGCCCAGAAGTGAAAAAAAAAATTTCATCTCAAATGCAAAAATGAATGTTAGGACATTAATCAGGGTGAAATTCCATACTTAAAAATGGTATTGCTTGCTGTTTTTAAAAATTCAGTGTTTTTGGTCCCCGAGGAAAAAACGTGTGATGCCGGGGTCAGAAAAAATGGTGCCCAGAAGTGAAAAAAAAATTTCATCTCAAATGCAAAAATGAATGTTAGGACATTAATCAGGGTGAAATTCCATACTTAAAAATGGTATTGCTTGTTGTTTTTAAAAATTGAGTGTTTTTGGTCCCCGAGGAAAAAATGTGTGATGCCGGGGTCAGAAAAAATGGTGCCCAGAACCGAAATTTTTTTTCATCTCAAATGCAAAAACGAATGTTAGGACATTAATCAGGGTGAAATTCCATACTTAAAAATGGTTCTGACCGCGGCATCACTAGTGTTTTTGGTCCCCGAGGAAAAAATGTGTGATGCCGGGGTCAAAAAAAATGGTGCCCAGAAGTGGGAAAAAAAATTCATCTCAAATGCAAAAACGGATGCTAGGACGTTAATCAGGGTGAAATTCCATACTTAAAAATGGTATTGCTTGCTGTTTTTAAAAATTGAGTGTTTTTGGTCCCCAAGGAAAAAATGCGTGATGCCGGGGTCAAAAAAAAATGGTGCCCAGAAGTGAGAAAAAAAATTTCAAGTGAAATGCAAAAATGGATGCTAGGACATTAATCAGGGTGAAATTCCATACTTTAAAATGGTATTGCTTGCTGTTTTTAAAAATTGAGTGTTTTTGGTCCCCGAGGAAAAAACGCGTGATGCCGGGGTTAGAAAAAATGGTGTCCAAAAGTGAAAAAAAATTTCATCTCAAATGCAAAAACGGATGCTAGGACGTTAATCAGGGTGAAATTCCATACTTAAAAATGGTATTGCTTGCTGTTTTTAAAAATTGAGTGTTTTTGGTCCCCGAGGAAAAAATGCGTGATGCCGGGGTCAAAAAAAAAATGGTGCCCAGAAGTGAGAAAAAAAATTTCAAGTGAAATGCAAAAATGGATGCTAGGACATTAATCAGGGTGAAATTCCATACTTAAAAATGGTATTGCTTGCTGTTTTTAAAAATTGAGTGTTTTTGGTCCCCGGGGAAAAAATGCGTGATGCCGGGGTCAGAAAAAATGGTGCCCATTAGTGAAAAAAAAATTTTCATCTCGAATGCAAAAATGGATGCTAGGATATTACTCAGGTTGAAATTCCGTACTTAAAAATGGTATTGCTTGCTGTTTTTTAAAATTGAGTGTTTTTGGTCCCCGAGGAAAAAGTGTGTGATGCCGGGGTCAGAAAAAATGATGCCCAGAACCGAAATTTTTTTTTCATCTCAAATGCAAAAACGAATGTTAGGACATTAATCAGGGTGAAATTCCATACTTAAAAATGGTATTGCTTGCTGTTTTTAAAAATTGAGTGTTTTTGGTCCCCGAGGAAAAAACACCTGATGCCACGGTCAGAAAAAATGGTGCGAAGAAGCGGGAAAAAAATTTCATCTCAAATGCAAAGATGGATGCTAGGACGTTAATCAGGGTGAAATTCCATACTTAAAAATGGTATTGCTTGCTGTTTTTAAAAATTGAGTGTTTTTGGTCCCCGAGGAAAAAAAGCCTGATGCGGTGGTCAGAAAAAAATGGTGCCCAGGATCGAAAAAAAATTTTTCATCTCAAATGCAAAAATGGATGCTAGGACGTTAATCAGGGTGAAATTCCATACTAAAAAATGGTATTGCTTGCTGTTTTGAAAAATTGAGTGTTTTTGGTCCCCAAGGAAAAAACGCGTGATGCCGGGGTCAGAAAAAATGGTGCCCAGAAGTGAAAAAAAATTTCATCTCAAATGCAAAAACGGATGCTAGGACGTTAATCAGGGTGAAATTCCATACTTAAAAATGGTATTGCTTGCTGTTTTTAAAAATTCAGTGTTTTTGGTCCCCGAGGATAAAACGTGTGATGCCGGGGTCAGAAAAAATGGTGCCCAGAAGTGAAAAAAAAATTTCATCTCAAATGCAAAAATGAATGTTAGGACATTAATCAGGGTGAAATTCCATACTTAAAAATGGTATTGCTTGTTGTTTTTTAAAATTGAGTGTTTTTGATCCCCGAGGAAAAAATGCGTGATGCCGGGGTCAGAAAAAATGGTGCCCAGAACCGAAATTTTTTTTCATCTCAAATGCAAAAACGAATGTTAGGACATTAAACCGGGGTAAATTCCATACTTAAAAATGGTTCTGACCGCGGCATCACGAGTGTTTTTGGTCCCCGAGGAAAAAATGTGTGATGCCAGGGTCAAAAAAAATGGTGCCCAGAAGTGAAAAAAAAATTTCATCTCAAATGCAAAAACGGATGCTAGGACATTACTCAGGGTGAAATTCCATACTTAAAAATGGTATTGCTTGCTGTTTTTTAAAATTGAGTGTTTTTGGTCCCCGAGGAAAAAGTGCGTGATGCCGGGGTCAGAAAAAATGATGCCCAGAACCGAAATTTTTTTTCATCTCAAATGCAAAAACGAATGTTAGGACATTAATCAGGGTGAAATTCCATACTTAAAAATGGTATTGCTTGCTGTTTTTAAAAATTGAGTGTTTTTGGTCCCCGAGGAAAAAATGCGAAATGCCGGGGTCAGAAAAAATGGTGCCCAGAACCGAAATTTTTTTTTCATCTCAAATGCAAAAACGAATGCTAGGAGATTAGTCAGGGTGAAATTCCATACTTAAAAATGTTATTGCTTGCTGTTTTGAAAAATTGAGTGTTTTTGGTCCCCGAGGAAAAAAAGCCTGATGCGGCGGTCAGAAAAAAATGGTGCCCAGGATCGAAAAAAAAAATTTCATCTCAAATGCAAAAATGGATGCTAGGACGTTAATCAGGGTGAAATTCCATACTAAAAAATGGTATTGCTTGCTGTTTTGAAAAATTGAGTGTTTTTGGTCCCCAAGGAAAAAACGCGTGATGCCGGGGTCAGAAAAAATGGTGCCCAGAAGTGAAAAAAAAAATTTCAAGTGAAATGCAAAAATGGATGCTAGGACATTAATCAGGGTGAAATTCCATACTTAAAAATGGTATTGCTTGCTGTTTTTAAAAATTGATTGTTTTTGGTCCCCGAGGAAAAAATGCGTGATGCCGGGGTCAGAAAAAATGGTGCCCAGAACCGAAATTTTTTTTCATCTCAAATGCAAAAACGAATGTTAGGACATTAATCAGGGTGAAATTCCATACTTAAAAATGGTTCTGACCGCGGCATCACAAGTGTTTTTGGTCCCCGAGGAAAAAATGTGTGATGCCGGGGTCAAAAAAAATGGTGCCCAGAAGTGGAAAAAAAAATTTCATCTCAAATGCAAAAATGAATGTTAGGACATTAATCAGGGTGAAATTCCATACTTAAAAATGGTATTGCTTGCTGTTTTTAAAAATTGAGTGTTTTTGGTCCCCGAGGAAAAAACGTGTGATGCCGGGGTCAGAAAAAATGGTGCCCAGAAGTGAAAAAAAAATTTCATCTCAAATGCAAAAATGAATGTTAGGACATTAATCAGGGTGAAATTCCATACTTAAAAATGGTATTGCTTGTTGTTTTTAAAAATTGAGTGTTTTTGGTCCCCGAGGAAAAAATGCGTGATGCCGGGGTCAGAAAAAATGGTGCCCAGAACCGAAATTTTTTTTCATCTCAAATGCAAAAACGAATGTTAGGACATTAATCAGGGTGAAATTCCATACTTCAAAATGGTTCTGACCGCGGCATCACTAGTGTTTTTGGTCCCCGAGGAAAAAATGTGTGATGCCGGGGTCAAAAAAAATGGTGCCCAGAAGTGGAAAAAAAAATTCATCTCAAATGCAAAAACGGATGCTAGGACGTTAATCAGGGTGAAATTCCATACTTAAAAATGGTATTGCTTGCTGTTTTTAAAAATTGAGTGTTTTTGGTCCCCGAGGAAAAAATGCGTGATGCCGGGGTCAAAAAAAAATGGTGCCCAGAAGTGAAAAAAAAAATTTCAAGTGAAATGCAAAAACGGATGCCTGGACATGAAGCAGGGTGGAATTTCATACTTTAAAATGGTATTGCTTGCTGTTTTTAAAAATTGAGTGTTTTTGGTCCCCGAGGAAAAAACGCGTGATGCCGGGGTCAGAAAAAATGGTGCCCAAAAGTGAAAAAAAATTTCATCTCAAATGCAAAAACGGATGCTAGGACGTTAATCAGGGTGAAATTCCATACTAAAAAATGGTATTGCTTGCTGTTTTTAAAAATTGATTGTTTTTGGTCCCCGAGGAAAAAATGCGTGATGCCGGGGTCAGAAAAAATGGTGCCCAGAAGTGAAAAAAAAAATTTCATCTCAAATGCAAAAATGAATGTTAGGACATTAATCAGGGTGAAATTCCATACTTAAAAATGGTATTGCTTGCTGTTTTTAAAAATTCAGTGTTTTTGGTCCCCGAGGAAAAAACGTGTGATGCCGGGGTCAGAAAAAATGGTGCCCAGAAGTGAAAAAAAAATTTCATCTCAAATGCAAAAATGAATGTTAGGACATTAATCAGGGTGAAATTCCATACTTAAAAATGGTATTGCTTGCTGTTTTTAAAAATTCAGTGTTTTTGGTCCCCGAGGAAAAAACGTGTGATGCCGGGGTCAGAAAAAATGGTGCCCAGAAGTGAAAAAAAAATTTCATCTCAAATGCAAAAATGAATGTTAGGACATTAATCAGGGTGAAATTCCATACTTAAAAATGGTATTGCTTGTTGTTTTTAAAAATTGAGTGTTTTTGGTCCCCGAGGAAAAAATGCGTGATGCCGGGGTCAAAAAAAAATGGTGCCCAGAAGTGAAAAAAAAAATTTCAAGTGAAATGCAAAAACGGATGCCTGGACATGAAGCAGGGTGGAATTTCATACTTTAAAATGGTATTGCTTGCTGTTTTTAAAAATTGAGTGTTTTTGGTCCCCGAGGAAAAAACGCGTGATGCCGGGGTTAGAAAAAATGGTGCCCAAAAGTGAAAAAAAATTTCATCTCAAATGCAAAAACGGATGCTAGGACGTTAATCAGGGTGAAATTCCATACTTAAAAATGGTATTGCTTGCTGTTTTTAAAAATTGAGTGTTTTTGGTCCCCCGGGAAAAAATGCGTGATGCCGGGGTCAGAAAAAATGGTGCCCATTAGTGAAAAAAAATTTTTCATCTCGAATGCAAAAATGGATGCTAGGACATTACTCAGGTTGAAATTCCGTACTTAAAAATGGTATTGCTTGCTGTTTTTTAAAATTGAGTGTTTTTGGTCCCCGAGGAAAAAGTGTGTGATGCCGGGGTCAGAAAAAATGATGCCCAGAACCGAAATTTTTTTTTCATCTCAAATGCAAAAACGAATGTTAGGACATTAATCAGGGTGAAATTCCATACTTAAAAATGGTATTGCTTGCTGTTTTTAAAAATTGAGTGTTTTTGGTCCCCGAGGAAAAAACACCTGATGCCACAGTCAGAAAAAATGGTGCGAAGAAGCGGGAAAAAAATTTCATCTCAAATGCAAAGATGGATGCTAGGACGTTAATCAGGGTGAAATTCCATACTTAAAAATGGTATTGCTTGCTGTTTTTAAAAATTGATTGTTTTTGGTCCCCGAGGAAAAAATGCGTGATGCCGGGGTCAGAAAAAATGGTGCCCAGAAGTGGGAAAAAAAATTCATCTCAAATGCAAAAACGGATGCTAGGACGTTAATCAGGGTGAAATTCCATACTTAAAAATGGTATTGCTTGCTGTTTTTAAAAATTGAGTGTTTTTGGTCCCCGAGGAAAAAATGCGTGATGCCGGGGTCAAAAAAAAATGGTGCCCAGAAGTGAAAAAAAAAATTTCAAGTGAAATGCAAAAACGGATGCCTGGACATGAAGCAGGGTGGAATTTCATACTTTAAAATGGTATTGCTTGCTGTTTTTAAAAATTGAGTGTTTTTGGTCCCCGAGGAAAAAATGTGTGATGCCGGGGTCAGAAAAAATGGTGCCCAGAACCGAAATTTTTTTTCATCTCAAATGCAAAAACGAATGTTAGGACATTAATCAGGGTGAAATTCCATACTTAAAAATGGTTCTGACCGCGGCATCACGAGTGTTTTTGGTCCCCGAGGAAAAAATGTGTGATGCCGGGGTCAAAAAAAATGGTGCCCAGAAGTGAAAAAAAAATTTCATCTCAAATGCAAAAATGGATGCTAGGACATTACTCAGGGTGAAATTCCATACTTAAAAATGGTATTGCTTGCTGTTTTTAAAAATTGAGTGTTTTTGGTCCCCGGGGAAAAAATGCGTGATGCCGGGGTCAGAAAAAATGGTGCCCATTAGTGAAAAAAAAATTTTCATCTCGAATGCAAAAATGGATGCTAGGACATTACTCAGGTTGAAATTCCGTACTTAAAAATGGTATTGCTTGCTGTTTTTTAAAATTGAGTGTTTTTGGTCCCCGAGGAAAAAGTGTGTGATGCCGGGGTCAGAAAAAATGATGCCCAGAACCGAAATTTTTTTTTCATCTCAAATGCAAAAACGAATGTTAGGACATTAATCAGGGTGAAATTCCATACTTAAAAATGGTATTGCTTGCTGTTTTTAAAAATTGAGTGTTTTTGGTCCCCGAGGAAAAAACACCTGATGCCACGGTCAGAAAAAATGGTGCGAAGAAGCGGGAAAAAAATTTCATCTCAAATGCAAAGATGGATGCTAGGACGTTAATCAGGGTGAAATTCCATACTTAAAAATGGTATTGCTTGCTGTTTTTAAAAATTGAGTGTTTTTGGTCCCCGAGGAAAAAAAGCCTGATGCGGTGGTCAGAAAAAAATGGTGCCCAGGATCGAAAAAAAAATTTTCATCTCAAATGCAAAAATGGATGCTAGGACGTTAATCAGGGTGAAATTCCATACTAAAAAATGGTATTGCTTGCTGTTTTGAAAAATTGAGTGTTTTTGGTCCCCAAGGAAAAAACGCGTGATGCCGGGGTCAGAAAAAATGGTGCCCAGAAGTGAAAAAAAATTTCATCTCAAATGCAAAAACGGATGCTAGGACGTTAATCAGGGTGAAATTCCATACTTAAAAATGGTATTGCTTGCTGTTTTTAAAAATTGAGTGTTTTTGGTCCCCGAGGAAAAAACGTTTGATGCCGGGGTCAGAAAAAATGGTGCCCAGAAGTGAAAAAAAAATTTCATCTCAAATGCAAAAATGAATGTTAGGACATTAATCAGGGTGAAATTCCATACTTAAAAATGGTATTGCTTGTTGTTTTTAAAAATTGAGTGTTTTTGATCCCCGAGGAAAAAATGCGTGATGCCGGGGTCAGAAAAAATGGTGCCCAGAACCGAAATTTTTTTTCATCTCAAATGCAAAAACGAATGTTAGGACATTAAACCGGGGTAAATTCCATACTTAAAAATGGTTCTGACCGCGGCATCACGAGTGTTTTTGGTCCCCGAGGAAAAAATGTGTGATGCCAGGGTCAAAAAAAATGGTGCCCAGAAGTGAAAAAAAAATTTCATCTCAAATGCAAAAACGGATGCTAGGACATTACTCAGGGTGAAATTCCATACTTAAAAATGGTATTGCTTGCTGTTTTTTAAAATTGAGTGTTTTTGGTCCCCGAGGAAAAAGTGCGTGATGCCGGGGTCAGAAAAAATGGTGCCCAGAACCGAAATTTTTTTTTCATCTCAAATGCAAAAACGGATGCTAGGACATTAATCAGGGTGAAATTCCATACTTAAAAATGGTATTGCTTGCTGTTTTTAAAAATTGAGTGTTTTTGGTCCCCGAGGAAAAAATGCGTGATGCCGGGGTCAGAAAAAATGGTGCCCAGAAGTGAAAAAAAAATTTCAAGTGAAATGCAAAAATGGATGCTAGGACATTAATCAAGGTTAAATTCCATACTTAAAAATGGTATTGCTTGCTGTTTTTAAAAATTGAGTGTTTTTGGTCCCCGAGGAAAAAATGCGTGATGCCGGGGTCAGAAAAAATGGTGCCCAGAACCGAAATTTTTTTTCATCTCAAATGCAAAAACGAATGTTAGGACATTAATCAGGGTGAAATTCCATACTAAAAAATGGTTCTGACCGCGGCATCACTAGTGTTTTTGGTCCCCGAGGAAAAAATGTGTGATGCCGGGGTCAAAAAAAATGGTGCCCAGAAGTGGAAAAAAAAATTCATCTCAAATGCAAAAACGGATGCTAGGACATTACTCAGGGTGAAATTCCATACTTAAAAATGGTATTGCTTGCTGTTTTTAAAAATTGAGTGTTTTTGGTCCCCGAGGAAAAAATGCGTGATGCCGGGGTCAAAAAAAAATGGTGCCCAGAAGTGGAAAAAAAAATTTCAAGTGAAATGCAAAAACGGATGCCTGGACATGAAGCAGGGTGGAATTTCATACTTTAAAATGGTATTGCTTGCTGTTTTTTAAAATTGAGTGTTTTTGGTCCCCGAGGAAAAAATGCGTGATGCCGGGGTCAAAAAAAAAATGGTGCCCAGAAGTGAAAAAAAAAATTTCAAGTGAAATGCAAAAATGGATGCTAGGACATTAATCAGGGTGAAATTCCATACTTAAAAATGGTATTGCTTGCTGTTTTTAAAAATTGAGTGTTTTTGGTCCCCGAGGAAAAAACGCGTGATGCTGGGGTCAGAAAAAATGGTGCCCAGAAGTGAAAAAAAAATTCATCTCAAATGTAAAAACGGATGCTAGGACGTTAATCAGGGTGAAATTCCATAGTTAAAAATGGTATTGCTTGCTGTTTTTAAAAATTGAGTGTTTTTGGTCCCCGAGGAAAAAATGCGTGATGCCGGGGTCAGAAAAAATGGTGCCCAGAACCGAAATTTTTTTTCATCTCAAATGCAAAAACGAATGTTAGGACATTAATCAGGGTGAAATTCCATACTTAAAAATGGTTCTGACCGCGGCATCACGAGTGTTTTTGGTCCCCGAGGAAAAAATGTGTGATGCCGGGGTCAAAAAAAATGGTGCCCAGAAGTGAAAACAAAATTTCATCTCAAATGCAAAAACGGATGCTAGGACATTACTCAGGGTGAAATTCCATACTTAAAAATGGTATTGCTTGCTGTTTTTAAAAATTGAGTGTTTTTGGTCCCCGGGGAAAAAATGGTTGATGCCGGGGTCAGAAAAAATGGTGCCCATTAGTGAAAAAAAAATTTTCATCTCGAATGCAAAAATGGATGCTAGGACATTACTCAGGTTGAAATTCCGTACTTAAAAATGGTATTGCTTGCTGTTTTTTAAAATTGAGTGTTTTTGGTCCCCGAGGAAAAAGTGTGTGATGCCGGGGTCAGAAAAAATGATGCCCAGAACAGAAATTTTTTTTTCATCTCAAATGCAAAAATGAATGTTAGGACATTAATCAGGGTGAAATTCCATACTTAAAAATGGTATTGCTTGCTGTTTTTAAAAATTGAGTGTTTTTGGTCCCCGAGGAAAAAACACCTGATGCCACGGTCAGAAAAAATGGTGTGAAGAAGCGGGAAAAAAATTTCATCTCAAATGCAAAGATGGATGCTAGGACGTTAATCAGGGTGAAATTCCATACTTAAAAATGGTATTGCTTGCTGTTTTAAAAAATTGAGTGTTTTTGGTCCCCGAGGAAAAAAAACCTGATGCGGTGGTCAGAAAAAAATGGTGCCCAGGATCGAAAAAAAAATTTTCATCTCAAATGCAAAAATGGATGCTAGGACGTTAATCAGGGTGAAATTCCATACTAAAAAATGGTATTGCTTGCTGTTTTGAAAAATTGAGTGTTTTTGGTCCCCAAGGAAAAAACGTGTGATGCCGGGGTCAGAAAAAATGGTGCCCAGAAGTGAAAAAAAAATTTTCATCTCTAATGCAAAAATGGATGCTAGGACATTACTCAGGTTGAAATTCCGTACTTAAAAATGGTATTGCTTGCTGTTTTTTAAAATTGAGTGTTTTTGGTCCCCGAGGAAAAAGTGTGTGATGCCGGGGTCAGAAAAAATGGTGCCCAGAACCGAATTTTTTTTTTCATCTCAAATGCAAAAACGAATGCTAGGAGATTAGTCAGGGTGAAATTCCATACTTAAAAATGGTATTGCTTGCTGTTTTTAAAAATTGAGTGTTTTTGGTCCCCGAGGAAAAAACACCTGATGCGGCGGTCAGAAAAAAATGGTGCCCAGGATCGGGAAAAAAAATTTCATCTCAAATGCAAAAATGGATGCTAGGACGTTAATCAGGGTGAAATTCCATACTAAAAAATGGTATTGCTTGCTGTTTTTAAAAATTGATTGTTTTTGGTCCCCGAGGAAAAAATGCGTGATGCCGGGGTCAGAAAAAATGGTGCCCAGAAGTGAAAAAAAAAATTTCATCTCAAATGCAAAAATGAATGTTAGGACATTAATCAGGGTGAAATTCCATACTTAAAAATGGTATTGCTTGCTGTTTTTAAAAATTCAGTGTTTTTGGTCCCCGAGGAAAAAACGTGTGATGCCGGGGTCAGAAAAAATGGTGCCCAGAAGTGAAAAAAAAATTTCATCTCAAATGCAAAAATGAATGTTAGGACATTAATCAGGGTGAAATTCCATACTTAAAAATGGTATTGCTTGTTGTTTTTAAAAATTGAGTGTTTTTGGTCCCCGAGGAAAAAATGTGTGATGCCGGGGTCAGAAAAAATGGTGCCCAGAACCGAAACTTTTTTCATCTCAAATGCAAAAACGAATGTTAGGACATTAATCAGGGTGAAATTCCATACTTAAAAATGGTTCTGACCGCGGCATCACTAGTGTTTTTGGTCCCCGAGGAAAAAATGTGTGATGCCGGGGTCAAAAAAAATGGTGCCCAGAAGTGGGAAAAAAATTCATCTCAAATGCAAAAACGGATGCTAGGACGTTAATCAGGGTGAAATTCCATACTTAAAAATGGTATTGCTTGCTGTTTTTAAAAATTGAGTGTTTTTGGTCCCCGAGGAAAAAATGTGTGATGCCGGGGTCAAAAAAAATGGTGCCCAGAAGTGAAAAAAAAATTTCATCTCAAATGCAAAAACGGATGCTAGGACATTACTCAGGGTGAAATTCCATACTTAAAAATGGTATTGCTTGCTGTTTTTAAAAATTGAGTGTTTTTGGTCCCCGGGGAAAAAATGCGTGATGCCGGGGTCAGAAAAAATGGTGCCCATTAGTGAAAAAAAAATTTTCATCTCGAATGCAAAAATGGATGCTAGGACATTACTCAGGTTGAAATTCCGTACTTAAAAATGGTATTGCTTGCTGTTTTTTAAAATTGAGTGTTTTTGGTCCCCGAGGAAAAAGTGTGTGATGCCGGGGTCAGAAAAAATGATGCCCAGAACAGAAATTTTTTTTTCATCTCAAATGCAAAAATGAATGTTAGGACATTAATCAGGGTGAAATTCCATACTTAAAAATGGTATTGCTTGCTGTTTTTAAAAATTGAGTGTTTTTGGTCCCCGAGGAAAAAACACCTGATGCCACGGTCAGAAAAAATGGTGTGAAGAAGCGGGAAAAAAATTTCATCTCAAATGCAAAGATGGATGCTAGGACGTTAATCAGGGTGAAATTCCATACTTAAAAATGGTATTGCTTGCTGTTTTTAAAAATTGAGTGTTTTTGGTCCCCGAGGAAAAAAAGCCTGATGCGGTGGTCAGAAAAAAATGGTGCCCAGGATCGAAAAAAAAATTTTCATCTCAAATGCAAAAATGGATGCTAGGACGTTAATCAGGGTGAAATTCCATACTAAAAAATGGTATTGCTTGCTGTTTTGAAAAATTGAGTGTTTTTGGTCCCCAAGGAAAAAACGTGTGATGCCGGGGTCAGAAAAAATGGTGCCCAGAAGTGAAAAAAAATTTCATCTCAAATGCAAAAACGGATGCTAGGACGTTAATCAGGGTGAAATTCCATACTTATAAATGGTATTGCTTGCTGTTTTTAAAAATTGAGTGTTTTTGGTCCCCGAGGAAAAAACGTGTGATGCCGGGGTCAGAAAAAATGGTGCCCAGAAGTGAAAAAAAAATTTCATCTCAAATGCAAAAATGAATGTTAGGACATTAATCAGGGTGAAATTCCATACTTAAAAATGGTATTGCTTGTTGTTTTTAAAAATTGAGTGTTTTTGATCCCCAAGGAAAAAATGCGTGATGCCGGGGTCAGAAAAAATGGTGCCCATTAGTGAAAAAAAATTTTTCATCTCGAATGCAAAAATGGATGCTAGGACATTACTCAGGTTGAAATTCCGTACTTAAAAATGGTATTGCTTGCTGTTTTTTAAAATTGAGTGTTTTTGGTCCCCGAGGAAAAAGTGTGTGATGCCGGGGTCAGAAAAAATGATGCCCAGAACAGAAATTTTTTTTTCATCTCAAATGCAAAAATGAATGTTAGGACATTAATCAGGGTGAAATTCCATACTTAAAAATGGTTCTGACCGCGGCATCACTAGTGTTTTTGGTCCCCGAGGAAAAAATGTGTGATGCCGGGGTCAAAAAAAATGGTGCCCAGAAGTGGGAAAAAAATTCATCTCAAATGCAAAAACGGATGCTAGGACGTTAATCAGGGTGAAATTCCATACTTAAAAATGGTATTGCTTGCTGTTTTTAAAAATTGAGTGTTTTTGGTCCCCGAGGAAAAAATGTGTGATGCCGGGGTCAAAAAAAATGGTGCCCAGAAGTGAAAAAAAAATTTCATCTCAAATGCAAAAACGGATGCTAGGACATTACTCAGGGTGAAATTCCATACTTAAAAATGGTATTGCTTGCTGTTTTTAAAAATTGAGTGTTTTTGGTCCCCGGGGAAAAAATGCGTGATGCCGGGGTCAGAAAAAATGGTGCCCATTAGTGAAAAAAAAATTTTCATCTCGAATGCAAAAATGGATGCTAGGACATTACTCAGGTTGAAATTCCGTACTTAAAAATGGTATTGCTTGCTGTTTTTTAAAATTGAGTGTTTTTGGTCCCCGAGGAAAAAGTGTGTGATGCCGGGGTCAGAAAAAATGATGCCCAGAACAGAAATTTTTTTTTCATCTCAAATGCAAAAATGAATGTTAGGACATTAATCAGGGTGAAATTCCATACTTAAAAATGGTATTGCTTGCTGTTTTTAAAAATTGAGTGTTTTTGGTCCCCGAGGAAAAAAAGCCTGATGCGGTGGTCAGAAAAAAATGGTGCCCAGGATCGAAAAAAAAATTTTCATCTCAAATGCAAAAATGGATGCTAGGACGTTAATCAGGGTGAAATTCCATACTAAAAAATGGTATTGCTTGCTGTTTTGAAAAATTGAGTGTTTTTGGTCCCCAAGGAAAAAACGTGTGATGCCGGGGTCAGAAAAAATGGTGCCCAGAAGTGAAAAAAAATTTCATCTCAAATGCAAAAACGGATGCTAGGACGTTAATCAGGGTGAAATTCCATACTTATAAATGGTATTGCTTGCTGTTTTTAAAAATTGAGTGTTTTTGGTCCCCGAGGAAAAAACGTGTGATGCCGGGGTCAGAAAAAATGGTGCCCAGAAGTGAAAAAAAAATTTCATCTCAAATGCAAAAATGAATGTTAGGACATTAATCAGGGTGAAATTCCATACTTAAAAATGGTATTGCTTGTTGTTTTTAAAAATTGAGTGTTTTTGATCCCCAAGGAAAAAATGCGTGATGCCGGGGTCAGAAAAAATGGTGCCCATTAGTGAAAAAAAAATTTTCATCTCGAATGCAAAAATGGATGCTAGGACATTACTCAGGTTGAAATTCCGTACTTAAAAATGGTATTGCTTGCTGTTTTTTAAAATTGAGTGTTTTTGGTCCCCGAGGAAAAAGTGTGTGATGCCGGGGTCAGAAAAAATGGTGCCCAGAACCGAATTTTTTTTTTCATCTCAAATGCAAAAACGAATGCTAGGAGATTAGTCAGGGTGAAATTCCATACTTAAAAATGGTATTGCTTGCTGTTTTGAAAAATTGAGTGTTTTTGGTCCCCGAGGAAAAAACACCTGATGCGGCGGTCAGAAAAAAATGGTGCCCAGGATCGGAAAAAAAAATTTCATCTCAAATGCAAAAATGGATGCTAGGACGTTAATCAGGGTGAAATTCCATACTAAAAAATGGTATTGCTTGCTGTTTTTAAAAATTGATTGTTTTTGGTCCCCGAGGAAAAAATGCGTGATGCCGGGGTCAGAAAAAATGGTGCCCAGAAGTGAAAAAAAAAATTTCATCTCAAATGCAAAAATGAATGTTAGGACATTAATCAGGGTGAAATTCCATACTTAAAAATGGTATTGCTTGCTGTTTTTAAAAATTCAGTGTTTTTGGTCCCCGAGGAAAAAACGTGTGATGCCGGGGTCAGAAAAAATGGTGCCCAGAAGTGAAAAAAAAATTTCATCTCAAATGCAAAAATGAATGTTAGGACATTAATCAGGGTGAAATTCCATACTTAAAAATGGTATTGCTTGTTGTTTTTAAAAATTGAGTGTTTTTGGTCCCCGAGGAAAAAATGTGTGATGCCGGGGTCAGAAAAAATGGTGCCCAGAACCGAAATTTTTTTTCATCTCAAATGCAAAAACGAATGTTAGGACATTAATCAGGGTGAAATTCCATACTTAAAAATGGTTCTGACCGCGGCATCACTAGTGTTTTTGGTCCCCGAGGAAAAAATGTGTGATGCCGGGGTCAAAAAAAATGGTGCCCAGAAGTGGGAAAAAAAATTCATCTCAAATGCAAAAACGGATGCTAGGACGTTAATCAGGGTGAAATTCCATACTTAAAAATGGTATTGCTTGCTGTTTTTAAAAATTGAGTGTTTTTGGTCCCCAAGGAAAAAATGCGTGATGCCGGGGTCAAAAAAAAATGGTGCCCAGAAGTGAGAAAAAAAATTTCAAGTGAAATGCAAAAATGGATGCTAGGACATTAATCAGGGTGAAATTCCATACTTTAAAATGGTATTGCTTGCTGTTTTTAAAAATTGAGTGTTTTTGGTCCCCGAGGAAAAAACGCGTGATGCCGGGGTTAGAAAAAATGGTGTCCAAAAGTGAAAAAAAATTTCATCTCAAATGCAAAAACGGATGCTAGGACGTTAATCAGGGTGAAATTCCATACTTAAAAATGGTATTGCTTGCTGTTTTTAAAAATTGAGTGTTTTTGGTCCCCGAGGAAAAAATGCGTGATGCCGGGGTCAAAAAAAAAATGGTGCCCAGAAGTGAGAAAAAAAATTTCAAGTGAAATGCAAAAATGGATGCTAGGACATTAATCAGGGTGAAATTCCATACTTAAAAATGGTATTGCTTGCTGTTTTTAAAAATTGAGTGTTTTTGGTCCCCGGGGAAAAAATGCGTGATGCCGGGGTCAGAAAAAATGGTGCCCATTAGTGAAAAAAAAATTTTCATCTCGAATGCAAAAATGGATGCTAGGATATTACTCAGGTTGAAATTCCGTACTTAAAAATGGTATTGCTTGCTGTTTTTTAAAATTGAGTGTTTTTGGTCCCCGAGGAAAAAGTGTGTGATGCCGGGGTCAGAAAAAATGATGCCCAGAACCGAAATTTTTTTTTCATCTCAAATGCAAAAACGAATGTTAGGACATTAATCAGGGTGAAATTCCATACTTAAAAATGGTATTGCTTGCTGTTTTTAAAAATTGAGTGTTTTTGGTCCCCGAGGAAAAAACACCTGATGCCACGGTCAGAAAAAATGGTGCGAAGAAGCGGGAAAAAAATTTCATCTCAAATGCAAAGATGGATGCTAGGACGTTAATCAGGGTGAAATTCCATACTTAAAAATGGTATTGCTTGCTGTTTTTAAAAATTGAGTGTTTTTGGTCCCCGAGGAAAAAAAGCCTGATGCGGTGGTCAGAAAAAAATGGTGCCCAGGATCGAAAAAAAATTTTTCATCTCAAATGCAAAAATGGATGCTAGGACGTTAATCAGGGTGAAATTCCATACTAAAAAATGGTATTGCTTGCTGTTTTGAAAAATTGAGTGTTTTTGGTCCCCAAGGAAAAAACGCGTGATGCCGGGGTCAGAAAAAATGGTGCCCAGAAGTGAAAAAAAATTTCATCTCAAATGCAAAAACGGATGCTAGGACGTTAATCAGGGTGAAATTCCATACTTAAAAATGGTATTGCTTGCTGTTTTTAAAAATTCAGTGTTTTTGGTCCCCGAGGATAAAACGTGTGATGCCGGGGTCAGAAAAAATGGTGCCCAGAAGTGAAAAAAAAATTTCATCTCAAATGCAAAAATGAATGTTAGGACATTAATCAGGGTGAAATTCCATACTTAAAAATGGTATTGCTTGTTGTTTTTTAAAATTGAGTGTTTTTGATCCCCGAGGAAAAAATGCGTGATGCCGGGGTCAGAAAAAATGGTGCCCAGAACCGAAATTTTTTTTCATCTCAAATGCAAAAACGAATGTTAGGACATTAAACCGGGGTAAATTCCATACTTAAAAATGGTTCTGACCGCGGCATCACGAGTGTTTTTGGTCCCCGAGGAAAAAATGTGTGATGCCAGGGTCAAAAAAAATGGTGCCCAGAAGTGAAAAAAAAATTTCATCTCAAATGCAAAAACGGATGCTAGGACATTACTCAGGGTGAAATTCCATACTTAAAAATGGTATTGCTTGCTGTTTTTTAAAATTGAGTGTTTTTGGTCCCCGAGGAAAAAGTGCGTGATGCCGGGGTCAGAAAAAATGATGCCCAGAACCGAAATTTTTTTTCATCTCAAATGCAAAAACGAATGTTAGGACATTAATCAGGGTGAAATTCCATACTTAAAAATGGTATTGCTTGCTGTTTTTAAAAATTGAGTGTTTTTGGTCCCCGAGGAAAAAATGCGAAATGCCGGGGTCAGAAAAAATGGTGCCCAGAACCGAAATTTTTTTTTCATCTCAAATGCAAAAACGAATGCTAGGAGATTAGTCAGGGTGAAATTCCATACTTAAAAATGTTATTGCTTGCTGTTTTGAAAAATTGAGTGTTTTTGGTCCCCGAGGAAAAAAAGCCTGATGCGGCGGTCAGAAAAAAATGGTGCCCAGGATCGAAAAAAAAAATTTCATCTCAAATGCAAAAATGGATGCTAGGACGTTAATCAGGGTGAAATTCCATACTAAAAAATGGTATTGCTTGCTGTTTTGAAAAATTGAGTGTTTTTGGTCCCCAAGGAAAAAACGCGTGATGCCGGGGTCAGAAAAAATGGTGCCCAGAAGTGAAAAAAAAAATTTCAAGTGAAATGCAAAAATGGATGCTAGGACATTAATCAGGGTGAAATTCCATACTTAAAAATGGTATTGCTTGCTGTTTTTAAAAATTGATTGTTTTTGGTCCCCGAGGAAAAAATGCGTGATGCCGGGGTCAGAAAAAATGGTGCCCAGAACCGAAATTTTTTTTCATCTCAAATGCAAAAACGAATGTTAGGACATTAATCAGGGTGAAATTCCATACTTAAAAATGGTTCTGACCGCGGCATCACAAGTGTTTTTGGTCCCCGAGGAAAAAATGTGTGATGCCGGGGTCAAAAAAAATGGTGCCCAGAAGTGGAAAAAAAAATTTCATCTCAAATGCAAAAATGAATGTTAGGACATTAATCAGGGTGAAATTCCATACTTAAAAATGGTATTGCTTGCTGTTTTTAAAAATTGAGTGTTTTTGGTCCCCGAGGAAAAAACGTGTGATGCCGGGGTCAGAAAAAATGGTGCCCAGAAGTGAAAAAAAAATTTCATCTCAAATGCAAAAATGAATGTTAGGACATTAATCAGGGTGAAATTCCATACTTAAAAATGGTATTGCTTGTTGTTTTTAAAAATTGAGTGTTTTTGGTCCCCGAGGAAAAAATGCGTGATGCCGGGGTCAGAAAAAATGGTGCCCAGAACCGAAATTTTTTTTCATCTCAAATGCAAAAACGAATGTTAGGACATTAATCAGGGTGAAATTCCATACTTCAAAATGGTTCTGACCGCGGCATCACTAGTGTTTTTGGTCCCCGAGGAAAAAATGTGTGATGCCGGGGTCAAAAAAAATGGTGCCCAGAAGTGGAAAAAAAAATTCATCTCAAATGCAAAAACGGATGCTAGGACGTTAATCAGGGTGAAATTCCATACTTAAAAATGGTATTGCTTGCTGTTTTTAAAAATTGAGTGTTTTTGGTCCCCGAGGAAAAAATGCGTGATGCCGGGGTCAAAAAAAAATGGTGCCCAGAAGTGAAAAAAAAAATTTCAAGTGAAATGCAAAAACGGATGCCTGGACATGAAGCAGGGTGGAATTTCATACTTTAAAATGGTATTGCTTGCTGTTTTTAAAAATTGAGTGTTTTTGGTCCCCGAGGAAAAAACGCGTGATGCCGGGGTCAGAAAAAATGGTGCCCAAAAGTGAAAAAAAATTTCATCTCAAATGCAAAAACGGATGCTAGGACGTTAATCAGGGTGAAATTCCATACTTAAAAATGGTATTGCTTGCTGTTTTTAAAAATTGAGTGTTTTTGGTCCCCGAGGAAAAAATGTGTGATGCCGGGGTCAAAAAAAAATGGTGCCCAGAAGTGAAAAAAAAAATTTCAAGTGAAATGCAAAAATGGATGCTAGGACATTAATCAGGGTGAAATTCCATACTTAAAAATGGTATTGCTTGTTGTTTTTAAAAATTGAGTGTTTTTGATCCCCAAGGAAAAAATGCGTGATGCCGGGGTCAGAAAAAATGGTGCCCATTAGTGAAAAAAAAATTTTCATCTCGAATGCAAAAATGGATGCTAGGACATTACTCAGGTTGAAATTCCGTACTTAAAAATGGTATTGCTTGCTGTTTTTTAAAATTGAGTGTTTTTGGTCCCCGAGGAAAAAGTGTGTGATGCCGGGGTCAGAAAAAATGGTGCCCAGAACCGAATTTTTTTTTTCATCTCAAATGCAAAAACGAATGCTAGGAGATTAGTCAGGGTGAAATTCCATACTTAAAAATGGTATTGCTTGCTGTTTTGAAAAATTGAGTGTTTTTGGTCCCCGAGGAAAAAACACCTGATGCGGCGGTCAGAAAAAAATGGTGCCCAGGATCGGAAAAAAAAATTTCATCTCAAATGCAAAAATGGATGCTAGGACGTTAATCAGGGTGAAATTCCATACTAAAAAATGGTATTGCTTGCTGTTTTTAAAAATTGATTGTTTTTGGTCCCCGAGGAAAAAATGCGTGATGCCGGGGTCAGAAAAAATGGTGCCCAGAAGTGAAAAAAAAAATTTCATCTCAAATGCAAAAATGAATGTTAGGACATTAATCAGGGTGAAATTCCATACTTAAAAATGGTATTGCTTGCTGTTTTTAAAAATTCAGTGTTTTTGGTCCCCGAGGAAAAAACGTGTGATGCCGGGGTCAGAAAAAATGGTGCCCAGAAGTGAAAAAAAAATTTCATCTCAAATGCAAAAATGAATGTTAGGACATTAATCAGGGTGAAATTCCATACTTAAAAATGGTATTGCTTGTTGTTTTTAAAAATTGAGTGTTTTTGGTCCCCGAGGAAAAAATGTGTGATGCCGGGGTCAGAAAAAATGGTGCCCAGAACCGAAATTTTTTTTCATCTCAAATGCAAAAACGAATGTTAGGACATTAATCAGGGTGAAATTCCATACTTAAAAATGGTTCTGACCGCGGCATCACTAGTGTTTTTGGTCCCCGAGGAAAAAATGTGTGATGCCGGGGTTAGAAAAAATGGTGCCCAAAAGTGAAAAAAAATTTCATCTCAAATGCAAAAACGGATGCTAGGACGTTAATCAGGGTGAAATTCCATACTTAAAAATGGTATTGCTTGCTGTTTTTAAAAATTGAGTGTTTTTGGTCCCCGAGGAAAAAATGCGTGATGCCGGGGTCAAAAAAAAAATGGTGCCCAGAAGTGAGAAAAAAAATTTCAAGTGAAATGCAAAAATGGATGCTAGGACATTAATCAGGGTGAAATTCCATACTTAAAAATGGTATTGCTTGCTGTTTTTAAAAATTGAGTGTTTTTGGTCCCCGGGGAAAAAATGCGTGATGCCGGGGTCAGAAAAAATGGTGCCCATTAGTGAAAAAAAAAATTTCATCTCGAATGCAAAAATGGATGCTAGGATATTACTCAGGTTGAAATTCCGTACTTAAAAATGGTATTGCTTGCTGTTTTTTAAAATTGAGTGTTTTTGGTCCCCGAGGAAAAAGTGTGTGATGCCGGGGTCAGAAAAAATGATGCCCAGAACCGAAATTTTTTTTTCATCTCAAATGCAAAAACGAATGTTAGGACATTAATCAGGGTGAAATTCCATACTTAAAAATGGTATTGCTTGCTGTTTTTAAAAATTGAGTGTTTTTGGTCCCCGAGGAAAAAACACCTGATGCCACGGTCAGAAAAAATGGTGCGAAGAAGCGGGAAAAAATTTCATCTCAAATGCAAAGATGGATGCTAGGACGTTAATCAGGGTGAAATTCCATACTTAAAAATGGTATTGCTTGCTGTTTTTAAAAATTGATTGTTTTTGGTCCCCGAGGAAAAAATGCGTGATGCCGGGGTCAGAAAAAATGGTGCCCAGAAGTGAAAAAAAAAATTTCATCTCAAATGCAAAAATGAATGTTAGGACATTAATCAGGGTGAAATTCCATACTTAAAAATGGTATTGCTTGCTGTTTTTAAAAATTGAGTGTTTTTGGTCCCCGAGGAAAAAACGTGTGATGCCGGGGTCAGAAAAAATGGTGCCCAGAAGTGAAAAAAAAATTTCATCTCAAATGCAAAAATGAATGTTAGGACATTAATCAGGGTGAAATTCCATACTTAAAAATGGTATTGCTTGTTGTTTTTAAAAATTGAGTGTTTTTGGTCCCCGAGGAAAAAATGCGTGATGCCGGGGTCAGAAAAAATGGTGCCCAGAACCGAAATTTTTTTTCATCTCAAATGCAAAAACGAATGTTAGGACATTAATCAGGGTGAAATTCCATACTTCAAAATGGTTCTGACCGCGGCATCACTAGTGTTTTTGGTCCCCGAGGTAAAAATGTGTGATGCCGGGGTCAAAAAAAATGGTGCCCAGAAGTGGAAAAAAAAATTCATCTCAAATGCAAAAACGGATGCTAGGACGTTAATCAGGGTGAAATTCCATACTTAAAAATGGTATTGCTTGCTGTTTTTAAAAATTGAGTGTTTTTGGTCCCCGAGGAAAAAATGCGTGATGCCGGGGTCAAAAAAAAATGGTGCCCAGAAGTGAAAAAAAAAATTTCAAGTGAAATGCAAAAACGGATGCCTGGACATGAAGCAGGGTGGAATTTCATACTTTAAAATGGTATTGCTTGCTGTTTTTAAAAATTGAGTGTTTTTGGTCCCCGAGGAAAAAACGCGTGATGCCGGGGTCAGAAAAAATGGTGCCCAAAAGTGAAAAAAAATTTCATCTCAAATGCAAAAACGGATGCTAGGACGTTAATCAGGGTGAAATTCCATACTTAAAAATGGTATTGCTTGCTGTTTTTAAAAATTGAGTGTTTTTGGTCCCCGAGGAAAAAATGCGTGATGCCGGGGTCAAAAAAAAATGGTGCCCAGAAGTGAAAAAAAAAATTTCAAGTGAAATGCAAAAATGGATGCTAGGACATTAATCAGGGTGAAATTCCATACTTAAAAATGGTATTGCTTGCTGTTTTTAAAAATTGAGTGTTTTTGGTCCCCGAGGAAAAAACGCGTGATGCCGGGGTCAGAAAAAATGGTGCCCAGAAGTGAAAAAAAAAATTCATCTCAAATGCAAAAATGAATGTTAGGACATTAATCAGGGTGAAATTCCATACTTAAAAATGGTATTGCTTGCTGTTTTTAAAAATTGAGTGTTTTTGGTCCCCGAGGAAAAAGTGTGTGATGCCGGGGTCAGAAAAAATGATGCCCAGAACCGAAATTTTTTTTTCATCTCAAATGCAAAAACGAATGTTAGGACATTAATCAGGGTGAAATTCCATACTTAAAAATGGTATTGCTTGCTGTTTTTAAAAATTGAGTGTTTTTGGTCCCCGAGGAAAAAACACCTGATGCCACGGTCAGAAAAAATGGTGCGAAGAAGCGGGGAAAAAATTTCATCTCAAATGCAAAAATGGATGCTAGGACGTTAATCAGGGTGAAATTCCATACTAAAAAATGGTATTGCTTGCTGTTTTGAAAAATTGAGTGTTTTTGGTCCCCAAGGAAAAAACGCGTGATGCCGGGGTCAGAAAAAATGGTGCCCAGAAGTGAAAAAAAAAATTTCAAGTGAAATGCAAAAATTGATGCTAGGACATTAATCAGGGTGAAATTCCATACTTAAAAATGGTATTGCTTGCTGTTTTTAAAAATTGATTGTTTTTGGTCCCCGAGGAAAAAATGCGTGATGCCGGGGTCAGAAAAAATGGTGCCCAGAACCGAAATTTTTTTTCATCTCAAATGCAAAAACGAATGTTAGGACATTAATCAGGGTGAAATTCCATACTTAAAAATGGTTCTGACCGCGGCATCACAAGTGTTTTTGGTCCCCGAGGAAAAAATGCGTGATGCCGGGGTCAAAAAAAAATGGTGCCCAGAAGTGAAAAAAAAAATTTCAAGTGAAATGCAAAAATGGATGCTAGGACATTAATCAGGGTGAAATTCCATACTTAAAAATGGTATTGCTTGCTGTTTTTAAAAATTGAGTGTTTTTGGTCCCCGAGGAAAAAACGCGTGATGCCGGGGTCAGAAAAAATGGTGCCCAGAAGTGAAAAAAAAAATTCATCTCAAATGCAAAAATGAATGTTAGGACATTAATCAGGGTGAAATTCCATACTTAAAAATGGTATTGCTTGCTGTTTTTAAAAATTGAGTGTTTTTGGTCCCCGAGGAAAAAGTGTGTGATGCCGGAGTCAGAAAAAATGATGCCCAGAACCGAAATTTTTTTTTCATCTCAAATGCAAAAACGAATGTTAGGACATTAATCAGGGTGAAATTCCATACTTAAAAATGGTATTGCTTGCTGTTTTTAAAAATTGAGTGTTTTTGGTCCCCGAGGAAAAAACACCTGATGCCACGGTCAGAAAAAATGGTGCGAAGAAGCGGGGAAAAAATTTCATCTCAAATGCAAAAATGGATGCTAGGACGTTAATCAGGGTGAAATTCCATACTAAAAAATGGTATTGCTTGCTGTTTTGAAAAATTGAGTGTTTTTGGTCCCCAAGGAAAAAACGCGTGATGCCGGGGTCAGAAAAAATGGTGCCCAGAAGTGAAAAAAAAAATTTCAAGTGAAATGCAAAAATGGATGCTAGGACATTAATCAGGGTGAAATTCCATACTTAAAAATGGTATTGCTTGCTGTTTTTAAAAATTGATTGTTTTTGGTCCCCGAGGAAAAAATGCGTGATGCCGGGGTCAGAAAAAATGGTGCCCAGAACCGAAATTTTTTTTCATCTCAAATGCAAAAACGAATGTTAGGACATTAATCAGGGTGAAATTCCATACTTAAAAATGGTTCTGACCGCGGCATCACAAGTGTTTTTGGTCCCCGAGGAAAAAATGTGTGATGCCGGGGGTCAGAAAAAATGGTGCCCAGAAGTGGAAAAAAATTTTTCATCTCAAATGCAAATGCAAAAACGAATGTTAGGACATTAATCAGGGTATAATTCCATACTTAAAAATGGTTCTGACCGCGGCATCACGAGTGTTTTTGGTCCCCGAAGGAAAAAATGCGTGATGCCGGGGTCAAAAAAAATGGTGCCCAGAAGTGAAAAAAAAAATTTCATCTCAAATGCAAAAACGGATGCTAGGACATTAATCATGGTGAAATTCGATACTTAAAAATGGTATTGCTTGCTGTTTTTAAAAATTGAGTGTTTTTGGTCCCCGAGGAAAAAATGCGTGATGCCGGGGTCAGAAAAAATGGTGCCCAGAAGTGAAAAAAAAATTTTCAAGTCAAATGCAAAAACGGATGCCTGGACATGAAGCAGGGTGGAATTTCATACTTTAAAATGGTATTGCTTGCTGTTTTTAAAAATTGAGTGTTTTTTGTCCCCGAGGAAAAAGTGTGTGATGCCGGGGTCAGAAAAAATGATGCCCAGAACCGAAATTTTTTTTTCATCTCAAATGCAAAAACGAATGTTAGGACATTAATCAGGGTGAAATTCCATACTTAAAAATGGTATTGCTTGCTGTTTTTAAAAATTGAGTGTTTTTGGTCCCCGAGGAAAAAACACCTGATGCCACGGTCAGAAAAAATGGTGCGAAGAAGCGGGAAAAAAATTTCATCTCAAATGCAAAGATGGATGCTAGGACGTTAATCAGGGTGAAATTCCATACTTAAAAATGGTATTGCTTGCTGTTTTTAAAAATTGAGTGTTTTTGGTCCCCGAGGAAAAAAAGCCTGATGCGGTGGTCAGAAAAAAATGGTGCCCAGGATCGAAAAAAAAATTTTCATCTCAAACGCAAAAATGGATGCTAGGACGTTAATCAGGGTGAAATTCCATACTAAAAAATGGTATTGCTTGCTGTTTTGAAAAATTGAGTGTTTTTGGTCCCCAAGGAAAAAACGCGTGATGCCGGGGTCAGAAAAAATGGTGCCCAGAAGTGAAAAAAAATTTCATCTCAAATGCAAAAACGGATGCTAGGACGTTAATCAGGGTGAAATTCCATACTTAAAAATGGTATTGCTTGCTGTTTTTAAAAATTCAGTGTTTTTGGTCCCCGAGGATAAAACGTGTGATGCCGGGGTCAGAAAAAATGGTGCCCAGAAGTGAAAAAAAAATTTCATCTCAAATGCAAAAATGAATGTTAGGACATTAATCAGGGTGAAATTCCATACTTAAAAATGGTATTGCTTGTTGTTTTTTAAAATTGAGTGTTTTTGATCCCCGAGGAAAAAATGCGTGATGCCGGGGTCAGAAAAAATGGTGCCCAGAACCGAAATTTTTTTTCATCTCAAATGCAAAAACGAATGTTAGGACATTAAACCGGGGTAAATTCCATACTTAAAAATGGTTCTGACCGCGGCATCACGAGTGTTTTTGGTCCCCGAGGAAAAAATGTGTGATGCCAGGGTCAAAAAAAATGGTGCCCAGAAGTGAAAAAAAAATTTCATCTCAAATGCAAAAACGGATGCTAGGACATTACTCAGGGTGAAATTCCATACTTAAAAATGGTATTGCTTGCTGTTTTTTAAAATTGAGTGTTTTTGGTCCCCGAGGAAAAAGTGCGTGATGCCGGGGTCAGAAAAAATGATGCCCAGAACCGAAATTTTTTTTCATCTCAAATGCAAAAACGAATGTTAGGACATTAATCAGGGTGAAATTCCATACTTAAAAATGGTATTGCTTGCTGTTTTTAAAAATTGAGTGTTTTTGGTCCCCGAGGAAAAAATGCGAAATGCCGGGGTCAGAAAAAATGGTGCCCAGAACCGAAATTTTTTTTTCATCTCAAATGCAAAAACGAATGCTAGGAGATTAGTCAGGGTGAAATTCCATACTTAAAAATGTTATTGCTTGCTGTTTTGAAAAATTGAGTGTTTTTGGTCCCCGAGGAAAAAAAGCCTGATGCGGCGGTCAGAAAAAAATGGTGCCCAGGATCGAAAAAAAAAATTTCATCTCAAATGCAAAAATGGATGCTAGGACGTTAATCAGGGTGAAATTCCATACTAAAAAATGGTATTGCTTGCTGTTTTGAAAAATTGAGTGTTTTTGGTCCCCAAGGAAAAAACGCGTGATGCCGGGGTCAGAAAAAATGGTGCCCAGAAGTGAAAAAAAAAATTTCAAGTGAAATGCAAAAATGGATGCTAGGACATTAATCAGGGTGAAATTCCATACTTAAAAATGGTATTGCTTGCTGTTTTTAAAAATTGATTGTTTTTGGTCCCCGAGGAAAAAATGCGTGATGCCGGGGTCAGAAAAAATGGTGCCCAGAACCGAAATTTTTTTTCATCTCAAATGCAAAAACGAATGTTAGGACATTAATCAGGGTGAAATTCCATACTTAAAAATGGTTCTGACCGCGGCATCACAAGTGTTTTTGGTCCCCGAGGAAAAAATGTGTGATGCCGGGGTCAAAAAAAATGGTGCCCAGAAGTGAAAAAAAAAATTTCAAGTCAAATGCAAAAACAGATGCCTGGACATGAAGCAGGGTGGAATTTCATACTTTAAAATGGTATTGCTTGCTGTTTTTAAAAATTGAGTGTTTTTGGTCCCCGAGGAAAAAACGCCTGATGCCGGGGTCAGAAAAAATGGTGCCCAGAAGTGAAAAAAAAATTTCATCTCAAATGCAAAAACGGATGCTAGGACGTTAATCAGGGTGGAATTTCATACTTAAAAATGGTATTGCTTGCTGTTTTTAAAAATTGAGTGTTTTTGGTCCCTGAGGAAAAAACGCGTGATGCCGGTGGTGAGAAAAAATGGTGCCCAGAAGTGAAAAAAAATTTCATCTCAAATGCAAAAACGGATGCTGGGATATGAATCAGGGTGGAATTTCATACTTTAAAATGGTATTGCTTGCTGTTTTTAAAAATTGAGTGTTTTTGGTCCCCGAGGAAAAAACGCGTGATGCCGGTGGTGAGAAAAAATGGTGCCCAGAAGTGAAAAAAATTTTTTCAAGTGAAATGCAAAAACGGATGCTGGGATATGAATCAGGGTGGAATTTCATACTTTAAAATGGTATTGCTTGCTGTTTTTAAAAATTGAGTGTTTTTTGTCCCCGAGGAAAAAATGCGTGATGCCGGGGGTCAGAAAAAATGGTGCCCAGAAGTGGAAAAAAATTTTTCATCTCAAATGCAAATGCAAAAACGAATGTTAGGACATTAATCAGGGTATAATTCCATACTTAAAAATGGTTCTGACCGCGGCATCACGAGTGTTTTTGGTCCCCGAAGGAAAAAATGCGTGATGCCGGGGTCAAAAAAAATGGTGCCCAGAAGTGAAAAAAAAAATTTCATCTCAAATGCAAAAACGGATGCTAGGACATTAATCACGGTGAAATTCGATACTTAAAAATGGTATTGCTTGCTGTTTTTAAAAATTGAGTGTTTTTGGTCCCCGAGGAAAAAATGCGTGATGCCGGGGTCAGAAAAAATGGTGCCCAGAAGTGAAAAAAAAATTTTCAAGTCAAATGCAAAAACGGATGCCTGGACATGAAGCAGGGTGGAATTTCATACTTTAAAATGGTATTGCTTGCTGTTTTTAAAAATTGAGTGTTTTTTGTCCCCGAGGAAAAAATGCGTGATGCCGGGGTCAGAAAAAATGGTGCCCAGAAACGAAATTTTTTTTTCATCTCAAATGCAAAAACGGATGCTAGGACGTTAATGGAATTTCATATTTAAAAATGGTATTGCTTGCTCTTTTTAAAAATTGAGTGTTTTTGGTCCCCGGGTAAAAAACTCATGATGCCACGGTTAGAAAAAATGGTGCCCAGAAACGATATTTTTTTTTCATCTTGTTGGAAGTAATATTCTTCTGGGTTCAGTTCCAAGTGGGGAAAAAGAACACTGGATTCATGGAAGTTGCTTGGAAAGAAGGTTTAATGGAGAACAAAGGAACAGGAGCACATGGCATCAGCTCCTGAACAGAAAAGGTGAATCACATGTTTCCAGGTGTTGGGTCCAGAAAAAGGAAGGGCAAGATGCTTGGAGTTCCTTGCTTTATACTCTCTCTTGGGGTCCCTCCCCAACTGTTTCCTCTTCCTATACAGAAATCTATCCTATTGGCTGTCAAGATTCACAGGGCATTCTGGGGCATCTCTTGTGGGCTGTCCTGAATCCCAGGTGCGTGGTTGGGATGGAATTTTACCAGGTCCCATGTGGTGAATGAAAAGGCTTTGTGATTCCTTTCCTGTTTGTAATGTAAAAATACTGTTTCAGGCTAGGTGGGGGGAATGGGTGAGCTGGCACATAAGATGAGTCTTTTGTTTGCTTAGAAGTAGGTTTCCAGGGATATTCTACTGTATATAATATTCAGCCTTTTAATATTTCCCAGGGTATTTCACCCTTCCAGGAGGGGGTGGGTATTAACTTCCTACAATCCCTCTTTTTTTTTCAAAACATGTGAGTGCTACACACTTGTTTTGACACAAGCTTCAAATTGATCAGGTCAGGGAGACTTGATGGATGTTTTTAATTTTCTCTGATGCAAAGGGGAAGACGTTGATAGAAGCAGCAGAAGGATTTCTTCAGTGGCTCCCAAAAGGAGAGCTTTCAACCATGATGGTCAATGGCCAGGGCAAAATTTCTGAAAATAAATTTACACTATCCAATTTTCCATGCCAATTATGTTCAGATGTTTGATAACACTTTCTGTGAGCTCCCAGACAGGTTTCAAGCAAGCACAGGCCCCACAATATTTCCACAGCCATGGTTTACCTTGAAATCATAGGCTGCCCATTTCCAAGGGATGGTTCTTGAATCTGCCCTAGCTCTTACTTTAGTGCATGTAGGATTTGTGAGTCCAAATTGTTTGCGAGTCCAAATTGAGGTTAGCCAATGTGCAATCCAGCCCCCCCTTTTTTTTCTTTTTTCTTTTTCCAAAATTACACACAATGAGCCCTGGGACTCCTACTCATGGACCACCAGTGCAACATACCCTGCTTTACTGGGCAGCATTCAGGGCTTGAGTTTTGGGAGATTCTTTCTGCTAGCTCTTCAAGTGGGGAAATTGCCTGAGGGGACTTGTCCCCTCCCCCATGGGATTAGTAGTGATATATGACTGCCTGGGCTTTAATGCCACAAAGCAGAAAAAAAAGAAAAACAAACAAACAGTAATCTAGAGGCAGCTTTGGGTGGAGGTAGATGAAGGATAACCTCAGTCTAATTCTGAATGGGGTGTCTCTGTGTGTGCTTGTGTATGCAGCTACTTTCTAAAATACAGGCAATTACAGACATTCTGCACAACTTTCCCTCCCACTAGATAGAAATCTAAAGGGTACAGAACTTGCTGTGGCAACCACTCCCAAATTCAATTCTTATATGAGTACATTAAACTGATTACAATATAGATGAGACAAGCAAGAAAAACTTTACAATGAATTTCTGTGACTGAAGCAAAGAGAGAGACCCCTCCCACCTAGTCTTTTCAGCTGTCTTCTGGGGATTGAAAATAGACTTTTGGTCTTTATCTGTCCATCTCAGGGTCCTTTCATTCATGTCTGCTGGGTGGCCTTAGGCTTGGTGGTAAGGCTGGTCAGTCAAGCTTGGGAAGATCTGCTCCACTCTGGTTGCTGTGATGACTAGAGGACTAGTTTCAAACCCAATTCTGGCTCAAATGGATGGAAGATCTCTACTGGAGGCAATATCTGAGTCCATGTGCTCTGCTTCCATAGGCTTCAGGATCATGTGTGCAGGGCTGAAAGACATAAGAACAGGGTCCCCTCCCCTTTTTTGCTGGTAATTCTACCAGGAAAGGCATTGTAAAAGGATTAGAGATTGGGGGGGTTGTAGATAGCTTGCAGGCAGGGTTTGAGGAAAACAAACAACACATCAGTATTACAGTTAAATCAATTATAACAAAATGGAGACATCAAATGAGGAAGAAAACTGGATTCACCTGCTTCAGAAAGAAAGGACAGACATTTCCATCTCAGCAGAGAATTGGCATTCATTAAACATCACAAAAGAGCAATATTAAGAAAATTGTTTGCATTTACATACAATAAATGTAAGAATGAAATTTTTCCGTAAATTAACTTAAAACATTCCCTCTTAAACTTGGGCTTTTCTTAAAAACACAGAAAAGGATAGGAAAATTGAACTCTGTTCGTCACCCAAGTCTAGGTTGGCCGGACCTAGCTGGGCAAAGACATTTTCTTTTCTTTTCAGTGCTTTTAACTCTTTTCTAACAATTTAAAATTCATATCTCTAGGGAACAGAGACATTTTACAGTTGCAATTACCTCGAGTGCACACAAGGACTTAATATGTACACATACACAAAAACAGGGACACAAAAACAGGGACAAACACACAAGTCATTCCCACCATAAATCTCAGTTAAATTAGGGAAGGCACAAATCTTAACAAATAAACCACGTGGTTACATATAAGAGAGAGAGAGGAAAGGAGAAAGAGACAAACAAACAAAACCCCAACATTTTCCTTTTCTTTTAAGTACCTTTATTAAGCCAGATCGGTTTTCCTATGTCATCCCTCAGCAAAGCCCATTTTCTACATGTTCTTCTACATCATACCGGCCAGGAAGGCATTTGCCTCTCGTCCTGAGCCTCAAGCAAGGTTTCTAAAGGGGTTCTACCTCCCTCGAGCTGCACTTCCCATGTTTTTTCCCTTCTGATGTGGGCCTTGACACTTTGATGCAGCCGGGATGGTACCACGTCAGTTTTCAGACAAAAGGGTCTGGAGAGGACTTTGGTTCCCTACACAAAGTATGCGTACCTCTCTATTAGGGAACTCTGCTTCCGGTTTTCGGATTCCTCTAAAAAATGGCAATCCGGGAGAACTGCTGCCCCCAACGCAGATCAGTACAAGCAACTCCTACAACTTCACTCCTTGCTTGTCTACTTGAAAATCCTGGGGTTTGCTTTTGGGCTGTTCACAGGATAAACAATTAACAAAATTTGCTTTCCCACCCTTCAATCACACATGCACACACATTCTTTCTCCTTACCTAACAGAAGCTCTGAAAAAGCTAAACAGAACTTACACAAATCAAAACAGAGAAAGAGAAGATATTGACACATAGGCTGGTAGATGAGAAAGAAACTCTATACTACCAAAATGAGGATAAACAAAAAAAATTCAATATTATGAAAAGCTGTATGAGCAAGAAGTTTCAGAAAATAAAATTAAAGAATATTTAGAAAAAGCGGAATTGCCTAAAGTACCAGAAAAGGTAAAAAACTAAACAAATGAATATCAATGGTGGAATTATCAAAAGCAATCAAGAGACAAAAGAACAACCAAACACCAGAACCAGGTAGGCCAGTGGCAGAATTTTACAAAGGTTTTACATAATCAAGTATTGATTGATGCAAAGGTACCAAATTCGTGAATGGAAGCAAATATTACTTTGATTCCAAAAGAAGATTCAGATTTAATGCAGATAAACTATAGGCCCATCTCTTTACTGAATGCTGATTATAAAATATATACTTCAATAATGGCAGTAAGACTAAAAGGTTGCTAAATGTATTTATACATTCAGATCTCTTTAAGCTTTTTTCTTAAAAGACAGATCAAAAACAAAATCAGAATGATTTTAAATACATAAAAAGGCACCAGAAAAGGATGTCCACTATCTCCCCTGCTATTCACATTGACACTGGAAGGGCTAAATATAAATATTAGGGCAGACACAGAAATTAAAGGCATGGAAACTGGAAAACTAATTTTTTTCAAAAGGTAGAGGAGAGAACTAGAGGGACATTATGGCAAACCCTTTTTTCATGGCTGTTAAGCAAATCACTGCAGTTGTTAAATGAATCACGTGGTCATTAAGCGAATCCAACTTTGCTTATTGACTTTACTTCTTGGGAACTGGATCACATTATCCTGCATTGGCACAACCATCCTAAATACATGTGAGTTGCCAAGCACCCGAATTTCGTTCACATGACTATAAGTTCGTAAGGGTGAGGACATCCCTAACTCATTTTTTTCCAATGCCATTGTAACTTGGAATGGTCGTTAAATGAGGGCTACCTGCCCTGAATGGATCATCAACTCAGCTGTTAGCAGGCTGAGAAAAAATCTGTATCCAATCTGTATCCAAATCAGCTCTAGTTAATACTTACAAACAAAGAAGAAGTTGTAGAAGGATTTGAAACTGCAGGAACGTTGGGTGAGAGTGACCACAGTCATACTAGAATGCAACATAATGCAAACAAAAACAATTGAACACAAGGACACCAAAGTTTTAGATTGTTTTGAAAGAACTAATTCTAATAAACTCAGAGAAAACTTGAGAAAGATTCCTTGGATGAAAGTCCTAAAGGGAAAAGCAACTCAAAAGCTGAAAAAAACATGATTATAAAAGCCAAGAACAGCACAATATCAATGAGAAAGAAAAATCAGAAATCCAAGAAACCAGCATGGCTGCACAAAGACCTCACTGACAAATTGAATGAATTAAGGACAAATAAAAAAATGAAAAGAGGTTGGGCACATAACTAAGGCAGAATATCAGCAGATAGTCAGAATCTGTGAAGAAAAATCAGGAAAGCAAAGGCCCAGAATGAACAAAGACTTGCAACTGAAGTCAAATATAATAAAAGTTTCTTCCAACACATAAATAACAAAAGAAATCAAGAAACAGTTGGCCCACTAAAGTGAGAAGGCAACGCAGAAAGCCATGAGTTGCTTAACTCATGCTTTGCATTGGTCTTCATGCAAAAAACTACAGCCCAACTAACCAGAAATATAACTGGAAAAAAAAACAGACTGGAAACTAAAGTTAAAGTAAGCAAAAAAAAACAACAGTAAGAGAACACCTGTCTGAACTTGATGAAAGAAATCACCAGGACCAGATGGATTAAATCCCAGAGTCCTAAAAGAGTTGGTAGATGAAATCTCAGAACCACTGCACCACATCTTTCTAAAAAAAATGTTGGGACACAGGGGAACTACCTGAGGACTAGAAAAGAGCTGATATGGTTTCTATCTTCAAAAAAGAAGAAAAAACCAGACCCAGGAAACTACAGACCAATCAGCTGAACCTCAATACCAGGGAAAATACTGGAAAAGATGATTTAAAAAAAACAGATCTGCCAACACTTAGAAACAAGTAAAGTAATACCCAACAGCCAACACAGGTTTGTTAAGAACAAATCATGCCAAACCAATCTCATTTCATTCTTCAACACAGTGGCTAAATTAGTAAACCAGCAAAATAAATTGGTGCAACAAATTAAAACAGCTTTGGAGAAGTGGAAAAGTGGAAAAATCTATAACTATCATTGATGGGAAGAGTAGCCACCTTAAAATGAATATCCTGCAATGGCTAGCAGACAAAAAGGGAGTCAGGAGAAAGAAGATATATGAAATTATTTATGATATAAGGAAAAGCAATTAATTTGGTTAAACAAATAGCATGATTATTATTTCCTAAAATGATTTGTACCAGAGAACACACTGTTCAATTGAAATTGGAATTTCATATGCTATAAAATAAAATAAAATAAAACTTATTACCCATACACAAAAAGAAGGTCCTCTGCTCTGGCCTGACCTATACTTTCCAGGCTTTCTTTGCAGAACACACAGAAGCAAAAACCAGCTATGATTGGGAGAAGGATCCCTTTAGACAATAAACAGAGACACACACACAGGCATACACACATTTCCCACGGTTTTCTATGGTTTAAATTAAAAATTAAAATTTAGAGGTACTTACCTTTCTTCCAAGCAACCTTTGAGTTCAAACTCAAAAACCCCTTTAAAACCTACTTCCCAATGGCCAAGGCCTAAGAAAAACTCACCCACAGACTTCAATTGGTCTGTTGCCAGCAAGGGAAGCCTTACTTAGGCCAGGTCCATCTGGAGAGGTTAACTTGGAGTCCCATCTGTCTGGGGTGCCAATTGTTGGAAGTAATATTCTTCTGGGTTCAGTTCCAAGTGGGGAAAAAGAACACTGGATTCATGGAAGTTGCTTGGAAAGAAGGTTTTAATGGAGAACAAAGGAACAGGAGCACATGGCATCAGCTCCTGAACAGAAAAGGTGGATCACATGTTTCCAGGTGTTGGGTCCAGAAAAAGGAAGGGCAAGATGCTTGGAGTTCCTTGCTTTATACTCTCTCTTGGGGTCCCTCCCCAACTGTTTCCTCTTCCTATACAGAAATCTATCCTATTGGCTGTCAAGATTCACAGGGCATTCTGGGGCATCTCTTGTGGGCTGTCCTGAATCCCAGGTGCGTGGTTGGGATGGAATTTTACCAGGTCCCATGTGGTGAATGAAAAGGCTTTGTGATTCCTTTCCTGTTTGTAATGTAAAAATACTGTTTCAGGCTAGGTGGGGGGAATGGGTGAGCTGGCACATAAGATGAGTCTTTTGTTTGCTTAGAAGTAGGTTTCCAGGGATATTCTACTGTATATAATATTCAGCCTTTTAATATTTCCCAGGGTATTTCACCCTTCCAGGAGGGGGTGGGTATTAACTTCCTACAATCTCAAATGCAAAAACAGATGCTAGGACGTTAATCAGGGTGAAATTCCATACTTAAAAATGGTATTGCTTGCTGTTTTTAAAAATTGAGTGTTTTTGGTCCCCGAGGAAAAAACTCATGATGCCGCAGTCAGAAAAAATGGTGCCTGGAGTATCCTTTGCCAGAGGCCATAATTCAAAAGCACCTATTTTCTTGCACGAACCTTGTTTCTTCATTGTCCAACTTTCTGAAAATATCACGGCTCAATGACTTAGATCTTTATACCCAGAGAAACATCTCTGCACTCTGGTTTTATCTCGGTCCTGCATAGCCGTTTTGATACAGGCGGTTAGTAGTTTGATTTCTGGGCTGCTTGTAGTTTCATTACGGATTATTGATCCAAACAAATTGAAATTGTCAACTATTTTTATTTCTTCTCTGGCAGGGATGAAATTATTGATGTTACCAGTTAGAAGCTTTGCCTTGGATTACATGTAGGGCATTCTAACCTAACAGTTTCTGGCCTTTATTTCATGCGCAGCTACTGTTCTGTCCCCACGAAGCACACAACCACACAAGCAGTTTGTATACACTGATTTAATGAAACAAAGGCTACTAATAAAATGTCTTAGTAGTACTCAAGATGCACACACCAATTTACAAACAAACTGTTATCAGCAAGCAAGCAGCTATCAATTAATCTTCATTAATAGCTGGTATCTGTTCAAAGAGTTTGAAGACAATGACGAGCAATTGAGTCTGTTTATCTTATGGAGTTTTCAAGAGTTGGCAAAGTTCCTAGAAATTTGTCCTTGATAATCCAAGCCAATGCAGAGAATGCCAAAACAAGAGTCAGGGAACAAGCTATGATCAGACAGGGTTCTTTCTCAAATGTTGTTCTCTGCAACTTGTTAGCTGCAACTGATGACCTTAAATAGACTAGGGGAGTGGCCAAATAGCCCCAAGTCTTACTCCCGAGTAGACCTTTCTGCCCCTTGGCAGCCCTGCGTGCTCTTGCATTCAGGAAAGGAGTAGCCCCTCCTTTCTCAGCACTGCCAAGAGATACTGAAGGTTCCAAAGGCCCAGGCTGCACAAGCTGCGTGTTGGGATAAGAATTACTCTTATCAGAGGCGAAATGAATCTTTTCCTGGAACTCTGACATTGCCAAAATAAACCGCATTATAATTCTAATGTAAAAGATATTTATTTCTTAACAAAAATAATTAATCACATGTTGGCTATAAGCATAGGTGTTGCTTCGTCAGAAGCAGAGAACAAAAGGAAAGAATCATAAGAAAGGAATGTACACATGCGTACTAGGAACATAATAATCACGTGCTCAGGAATAAACCATTATATTTGATAGGGATGCATCTCCCTGCATATACATGTAACAGGCAACATAAAATCACTGCGTGACACCCCTTCTTTGTCTGTTGGATGGATATGCTTATATCACTCTACACACATTAGATATGTCAAAGATTCATGTCTTGCTGCTGGTAACGGCTTGTTCAGGATGTCAGCTATCTGATATTCTGTTGGCACATATTCTAACTTAATGAAACCTTGTCTTACTAAATCTCTAACATTTTTATAGCGAATGTCAATGTGTCTGGACCTAGAACCTGTGAAACGTGTTTCTGAAATGTAAACAACTGATTGATTATCCTCCATCATGGTGATTGGCTTCTTCGGTTTGGTCCAGATATCTGTAACTAAAGAATAGAACCAAGTTAACTGATTACTAGCGTCAGAAATACACGCATATTCCGCCTCCGTGGAAGAACAGGAAACAAAACTCTGTTTTCTCACGTTCCAATGAACGGGACATCCATTTAGGTACATTATGTAATCTGATGTACTTTTTCTTGATTCCTTATCGCTTGCCCAGTCAGCATCTGCATAACAATACAAGTCAGCAAAATCAGAATGTGTAGGTTCTAGCTTTAATTTCATGTGTTGAGTGTATTTTAGGTATCTCAGTAGCTTCTTAATACATGACCAGTGGAATTCTTTGGCTTTGCCTACATGTCGTGACAACAAATTGACACTAAGTGCTATGTCTGGTCTAGTCCAACCACTAATGTATAGTAGTGAACCAATTACTGAGCGATAAAGTGTTTGATCCTTGAACTCAGGACTTTGTTCATCTTTCAAATTACAAAAATCTGTTTGCATAGGAGTGTGTGTCGGTGTAGCATCTTGCATGTTGCAATAGTGTAGGAGTTGTTCTATCTTGGCTTGTTGTGAGAGGCTAAACCCCTTCTGTGTCTTTTCAATCTGTACACCTAAATAATCATTGATGTGACCTAGTGACTTCAATGTGAAGAATCTCTTCAGACCTGAAACAAAAATTTCACTCATTTGTTTGTTAGGACCAATGTAAACAATATCATCTACATAAACAAGAACAATTTCATATGCATCTCTAAACCTTTTTGTAAACACGCATTCATCAGTTTCGGACTTAATAAAGCCCATTGAATTTAGTTTGTCTTTGAGACAGTTATACCACATCAAACCTGATTGTTTCAGACCATAAAGACTTTTGTTGAGAATCCACATGTCCCCTTCTCGGCCACGGAGGTCGTCACGAAATCTGGGGGCGCACTTCATGTAGATTTCTTCATCTAGGTCTGCATGTAGATAGGCAGTTTCAACATCAAATTGGAAAACTTCAAGTCCAAGAATGGAAGCTGTAGTTAAGGCTATTTTCACACTTTCAGTCCGCACTGTAGGTGAGTAAGTGTTTGTGTAATCATCAGGATAACTTTGTGCGAAACCTTGTGCTACTAGTCTTGCTTTGTATAATAGTTCACCATCTGATTTTTGTTTGATTTTGTACACCCATCGTGTGCCAATGACTTTCTTGTTTTGAGGAGGTGCTGCAGGTGTAAATACCTTGAGATTCTGGAGACTGTCCATCTTAACTTGCATGGCGGTGTGCCATTTATCTTGTTCATCTTGTGGAAGATATTTTATTTGAGCATAAGTCTCTGGTGGAAGTGTAACATTACAGACCAATGGTGGTGGTCTGTTTGTGCATTGCAATGTGTATTTCTTTGGAGGAATACCTTTTGTAGTTCTCTTGGAACGTCTTGGAGCGGTTGTCCAATCTTCTTCTTCTTCCTCATCTCCATCGTTGTCGCTAGCATGAGCGTCTGCGGCAGGTGAAGATGGAATGTTGGATGTATCATCTCTGGGAAAATAAACTCCAGGATCATTAGAATGTATTTTGGACCAATCTGAATCTTCTTCAAAGTTAGCAGAATTAGAAATTGTAATCATATTGTTAGAGTCAATGAATTTTCCCCATTTCGAATTGTCATCAATGCCCATATATCTCAGTCTCTTAGCAATTTGGCCACCTTTTCTTCTTCGCGCTAATGGAATGTTCATCATTGCATATGAACCAAAAATGTGTAAATTAGAAAGGTCTGGCTGGTAGCCATGCAGCATGTAGAAAGGTGTTTGGTCAATCACACGACTCCAAGTGCGATTAACAAGGTAGTTTGCATACTTAAGTGCTTCGCCCCAAAATGAATGTTTTAGATTAGCATCTTCTAGAAGGCAGCGCATCATGGTTTGGAGAACCCCCTGTCTCCTTTCTGCGACTCCATTTTGAGCCGGAGTTGCAGGGGCGGATGTTTGGTGAATGATACCGTTTCTTCGCATCCAGTCCTGGAAACGTTGTGACATGAACTCGGAACCACGATCACTCTGGATTCTGCGGATCTTCACCCCATGCTGATTGAAAGCGTGTACTGCAAAATCTTTAAAGATCTGAAACGATTCAGATTTCTCTCTCATAGGAAAGACATAACCATATCTAGAGTGATTATCAACAATAGTTAAGAAATACTTTTTACCGCCAATAGTTGGGCCATAAGGACCCACAATATCAGTATGAACCAAATCAAAAATGCGTGTTGACTTACGTATAGCATGTCTTGGAATGGCTGCTGCCTTTGATTTTGCCTTTTTGCAAACAGCACAATCCAAATGTACCTTACATCCTTTGAAATTCAAACCTTGGGCAAACAATGGCATCCGCTTAAGGACGTCAAAACTGGCATGCCCCATTCTCCTGTGCCATTTATGTATACAGTTGTAATGTAAGGGTCTGCCTGTAAGAGAATTAACAAGGTTAACATTTGAATTAGGAACCTTAGCTTTGCTTTTAGGAGTCAGTGAGGCAATCACAGGATCTCTCTCTGGGCCTGCATTGCCATTAATGGAAGGTATTATACTTGCTTGTTTTTGAGGCTCAGGTTTTGGCCTTAAGTAGAAGACTCCAGCAATCACAATTGTGTCTGCAACAATCATACTATTCTTAACAATGTAGCTTGCGTTCTTAAAACGATGAATCTGAAAATCTAAAATATTGATTAAATGGGTATAACTAAGCAAATTAAAAGCTGCAGCAGGAACATAATAAACATCTGGAACCAGTGTATCTAACTCTTCAATGTAAACAGTCCCTTTTCTTTCGACTTTGCAAGGACGTTCAGTGAATGTATAAAGTTCACGAAGTTCTGGTTCTGGTGCATGCATTTCTTTGAAAAGGTGCTTTTGGTAAGTAATGCTAATTGAGGCACCTGAGTCCAAAGTCCACAATAAATGTCTATCATATTGCTGACAGGGTTGGACAGCTTGTGTGATGGCAAGAGTGGCATATGGGCCAAATGGGTCGCGCCTTGGACCTGGGCGACGTTGGCTGCCACCTCTGCTTCTGCTGCCTCTGGAGACTGTTCCTCTGGGCTGGGATGCACTTCTCCTGTAGGCTGTGCCTCTGGGTTGATACTGATCCCTGAAATCTGTTCCTCTGGGCTGGACAGGATATTGAGTGTGTTGCAATTTAAGACAATTTCTGCTTGTATGACCTACATGATCACAATATTGGCAACGTAGCAATCTTGGAGTGTATCTCCTCTTTGGGGGTCTTCTATTTGGAAGACGTGTTGCAGCTAGGGGGCGCTGCAAGTGTGAGGCTTGAGGAATTGCCTGTGGACCCACTTGGGGTTGAAGAGGAGGCGGCAAAGTAGCCTGCACTGGAGCAAGTGGTGGTGCCTGGGCTGGCTGTTGTACAGCAGCTGGTGCAGGAGTAGGTAGTAGAGCTGGAGCAATTCCAGCCTGTGAAGCAGCTTGAGTCTGCAGCATAATTTGTGCAGCCATAGAAATGGGTGGTGCACTTTGTGCCTGTATTGTTTGAGCAGGCTGAAAAAAATGTTCTTGGGTTATAGTTGACAAAGGTTGTCTTTTCTCAGAAATCAAAATGTCTATTTTGTGTAAAACTGCTTGGAATAGAAGTTCTATATTTTGTCCACTAGATGGCACTGCAACATTACTTTTGGGAGAGTCTCTTTGTTCATAAAATCTTTGATCAGAGCCAGCCCCTATTGACTATAGTCATATGTCCTTTCCCTTTCCGGCATATGAAAGGTAACACCCATTTTGGGGTGGGACTCTAATGTTGGAGAGACCGGAAGAGAAGGCCCAGGAAAGGCTTCTGGAATGTGGGACTGGCAGACATCTTGTTTTTCATATGGGCGGTGGCCTTCTAGTAACTGCCTCCTTAAGTATTCAATTTCTCTGTCTTTACTAGCAAGAAGGTCTTTGTGACGTGCATCAATATATTTTTCTGTGCCAGATATGTTGGTTGAGGGAACTTCCTCAGAAAAACTTTCAAGCAATTGAGTCGGAATTGGCTCATAATGAGTAATCTTTGGAACGGCCCCCATTTGAATGGCCCCCATTTGAGTTGAACTTGCCCCCAGGAGAAAATATGTGTTTTTGACTTTGACTGACCTTTCAAAATCTTTTTCTTGTTGGAGGGCCTCTTCTGCTGTAATTGAAGGTGTGGGAGACGGCATCGGAGAGGTTTCAGTCTTTCTCGGTGCAGTTATTAGAAGCGAAGAAGGTGCTGGCAAAAAAAATGCCTCTTGAGATCTTTTTGTTTCTTCACCCGGCTGGCCGAGGAGGGGTAAAAATTCTTTCTCCGGAGAAGACATTCTTATCTTTCTCTTACTAGGCTAAACGCAATAAATCTGTCAGAATTAATTAAGGTCCGGGAACCAATCCTTCTGCTACCATGTTGGGATAAGAATTACTCTTATCAGAGGCGAAATGAATCTTTTCCTGGAACTCTGACATTGCCAAAATAAACCGCATTATAATTCTAATGTAAAAGATATTTATTTCTTAACAAAAATAATTAATCACATGTTGGCTATAAGCATAGGTGTTGCTTCGTCAGAAGCAGAGAACAAAAGGAAAGAATCATAAGAAAGGAATGTACACATGCGTACTAGGAACATAATAATCACGTGCTCAGGAATAAACCATTATATTTGATAGGGATGCATCTCCCTGCATATACATGTAACAGGCAACATAAAATCACTGCGTGACACTGCGGGTGGGCCACAACAGCTACAGCAGCAGTTGGGAAACCAAAGAGGACGTAGCTCCATCCAACCGCATTATAAATGCCAGGTTTACTCTGATGAATAACCTTTGCTGCTTTCCAGTGGCTTCTTGAGGGCCTTCATCTTCAGCACTGTATCACGTTTTGTTTTGTTATGACTATCCATCAGATTTTCATGACAAGATACAGAAGCAGATTGCCAGGGCCTTCCTCCTTGTGGGTAATTCTAGGATGATTGCCATTGTTACAAGAGATCCTCCATTGCCAATGCTACCTCATCTTCGAGACTCATTCTTCCAAAAGCCAGAATGAGAAGAGAATGACAGCAGCAGCAGCAGCAGAATACGGGTAGTCCTCAATTTACAAACTTTCATTTAGTGACCAAAGTTACAAAGGCATTGAGAAAAAGCGACTTATGGCCATTTTTCACACTTATGGCCGTTGCACCATCCCCATGGCCAGGTGACCAAATTCAGACACTTGGCAGCTGGCTCATATTTATGACGGTTGCAGTGTCCCAGAGTCATGTGATCCCTTTTTGTGATCTTCTGACAAACAAAGTCAATGGGAAAGTCACATTCACTTAACAAATGTGCTATTAACTTAATAATCTGCAGTGATTCACTTAACAATTGGGGCAAGAAAGGTCATAAAATGGGGTGTTGTAAGGAATATCCTTCTGGGTTCAGTTCCAAGTGGGGAAAAAGACACTGGATTCATGAAAGTTGCTTGGAAAGAAGGTTTAATGGTGGACAGGAGCACATGGCATGAGCCCCTGTACAGAAAAGGTAGCTTACATGGTTCCAGGTGTGAAAGAGAAAAGAGAGAGAAGAGATGCTGAGTTCCTTGTTTTTATAGTCTCTGTTGGGTCCCACCTCTTAGTTTCCTGTTCCTGTATAGAAATGTATCCCATTGGCTCTCAGACCCCCCAGGGGCATGCTGGGGCAACTCTTGGCTTTTGTCTAATCCAGCTTTGGCTGAATGAAAGGGCCTTGGGCAAATCCTATTGTGGTTTTATTATGCAGAAGACTTCCAGTCCAGGTGAGAGGAATATGTGAGCTGGGCCCAGCCCCCAATGACCCATTGGCAAGGGGTGGGGGTTTCCAAGAGGAGTCTTTTGTCTGTTTAAAAGCATGTTTCCAGATGTGTTCCACAGAATATTTTCTACCTTTTAATATCTCCTAGGATATCTCATTTCCTAGGAGAGGGGTGGGTGCTAACTTCCTACAGGGGCAAACCCCACTTAACAGCTTTCTCACTTAGCAACAGAAAATTTCTGGCTCAGTTGTGGCTGTAAGTCAAGAACTACCTGTAAGAGGTTAGTGAGGTGGTTGTTTTTCCTTCCCTACTGCCTGTCGTATTCCCAACTTTAAAAAGTTCATTGCATTAAATATCTCTAGTCCAAGCCAAAATCCGATAGACTTTTAGAAGCATATAATGATTAATTGATAAATATATAAAAATCATAATGTGCATCACTCATTTGCATCGTTTCCTTCCAGATAGATGAAAAAAGACTGAGTGTTCTCAGAGAGTTCAGGTATGAGATTCAGGATCAGCACAACTTAGCCCAGTTCTTAGCCTCTTCCTGGCTAATATGCCTTTTATTTACTCCTAGTTATTTTTTTAGACTGGTGTCCCTGCTCTTCTCCACAGCAGATAAACTCCAGACAGAATGTGAAAAAAGTACTCACAGTGACCATTTTTTAAAAAGCAATTACCAAAGTGATAGTTGGGACGTGGCTGCCATCTAGTGGCCGAATACTAATATGATCACTTCTTTGTTCTTTCAGAATCGAAGAGTCGTCTTTTTTTAGACAGGAGCTAATTTCAGAGAAAAGATTATGTATTCATATCTCACAATTCATGTCTTGCAATTCCATAAAAGATAATCCAAAATGTAATTCAAGGCAAAATTAATTAAAATACCATCGTAAACCAGGGCCCAGTCAGGTTGCAGTTAGCATTAAAAAAAGAAATGTAGGAAGACATGAGGAACAATTTTTGAAGGCAAGGTGCAGCCATCAGATTTTCCTGCAAAAAAAGATGGGGGATGGGAGATGTTTAGGGTGTACATCACCCAGATCACAAGCAGGCAACTATGGCCCCTTTAAGTCTGTAGAGATTCTCAGTCATCCAGGCCATGGTTGTCCCAAAGGTTTGGGATGAACACACTGAATGGTGTGGGAGTAGGAATGGATTTCCAGAGGAAAAATTACAGACTACAGGAACCAGGAGCACTACTCGGGTGACCCTGAGGACACAGATAAACCTCCAAGTGCTTCAAGGACCCTCTAAAAGGATGCAGATTACCAGCTGTCTGCAAGGAGTATAAATCCTTCCATTCCCCACTATCCTGTCAGAGCTGAAGAAGCTTCTTGGATGATAAGCGAAACGTCTTCAAAAGAAAAAACAAGAAAGTCCAGTTTCCTCCTGAAAAAGCACCTTTGGGATATGGTCCCTTTATGACCGGTGGACTTCATCTCCCAGAATTCCTGAGCCAGCATGGTCATAATGGGCGCCTTATGGGCCATAGTAGCCCACCCCTGATGGAATTCTAGGGAATGAATGAGTGGGAAATGGAGAGAGCGTTACAACAGAAATTTTGGGCTCAACTGTGGTTGTAAGTCGAGGAGGTATGAAGTGCAGGGCAGGAGTGGGTTCTAACTTACCTCGCTGCCAGTTTGCTTCCTCCCGTGCCACATGAACGCGCCTTGCGCACAAGCACATGCGCAGAGCCGAAAATTCTCAAAAAAAAATTTAAGCCAAAAACAAGATGGCAGCGCATGCGCAGTGCCAGGAACTCGGCTTCTGCGCATGCGCAGATTTTTTTTAAAAAGTCAAAAAATTTCAAAATTTTTTTCAAAAAAAAGATGGTGGCATCCACGGACCGGCACCGACAGAACCGGTTCCGTGACATCACCGTGACATCACCAGTGGTTTGCTACCAGTTCGGGCAAACTGGTGCGAACCGGGAGGAACCCACCTCTGGTGCAGGGGTGCTGTTGGGAGAGCAGTGTAGACTATAGGCACATCTGAAGAGGAGAAGAAGCTGCAGGAGCAACTTACCAAAGCAACTTGCAACCTTCTCTGCTGGCTTCCCCATTGACTTTGTTTGTGGAAAGCTGGCAGTGAAAGTCCTAAATGGTAGAGACGTGACCACACCTTCCTGTGATGTCATAATTGCAAGTCAGGCCCCTGAATGGCTGACTCACAATCACATGACTGTGGGGAGGCTGCAATGACTGGAAGTTCGAGGGCCGGTTGTACATCCATATTTTTCAGTGCTGCCGTAACTTTCAATGGTCACTAAACAAATGGACATAATCTGACGACTGCCTGTATTCCTGACCTTCCTTTCCAGGGCAAGAGACAAAAGGGCTCCCCTCTCTCTTCTTTTACAGTGGGCAACCTCCACAAAAACCTAACTATATTTTGCCCTCCTCACCAGCGTCCTCGTCTTCTGAGCTGTGGCTTCCATGACTCCATCCTCACTGCAGTTTAGACCGCTCCTTAGCTACTGTCTTCACTCAGCTTCTTTCTCAATTTGCTAAGCATTTTTATTCACAGACTCTTGTAAATATTACCCCCCTCATTTTTCTGTCTTACTGGGACTGTTTGTACCTATGATTTCAGGATCATACTGTATTTTTTAGGCCTTCCCATACGAATTGAGCTTGTCATTTAGGATTTTGAGTCTTGATGTGCTACTCGCCCTCAGGGCTTAGTATCTACCTTCCTGATGTCCAAATTATTAATGTCTTTATTTGGTTCTTCTGGACCTCAGTGGGAAGCCATTTCTCTTTCCAAGGAAACAATACAGAAATAGTCTGCCATGGTCTTTATTCAAGAAGTTTTTCAACTAGGATAGTTATGGGCTCTGGGATTTTCTGGTGGTCTCCCATCCAAATACTAACCAGGTTTGACTCTATTTAGCTTTTTAATTTTAACTAATGTCAGTCAGAAGCTGCCATCTGCTGTGGCAAAGAAAGAGATTCACAAATTTTCTGCTCAGCCTTTTCTCCAGACAAACTTGCTTTTGGTTTAATTCTAGGCTTCCTGGCATAGTATATTCTCCTGCAGTGGTCTGTCCACATTGCACAATCCTTAAATTGTGCCCTTATTTCCTAAAGCAGCTGTCCCTGTGCGCTGAGCCCTCCTCAGATGGCCATCTTGCCCTTGTCAGGGAAAAGAGAAATGTTTCCCCTGCTACACCAGTGAGCTGAAAGCCTGCCTGGGAAGGCTGTGGTTAAAGCTTGATATCTTTGCAAGGCCTACAGGAAAGAGCAAGTACATCATTTGTTCTCATTTACCTCAGATGAAATAGGATGGGAGTAGTTGAACGAAGCAGAGGTTGCTGGATCATCCATCACTGCCCATTGGGCATGACAGGGGCAATAAAAATGAATCAGATAAAAACTACTTTACCTAGAGCCTAGGTGCAGCTGGGCTTGGTGAAAAATTAACCTTTTTGCCTGAAAAGAGCAAGGTTTTTCCCTGGTTCGACCATTTTTTATTTTTTTGCATCTTACCCTTAAGGTCACTTCATCAGTCTCTCCACACAAAAGCAGTAATTGAGATTCTACAGCCTTCCTCACCACCACCTTAAAACAGAAACTGTGGTTTGTGTTCACACACTGTATTAAGCCATCTGAGGGTTGGCTTGAGTTCATGCATCACAATGAGTCAAAATTAATCCATTTGGGTTTATCAAAAAGAAACTATTTCAACTATGGATTAAACAACCCAAAAGTGACCTAATCATTTGATAACCTTATGTGTGGAAAATTTGTGGCTTCAGGGGAAGAACTAAATATAATTTCAGCAGCCCCATCAGGCCTGGCTAATACCAGGAGCCATAATAATCAGGACCTACGGCTCAGGGATGGGTTCTACTTACCTTCCCCACCAGTTCGCATCGCGACGGAAGTGCACCTTTTGCCACCTGGACCTGATTGGTGACTAAGTTGCTTTGGATGAAGTCCAGCTGTAGATTAGACAGCAGATAGTATTATTTTGTAAGACTGGAAAAAGCATGAACACCAGTGGCTCTGCTATCTTGCTTCCATCTGGGGTGCTTAGTTTGAGTGAGGGAACATGTAATTACTGATGATTTCCTGTATTTAAAGAAAGTGGCGTAGATAGATGTATCCTAGTAGTGTTGAGTCAAGAGAGAGATGACAAGAGGCATCAAAATAAGTTTATGAGGACAGGAAGATCAACATTTTGGTGTTCTCCACAACCAATCCAGGGGCGGGTTGCACTTACCTCACTAACAGTGTGCTGCCATGTTGCACGTGCGCCCCCTCGTGCAATTTTGCTTCCTGCGCATGCGCGGAAGCAAAATCTCGCCAAAATCTCGTGAGGGCATGCGCGCGCGTATGCGAATTCAGCGATTTCTTGCTTCCGCACATGCGAGGAAGCTAAATCTCGCCGAAATCACACGCATGCGCGCATCCCCTCGCAAAAGTTTGGTGAGATTTTGCTTCCGCGCATGTACAGAAACAAAAAATCACCAAAATATTCCCCAAAAAAGATGGTGGCGCACGCCAGATCGGCGAAGACGGTATTGGAGCCAGTGCACGCAAATTGGGCAATCAGTGGGTTCCTACCGGAGCAGCGCACTGGACCGCACTGGTAGGAACCCACCCCTGAATCAGTCCAAATGCCCTCCACACTGGGTCTTGTTAGGCAGGCCACTGGGGATTTGGTGCCAAGCTGCTGACAGTAAATGCCAGTTCATTGTTCAGTAATCAACAAGTGTTGATCTAGGGTTATTACAGCTGACCTCATCTTTGCCTCAGAACAGTTTCATTATTGATATGTAGGAAGTATTTCCCTTTCCTATTGTCGGAATGCAGATAAAATTATTGGAATAACCCTTTAAATAAAATGGTCCACCTTATGTAGCTCATGAACCCACAGAGAATCTGGTGGGTGGAAGGAGAATCCTCCAGTGATCTTACAGACAGCATCATTGAGTGCTTTGTTGCCAACTGGCAATGGAGGCAATAGGCGGCTTAATATTTATTTATTTTATTTTTATTTATTTATTTGTTTGTCAAACATGTACAAGATAGTAGGTGTTTGTATAAACATAACGTAAGCAAAGAAGTAAGATAAATGAGGACAATAGGACAGTAAGACAGGGACGGTAGGCACAGTGGTGCGCTTATGTACGCCCCTTATATGGTTGTTCCCAAGCTACTGATCAACCCAACGAAGTCATTCAGATTTGCCAATCTCACGACTCTTCATGGGTGGAATCAGAGACTAGATTTGCATCTTACCAAGTTATCTGGGATTCCCTTTGATTTATGGATCTAAAGAATAGGGCGCTTTCTAATAGGCCCTCAGCCATGGTTCGCCTGTTCCTTAAGTGGATGAGGGAGTGGGGGTGGGTAGAGCATGACAAACTGAATCTTGGGAGTTTGTCAATGCCTTACTATGAGAAAGGGTAGTTACTCCCACATTGGAAGAGATAATACAGGTAGTCCTCAACTTACAACCACAACTGAGCCCAAAATTTCTGTGGCTAAGTGAAACAGTTAAGTGAATTTTGCCCCCTTTTATGACCTTTCTTGCCATAGTTGTTCAGTGAATCACTGTAGCTGTTAAGATATAACACAGCTGTTAAGTGAATCTGGATTCCCCATTGGCTTTGCTTGTCAAAAGATCGCAAAAAGTTATCACATGATCCTGGGACACTGCCACCGTCATAAATATAGGTCAAGCATCCAAATTTTGATCAAGTGACCATAAGGATGCTGCGACAGTTCTGTGAAAAACCGTCATAAGTCACTTTTTTCAGTGATGGACCAGTATCTTCAAACTGTCACTAAACAAACTGTTGTAAGTCGAGGACTACCTGTATATACTGACCTGAACCGATCATTCCTGGAACCAGCTGTTTGTGACAACTATTTATTTATTATTTATTTATTTGTGACTTATATACCACCTTAAGTGCAAGCACTCTCTAAGCGGTTTACACCATTAAGCAATGTATATATTTATATTGCCCCCAACAATCTGGGTCCTCATTTTACCTACCTTGGAAGGATGGAAGGCTGAGTTAACCTTGAGCCGGTGAGATTTGAACAGCTGAACTGCTGATCACAGTCAGCTAAAGTAGCCTGCAGTACTGCACTCTAACTGCTGCGCCACCTCGGCTCCTATTGTCTAGTGTCTAGCACCCTTTTATAGAAAGCATAGGGAATGGCCTTGAAGGTCAGGAGTAAGAGCTGCTACCAAGGTTTAACAACCAGAAAACATTGCTTCAGCCCTTTCCAAGAAACTAATTTGAGTAAAAATCTCAGACAGTCCCTCCCTAATTCACAGAGAGATAAAGTGAGACAAAGGGGAAGCACATTCAGACTTATAAGATTGTTACTATAGCTGTTGCAATAAAAGTAGTTCTTGACCTACATAGCAATAGCATTTAGACTTATATACCGCTTCAGTGCTTTACAGCCCTCTCTAAGCGGTTTACATAGTCAGCATATTGCCCCCAACAATCTGGCTCCTCATTTTACTGACCTTGGAAGGATGGAAGGCTGAGTCAACCTTGAATATGGCATCAGTTTCTTAACCTGGTGTCACGCCATCAGAGCCTGAATCTGCGGAGGAAGTCGAGACGGAACTGGAGCCCAAGGATATTGAGGGGGCGGCTTCGTTGGCTTCAGAGGAATATGGGGAGGGGCAGGCCAAGTCAGGCCAGGGCCTTTCAAGATTGGGACAGCTTGTAGGCAGGGAGGAACGGGGGCAGGATGACCAACAGAGACTAAGCAGTGAACATGAGACAGAGCTCAGGCGATGAGCAAGGACCATTCCCTCCTGATCCTCGAGCACAGAGAGTGGAGAGAAGGCGGGAACAGCGCAGGCTGACCCAACTACTTAAGAGGAGAGTGCCCCGTCCCTCTCCACAAGGCACACCTGGAGACTGAGACTTAAGGAGATGCTGTGGGGAGGGGCATTTGTCGGGAACAAACACTGAATTCATAGTGTGTTGTGTGCCTTTGCCGACGTTAGACATTTCCTGGAGTTCTTGCCTTGTTCCTTTGCTTCCTCAACTGACTTATTTCCTTGCCCTGCTGGATTTCTTGTTTGCAGTTGTTGTGCTCACAGCATTGTGCTGGACTACTTGCAGCCAGAGGCTGCTGGAGGTGTCTCTCTGTGTGTGTGTCATCACTTTGCTCTGGGACTTGCCAGAAACATGGGAGCGTTTGGGGAACAATTTGAACAATAAAGGGGTGGTTTGAACTGTCAGCTGACTGTGTTGCCTCTGTGCCATGACCCGGGTCATCACACCTGGTCTACCTTATAGAGCTGACATCGCTAGGAGCACCCTAGAGGAAAGGTTCATCTGGTTTATTTTCAGACATGGTTCACACCTATTCATGTTAGATTTGCCAGCAATCTTTTATATCATCACAGAATCTTCGTGGACATTTGTAGGAATTGGGAATTGGAGACACAGTGCTTCCATACCTCCTTTAGTGGATGGTTCCAATTGGTGGGAGGAAGCCTTGATGTCAGCGCAAGACCTCCCTCCCTATGGATCTTTTCTTTTCGGAGCTGTTATGTACCATTTGTACTTAATATTTACCTCAATACTGCTGGGAGAAGTCATCTACCATGTCAGACTATGGTATCATCACTATGCTGATGATACCCAACCGTACATCACTATCCTAGCCACATAAAATGGCATCATCTTGTTGAGCACTTGGGAGCTTGGATGGGACAAACTGATGAATGATGAAGTTGCCATTTGTCGAATGTGGTTTCTTGATCTGGCTCCCATGAGGGACCAGGTCCACGACTTGAGGATCCTCGTGCATTTACCCCCAGGGCTGGATGGGCAGGTGGAAACCATTCCCCAGCTTTGGCTGGTGGATGACGGCAACCTGAGGGGGATTTTGCAACAACAATGTTGTGCTGTGTCACTACGTAATTTGACTTCAGGTAGTCCTCACTTACCGTTTCATTCAGTGGCTGTTCAAAGGTATGACAGTGCTGAAAACAATAACTTTACAACCAATGGAGAAGAAATAATGGAGGTAGAAAGATTGGCTATTGGTCTTTATTTTTCTATTTCAGTACAAGTACTGTTATTGGCCCACAAAATGTGTAAACCAAAGTTTTACTCCCTTCGTATAGTAGTTACCTGTGATCAGGGCCCCCCTCCCCTTACACACCCAGTGAGGTGCATAGAAAGCACCTGTAACAAGCATCTGTCAAGGCAAGGCTATTTCACAGGATGGCTTTATTAAAATATCTTCTAAACTCATACACTTTAAAAACAAACAAACAGGGCAACTCTTTTAAAGTTAAGTTTATTTTTTAAAAAACTTGTTTGCAATTAATGTTAATGTATCCTGGAAAATGCAGCACCGTCTTGTAGCTCATTGTCACAATGGCTTCTGCAGCTTTTTCTCCTTCCCTTTCAACTATTGCCAAGCACTTCTGTCTCCCATCGGCCAACCCCCAAAACAGAGGCACGGCTCCTTTTTTTAGGAGAGTGGGGTCCTTTCTTCCTCTGAAGGTGGGGAAAGGGGTGCAGATGCCAAGATGGGCGTAAAGTGCTGATTAAAGAGAGAGAGCAAAAGTTTTAGCAAAGATATATATTCATTGGCCATTATCAAGCTTCTAACAACATCGGATCAAGAACATCTCCTGAAATGGGATGACAACTGCTACATCCCTAAGGACTAAGTTTATTCCTTAGCCTCAGGAGAAAAGCAGTTCCAGATAACTTTTTGAAAGTGCTGTATTACCAAAGTGGTAATTACTATGGGATAGAAAAGTATTTCTAAAAATTATAAAAGGAAAAATCCACAAATGTGTCTCATGAAAAAAAAACCTGTTAGAAAATTCAACCCTTTATTATTACTCAAAGCAGCGAACATATCCAACATAGCTCCTTATTATATTTTCTCCACAACAACAACCTTGTGAAGTTAATTGGCCTGAGAAAGAGTGACTGGCTCAAGGTCCCCCAGCCAGCTTTTATGTCTAAAGCAGGACTTGAACTCATGGTCCCTTTGCTTTCTAGCCTGGTGCTCTAACCACTAGGCCAAACTGGCTCTCTTGCTTGCCCCTCTGTCCCCCCCCCAAAAAAACTAATTCTGAATAAATAAGACACTGCACCAAATCAGCTACAGATTTTAGTAACTTACACACAAACTACATGAATGCCTCGATAAGCTTCAAGTAAAGGGGATACAGACAAGAAAAAGATGGACAATCTTGACCAATAGCAAGCTGAACTACAATGCCAGTGGGCCACCATTTTAGTCCAGGCAAATACAGCAATTAAAATGTCAGCAGTTTAATGGCAATCCAGTCTAAGTAGAAAAGAGCAAGCATATACCCTTTTGTTTGAAGAATGAGCCTGTCTTGAAATAAAGGTTAATACAAAGCTATTGGTTGCCACAGGAAACAGCTCAGAACATGCCTGCCCCATGATAAGAAGGTTCCGGAATGCCCCTGTTCTGCCCTCAGCACACCTGCATGTTTTGGAGCCCCAAATTCTACAAGACAGACATACTTCTGGCATCTCACTTTTTCTCAGAAATAGATCCTTTTAAACCTAAACATTATTTTATTTTATTTTATTAAATTTATATGACATTGTTAAGCGACTCTTTACAATTCTCATAAAAAACAAAGGTACAAAACAATAAAACAAATTTTAAATCCATAGAGATTAAACAATTTTTTTAAAAAACAAAATGCTACAGGGTGCAGCAGAGATCTTCTTCCTAACCTAATGATGACCTCCAACATGGAACATTCCCATCAGGCAGAGCCAGGTTTTGAGCCTCTCACAGTAGGCCAAGAAAGAGGGGTGGGGGTGGGGGAAGATAATTGCATCTCTTGGGTAAAATACTTCATGTTAGGCAGCACATTCAATTCAAAATTGTGGGAACATGCATAAAAGGTTCGACCCGTTTTGTATATGCATCCCACCACAGATCCTCTGAATTTGGGCAAACAAGCAAATAGACTCGCCCTTTGCAAACCATACGGAGTAGAGCTTTTTTTTTTCCATGTGGGAAAATGGCAGCATAGCCCATCATACACAAATGCACGAAGGGGAACGATTGGCATCCCTTGAGCTACAGCATACTTTCAAAGAACAACATGGGACATTCTTTCAACTAAATATTTTCTGTAAACATTGGGAGTTGCTTTTGGCTTATGTAACCTTGACTTGCCGCTCACCCAGCACATCGGCAAGCTGAGTCCAATCTTACCATGGTATCGTGAACGTTCAGCATTTTTGCTACCGGCTCCTGGCACCGATGTGCCGAGGGCTGAGCCAGGGAGGCAAGGCGAGACGTGTAGAAGGCACATTCGTCATTTAGGCAGGCTTCGTGGAAACGAAGGGGGGCAGTGCGGAGGTGATCCAACCGTTGTTTTGCGAGACCTATGGGGGCAAACAGAAAGAGGCATGGACGCAGGCTGATTATAGACAGTTTTTTGGTACTTCCTGACTCTGTTCTGCCCCTGGTGAATTGCAGGTTCCTGGGTTACTGTTCTTTTGACTACTTTCTGTTCTGTCATCTCTCTTTCATGGGGATCCATTTAAAGCCCCCAGATTAGATTTCTAAGTCACTTTCCCAATGCATTCTTCTTCATTCTCATAAGGAACAAAATATATCTTGCCAGGAATCCCTCATTTCAGAAAAGCATCCCATTTTCAAGCATTCCTATTGTCATTGCAGGCATAACTACAGTTATTTATTTTATTTATTTTATTTGGGAATTCTTCTATGCCGCCCTACTCCCTAAGGACTCAGGGCGACGTACAGCATTTTAAAGAACACCAAACAATTAAATCATTAAAAACAATTTTTAAAAAGTTAAAAAGAAAGACATACAACATCATGCATACATGGGGGAGACCTCAGGTGTAAAATTGTCTCAAATCACCCCGCCTGCAGGAAGAGCCATGTCTTAATGGCTTTTCGGAAGGCCAGCAAGGTGGGGATGATTCGGATCTCTGGGGGAAGTTGGTTCCAGAGAACAGGGGCCCCTACAGAGAAGGCCCTCCCCCTAGGCCCCGCCAGTCGGCATTGTTTGGCTGATGGGACCTGGAGGAGACCCACTCTGTGGGACCTGACCGGTCGAAGGGAAATATGAGGTAGAATGCGGTCCCGGAAGTAACCTGGTCCTAAGCCATGTAGGGCTTTAAAGATGATGATGATGATCAACACCTTAGTTGTTTCACTTCCAGAGATTTCTCCCCTTTCCCTGGGCCAGGTCTTTTGAGAAAATACCTTTTGTGCCCTCAGTTCTGTCACAACACTTCAGAGTCCCTTGGTTTCAAGGATCCTTCTGGCCTTGTGATTTGTTCTCACATGGAACAGTGGAGAAAGGATACCTGTCAGTAGGCTTAAAGACTATAGGGAGTCCTTCTGTCACATCGCCAATGTATGCCTCAGAAGACAGCCTGCTCTTGACAGAATACTGAAGCAGAATACTGCTTCAGTATTCTCAGCGGGTTTCTGCAGTCATCGGTGGAAAGGGGGTGTTTGGTTGGCAATCTTTAATCTTTAGTTAACTCTTGTTTTTATCTTATGGAACTAGCTCTAACAATCTCTGGTCAACCCCACCTGTTCTGAAAATAGACCTTAAGATATAAACTGAAGACCTATGACCTGTCTGGAGAGGTTTTGCTGTTCATGGACTATGATCAAGTCAGGACACTTCTTAAATGGCAAGTCTCGGACACTGAAAAGTGCTATGAGCTGAATTTCAACAAGAAGCTCTAGAGCAGGGGCCTCCAAATGTGGCAATGTTAAGATTTGTGGACTTCAACTCCCAGAATTCCTCAGCCAGCCATTTTGGAGTCCCCTGCTCTAGAGCTTCTTGTTGTTGCAGATGAAAGTCCGGAGCCACCAAAATATTTAACTTCCTTAAAAATGCCTACCCACCATCAATGTTCCCTGTAAAATTAGAAAACGGTGTGCGGCAGTTAAAAACTGCCACGCAGTGTTCTATTTTGATGTGCGTGGCCGCGCAGGCACGCAACCTCTGCCATTAGAAAATGTCGCACGGAAGTTAGAAACTTCCGCACGGCGTTCTCTCATTACGTGCGCGGCCACGCGGCTGCGCAGCTTAGAGGGAACAGTGCCCACCATTACTAGAGAGCTTTTCTTCAAGCTGTCTTTCCTGTCTCACCTGTACTCGTCGTACTGGATGAAGGGCAGATGACTTCTTGCGGGGAAGGGCTGGGGCAGACGTGCATCTGGCTGGAAGTGGTGTGTGTGGAGCAAGGTGCAGGGGTAACAGCCACATTATTCAAGTCTGTAGCCTGTTCACACAAGCTTGGCTTAGGATCCTGGGGAGGTGTAGAAGATAGTTCAGGCTCAGAAGCCTCCGGAGTTGGTGAGCTGTGAACCATCAAGCGCTTGTGCAATTTTTTTAGTGAGGGGGCCTCCTCATAATCAATGACACCGTCCATCTCCAGCTGCAAGAGCTTGGCGAGGCACTCAATACGCTGGAGGGAGAAGAACGCAAAGAACTGTGAGGAAAAAAGGTGTCTCCAGCCAGAATCCACGGGAAACATAGCTCACCTAGCAAGAAACATGGCCCCACCTCATCTGCACTCGACTCGTTTCTCCGTATCAGAGGAAGACGAGCTGCTCTTCCCCACAGAGGACCTCCGGAGCTTGCTACTATACAATATAGCAGCCCCAACCACCCTGTACCATCCCTGCCACCGCACTGCCTATTGCTTTCAGAGAGCACTCCTGGTGACTTGGCAGGTGAACCAATGGAGTCTTCGTGGAAACCACACGGAGGTCTTTGTTGGGAAAGCCTTCTCCTGGGAAATTTGCTCAACTTCCACATCTGCAGCCCGCAGCCCTTGCAGCCCTGTAGGTATTAGGCAGCTCCTGACAAGGTCCCTCCATGTGTCTAGATTTTTAAGATCAGCCGAGGCTGCCATTGCTTGTTTCTTGTCTCTTTAATAACCACCCTCTTCTACAAGTTTAACATAACCACCGCGCATCACTTTTGGGAGCCATTCTGGGGGTCTGGGCGAAGCCTGTGAGGAAAGACCTCCCCCAATAGCCACTTCTGTAATCTCAGACTTTACTTGCAATCACCACATGGTACGTTCCCCCATTTAAAACTCATTTCTGGGGTGAGGGGTGGGGGGAAACCACCACAATTTGACTCCCACTCTCAAATTGGGACTGATTTGCCTACCTGAAGCTTTCCCATTTCTTTGCTAATCGCAGGAACAGCTGGCACTTTCTTCACCGATGCTGCCGTTTCCTCATCAAAAAGACGCACAGTTATTTCCCCCTGTGTGTGTGTGTGGATAGGAAAATGTCACAAATCACTTCCTCTAAAACACATCCTACCAAAGGTCTGTCAAGAACAGGCAGAAACATGAGGAAGATTTTCTCCCTGGTCCATTTTTGGCCGGGCAATGATTTCCCGGCCCCAGCAAGCATCCTAGCATGGCTGCTATATTTTCACCAGGCCTGCCAAATGAACTTTGTTCCATTTACATTGTTTCTGGTTTTACAAAAATGCAGTTTTTTAGGAACACAATCTTTTTTTTTTTTAAGCCAGAAAGGTCTTCAAAATAAATTATTGTAGACCACATTTAAATAAATTTAATAAATTATTGTAGACCACATTAAAAATGTACATACTGAGCAAATTTACAGATTAAAATGCTATATTTAACATCTAGTTAAAATTCAGAAATCATGTTTACCAAGAATTTCATAATTTGCAACAACAATAAAGTTAAAAGAATAAACAAGAAATGATGCACCCTAAAACACAAGCTGTGCTGTATCGGCCTCCTATACATACAGTAATACATTATACGGTAACATGATTATCTCGAAGTAAAATGAACTAACTAATTCTAACCAAGAGTTATCTGGTCGGTCTTCCAGAAAAACTTAAGTGAACATCTATGTATCTGGTATCTGTGACATATTTTATAATAATAAAGCTTTAGAGGTAGTCCTCGGCTTATGACCACAATTGAGTCCACAATTTCTGTTGTAAAGTGAGACATTTGTTAAGTGAGTTTTGCTCCATTTTACGACTTTTCTTGCCACAGTTGTTAAGTGAAGCACTGCAGTTGATAAGTCAGTAAACCAGCTGTTAAGTGAATCTGGATTCCCCGTTGGCTTTGCTTGTCAGAAGGTCGCAAAAGGGGATCACACGACCTTTGGGACACAGCAACGGTCGTAAGCATGAACCAATTGCCAAGCCTATGAATTTTGATCACGTGAGCACAGGGATGCCACAAAGATCGCTACTGTGAAAAATGGTCATAAGTCACATTTTTTTCAATGCCGTTGTAACTTTGAACGGTCACTAAACGAACTGTTGTAAGTCGAGGACTACCTGTACTTGTGGCAGATACAAATAAGAAAAATTGCTGAACTGTTCAAGGAACGTCAGGCCATGCATTAGAAGGACTGAATGTCCAGTGACCTGAGGGACACAAGTCCTCATTATAGACATATTGTCTTACCTGTGCAATACCATTGTTTGCCATAGGAACACTTACCCAAGGCACAGGTGCATCTTCCTCCTTGGAGTCAATAGCTCCCATCTGTCCAGTGACTCTGTCTAATAGTTTGACCTGAGAGGAACAAGTTAGAGGACAGAAATGAATGGCTCTTTATCTACCAGTTCTTAGTAAGACATGGCAACTTACTCAAATTTCTTTTAAAACTAAAATTTTGAGAATACATCCACAGTCAGAATGCTTACATTTGCCAAAAGGTGAAGCGTCCAAATGATAAAATCACTCTGCATCTACTTTCTAACTCTCAACCCAAGCAACCATAATGAGAATCAAATTATGGGGAGCAATTATTTGATGTGGAAGATATATAGAGGCAAATAATTATTTGATAAAGCTTGTTTGTTTGTTTTAACTTGTGAAACTAGAATCATGGGAAATAGGGTGGCATACAAATTTAATTATAAATAAAGTAATAAAAATACTACTTCCCCAAAGAACAGAAAAGTAATTCTTCTTACAGAAACATGTTCCAGCTGATACAATACACTGCCATAAGATCACACATACCAACACGTGAGCATCCATCCATGGGTATCTGTCAGGGTCCAAATGACATATGCAATCTGACACCCATTAGAAAAGTGATGTCTTATATACTTGCATCAAATATTATGATACCAGTTGGTAATTGCAAAATTTGTATGATGATGTCATGATGGATATCCATTTTGATACTGTGGCTTGTAATGGACACCCAGTTTAGAAAAAAATGCTAAATTGTGTTCTTGTGAGGTCAAGATTATTCTAGGTTTGCATCCTCTCTAACATGTGGAATAGAGGAAGCTGGACCAGCTTGTGAGCCAGACTCTCCCTGGCTAGAAGAAGCAGAATTAGACAGTTGTCTAGTTTTCCGCTGCTATGCCTTTTTTAAGTGATGGGTACCCACCCTTTTGTCTGTGGTACAGGTAGTACGAGGTATACGGTGACGTGTCCAGGTCACGCGACGCTAATCCAATACAAGAGAAAAGTATTCAGAGAATGATTGAAAGGAATCACACAGAACTGCAAGACAATACTTCAAAATTAATTAATACAATTAATACAATTGAGAGAGTCCGGAAATATTTCACAAGGAGAGTCCTCCACTCCTCTGCTCGCAACAGAATACCTTATTCTACCAGACTTGAAATTTTGGGCTTAGAAAGCTTAGAGCTATGTCATCTTCGATCTGATCTAAATGTAGTTCACAAATCATCTGCCACAATGTCCTACCTGTCAATGAATAATTCAGCTTCTACTGCAACATTAGATTCAAACTCAATGTAAAGCGCTCGAAACTCGACTGCAGAAAATACGACTTCAGCAACAGAGTGATCAATGCCTGGAATGCACCACCTGACTCTGTGGTTTCTTCCCCAAACCCCAAAAACTTTAACCTTAGACTGTCTACTGTCGACCTCACCCCATTCCTAAGAGGTCTGTAAGGGGCGTGCACAAGCGCACCATCGTGCCTACTGTCCCTGTCTTACTGTTCTATTGTCCAAATTTACCTGTACCTACTTTGCTTTTGTTTATGTTTATATCATACCTACTATCTTGTACATATTTTGACAAAATAAATAAATAAATAAATAAATAAATAAATAAATAAATAAATAAATAAGTCAGATCTAACAGGGGGAGGGGGGTCTCCTTATTCAATGATAACAGCGCATTTAGCATGTATCCAATTATGGCATTGCAGATATGCTGCTAGTCAGAGGAAACAGTTCTGAGTCAGATCGACCGTCTTACTGTAGGACAGCTTAAAATATTTTAGTCTCTTTTGATGATAGCTTCAACAGTAAAAGATGAGGCATATCACTTTCCATTTGATATACAGGTAATCTTTGACCTACAACCACAGGAATTTCTGTTGCAAGTCGAGTTAGACTTAATTTTATGAAATTTTCCTGACAGCTGTGAAGCTAATCATGTGGCTGCGAACCAGCAATTGTTAAGCAAACCCAGCTTCTCCAAAATTGGCAAAAAGAAAAGTTGCAAATCATGATCTAATGACCACAGGACACTGCAACCAGTCGTAAATGCAAGCCTGTGATCACATGATCATGGGAATGGTGTGAGTATAGGTTGTAAGTTACTTTTTTCCAAGTTCATTGAAACTTTGAACCATCATTAATTGGACGGTCAAAAGTTGGGGATTAGCTGTACACAATTAATTGAAAATATAATGGACTTTCTCAGTAAGAAACTAAAATATTCGGGCCCGTCACTAAATGCAGCAGTGTTAATCTGGTATCACTGAGCAAGTGACATCACTAAAATATCACCATCTTCCACCTGCTGATTCCTACAAACCTTTTAAAGGTGAGTGTAAATAAAGGAGAACGTAAAGATAATAATTCTACAGATACATCTGTATACATTGTAGGGACAAATGCATACAAATTGTGAATTACAAATCCCAGCAGTCTCACTCAGTGTAGTAAGTGGTGAGGGATGGTGGGACTTATAGTTCAGCAAGCTCCGATGGGCCACAAGTTCCCGCCCGCAATAGAGAAGCAGGAAGACACGTTTGGTTTCAAGAGAAAGAGGGCTTTATGGATTAAAAGCCATCAATGTTGAATTATGCCTGAACAAAGAAGAAACTAGCAAACATTGTTAATATGGGCTGAGAGTGGACATGCACATCTTACATATGAATCAAAGTACTAAATGTATCTTTGTCTCCAAGAACCCAGCAGTGCTAAACATTTCCGGGTTTATCAGCCACCAAGTTATTATCAAAAACCAGCTAGATGTTAGGGATACAGTTCGGACATTCTCAAGTACATTGCCTCAAGTACGAACCAAGGATTGAGTGTTAGTAATAGGAACTCTTCTGGCCAGTCCATAAGGTGACCATTCAGCAATGGAACACCTCCCAAACGGTGTATTTGTTTGCTGGGCTCCAGAAGCTTCCAACTTCTCTAGACCTGCAAAACAGGCAAGGCAGAAGTTAAAAATCAGGGAGATGCAGTCATGAAAAGCTCCAAAATGGAAATGAAGTTCCAACTGCTCTGTAAAAGGTACCTTTAGGGCCTGGAGTAGTACGGCAGGACACACGACCATACTTCCCTGCTGACATAACACTCGTGCGGGGCTGGGACAGAGAGGGACAGGAAACAAAGTCAGTGCCCAACAGCCACCACAGATGAAAGCTCCTCCTCATAGGTTGAAACCTACTTAGCAACCCAACAACTACAAGTAGTCCTCGACTTATGACCACAGTTGAGCCCCAAATTTCCATTGCTAATTAAGTGAGACATTTGTTAAGTGGGTTTTGCCCCAATTTACGGTCTTTCCTACCACGTTTGTTAAAAGTGAATCACTGCACTTTTTAAGTTAGTAACAACGGTGGTGAACTTCCCCCATTGACTTTGCTTGTCAGGTGGTCTCAGAACAGAATCACGGCACACTGCAACCGTCATAAATATGAGTCAGTGGCCAAGCTTCTGAATTTTGATCACATGACCATGGGGATGCTGCCATGGTCGTAAGTGTGAAAAATGGTCATTGGTCACTTTTTTTCAGTGCTGTTGTAACTTTGAACAGTCACTAAACAAACTGTTGTAAGCCGAGGACTACCTATAGACAACAGGGTTAGGAGAAGGCCCAAGGTGTACATATGCAAGACAGGTGTCCTCCTGCATATCTAGGAATAACCGAGGGAAACCAAGAGATCTAATGTTGCTCACCTGCATATTGTTGCTCCTTACTGACAGTTTCCGAGCATCTTTCAGCGGGACCCGCTGGGCCAGGCTCACTTTGCCTGTGGCTCCACTTTGCCTGTGGCTCAAGCCTATGTTCAAAAGGATGCTTGCTTTTGCTGCTGGGTCTGGCGTGAACTCTTCCTCTGTCAGGATAAAAGATAAAGGAGTGCCACAAATTAGCTTGAGCTGAACTACAGATAGTCCTTGGGTTATGACCTACCGTATTTTTCGGACTATAAGACGCACCGGTGTATAAGACGCACCAAGATTAACGGACTTCCGGTTTGGAGCGCCATCGCGGACGTCCCTTTGTCGGACGCCTTTCCGATCCTCGTAAAAAGCCGCCAGAACAGCTGTCTGGCGGCTTTGAAATCTCTTCCCCGGGCAAAGGGGAGAGATGAGAGCCTGACAGGTGGGGTAGAGCCCCCCCAGCGCCCTAGAAGCCATCTAGGGGCGCGAAGGGAGAGCTCCCCATGCAGCCTGTCTCCAGCTCCGAGGATCAGGAAACCTCCGCTTTTGCGGAGCTAGATGTCGTGACCAGCCGCTGCTTCCAGAATGGGATTTACAATTACTTTTGAACTATAGAAGCAGACAGAGAGAAACAGGCGTGAGATGGGCAAGTATTGAAACCTCTTTTTTCTTTTTTTTTCAACTCCTGGGTAAGCTTTCACTTCGGCAAGGAAACAAAGGAAACAAAGTAACAATATGGCGATTGAGAAGTGAAAGTGACTTTCGTTTTCCCAGAGGCTTTTTTTTTTTTCTCTTATGGAAACTTTTAACTTGGAAAAATGGCTTTTTCTTTCTCTGTCTCCTAACCCTGGATTAAAGTTATAATTGAAAGATTTTTAATAATAAAAGACTACCTGGTTTTGAAACTGGAAAGAACTTTAATCAGACACCTGGCTTTTTTTTCTTTCTCCTTTCTCTTTTTTCTTTGTACTCTTTTGAAACACCATAATGGCTTCAAAATCTGGAAAGACTGTTTTGACTAAAAGAAATGACTATTCATCTGGATATATTTCTAAAATGCAACTTAACACTGAGCTAACACCTCCACAGCTTTTGACACCTGAAAATTTATTAAATAATTTAAAGATTATGAAACATGAACTTATTTTGGAATTTAACCAGAAAATAAGTGAGATAGACCATAAGATGCAGGCTGCTTTGAAGAATATGAATCAACAACTAAGATTTGATGTGTTAGAGGTTTGCAAAGGCTTAGCAACAAATATTGAAGTTTTGGCAGAACGTATTGAAACAAATAAACAAGCTTTGGCAACTTCGGTGAATTACATAGATAAAATCCAAAATGACATTGCAAATTTTGAAAAAGAGGTCTTAATGACTCAGTTCAGATCTATGGAAGTTGCTATAAGGATTAGAGGTTTGAAAGAAGGATTATATGAAAATTTAAAAGGCAGGATGGTTGACATATTGGATCAGGTGTCTGGAATTTCTAAAGCGGAATTGGCTACACAAATCGACAAAACATACAGAATCAACTTGTGGTACGCCAAACAAAAGCATCTACCAAGGGATATTGTCATATATTTTACCACAAGAGCTCTACGGAACAGAATTATACAAGCAACGTTTAACAATAATCTTATGGTGAATGGTCAGGAACTAAAGATTTGGAAAGAAATCCCCTCTAAAATGCTTAAAGCCAGGAAAAGCTATACTTTTTTGATTGATGAATTTAAGAGATTAAATTTACAATATAAATGGGAAGCACCAGTTGGAGTAACAGTGAAATTTTCTGGAAAAAGATACCGGCTCAACACGATAAAAAAAGCTACTGAATTTTATGTCAATGTTCTAAAGGCTGATATATCCAAGATTCCAGAAGAAGGGTGTATGAAAATAAAAGAGGAGGAGGAGGGGAAGCCACCTTCGATGGATCAAAAAGAAATAGACTCAAAAATCCAAAAGGAGTGCCTGAATCAGATAGCTGGGGAAGAGGAGATGGAGGTTTGGGAGCAGACGGGAGACGACTTGACAAATTTGAATTTATTGAACTATTAAAAGATGAACTATCAAGATACAAAACAATGTGATGTTGAAATATATTGGATGGATAGAGACTAATATGATTGTATTTTATCTTTTCCCTATCTAATGATTACTTATGCAATATTTAGTTAAGTTTTATATAATTTTGAGGTTATTCTTAATGTTGATAATATTAGATATATATAGTTTGTTGAAGATTTGTTTATTGTTTATTCTTCTTTTATTTTCTTTTTTTGTTTATTGAAGTTAGCGAATTAACTTAGAATATCATGATGAAATTTAATATTTGATGATTACTTATGTAACATTTAGTTAAGTTTTATCTTAGAGGTTATTTCTAATGTCAATAATATTAGTTTAAGATTTGTGTATTTTATATTTAGTTATTACTTATGTAACACTTACCTTGTATAAGATAGAGGACTGAAGGGAGGAGGTAGGAGGTTTGTTTGTTTGTAGTGTTAAAGAGTTTTCTCTTTCTTTCTTTCTTTTTTTTATTCTCTTTCTTTTTTTTTTCTCTCTCTTTTTTGTATCTTTACTATTGTATACAAATGCGATATATTAGTACTGTATAGTTTGGAGTTGAAGTTTTTTTTAAAAAATAGTGTTCTTTTTTTTCCTTTTTCCTTTTTCTTTTTATTAACAATTTAAACTTATTATTATGCCCTGTATTATCTCTGGGAAGTCCGGGGGGGGGAGGTGGGGAGGGAAGGGGGTGGGTCTGGGGGGGGGGAAATAAAAATGTTTGTACTTTGGATTTAATATTTTGTTACCACTTATGTAAGTTTGTACTAATAAAACTTTTTTGAGAAAAAAAAAAAAAAAAAAAAAGACGCACCAAGATTTCAAAGAGGTAAGTAAGAAAAAAAGTTTTTGTCCTCTCCGTTGCAAAAATGGGCCCGTTTTTCACCCATTTTTGCAAAAAACGGGGCAGGCAGAGGGTTTGGGAAGCCTGCAGAGTGTTTCTGGGGGCTGGGGAAAGGCAAAAACGCCCCCGTTTTTGCGAAAAAACAGTCCGTTTTTCTCCCATTTTTAAACAAGCCCTCAGGAGCACTCTGCAGGCCTCCCAAACCCTCTGCACACTCCATTTTTGCAAAAAACGGGCCCATTTTTTGCAAAAATGGGACACAGGGCGGGGATTCAGGAGGCCAAAAATGGCTGTATTCGGTGTATAAGATGCACCGACATTTCCACCCTCTTTTTGGGGGGGGACAGAGTGCGTCTTATACTCCGAAAAATAATTTGTATCACTTGCTCATTAAAGTGGTCATTAAGTAAAACAGCATGCGGCTGCACTTTTTTAGTGACAGCAGTCCTGGCAGCCCCAGTTGTGGTCGTTAGGCAAAAACCTCTTGCTTCTCCTTCCCCCTGCAGAGATAGGCAAGGAAAAAGGCAGATGGGGGGGGGGGGAGTTGAAATGGAGGCAGCTCGTGCAGAGCAGGAGAATGTGACCAAAGGACACTGCAATGGTTGTAAGTGCAGGCCAGTCTCCAAGCATCCAAATTTTGATCAGATGACCATAGAGACATTTGTAGCTTTGTCTATGGAGATTTTCAGTCATCCAGGTCATGGTTGTCCCAAAGGTGTTTTTTCAAGAGGCAACTGGACTTTCTGGTTTTTCTTTCTTTGAAGACGTTTCGCTTCTCATCCAAGAAGAGAGCTAAAGAAGCTTCTTGGATGAGAATTGAAATGTCTTCAAAGAAACCTCCAGAAAGTCAAGTTGCCTCTTGAAAAAGCACCTTTGGGACATTTTAGCTTTGAATGGTTGCTGAATAAATGGACATAACCAGAGGACTATCTCTAGTCTTATTTTATACCAGTTTTCCCTAAACAGGTACCATCCAGTACTTTGGAATCAAGGTCACACTGGAGGCAAATCAAAGGAGCTAAAATCATAGCACCTGAATGATACCAGGTCGGGAAAAGCTGGTCTCTATCAAGGAAAAGCAAGTGTTGCTTGGAACCTCAATACAGGTAGTTCTTGACGTACGCCCAAAATTTCTGTTGCTTAGCAAAACATTCTTAAGTGAGTTTTGCCCCATTTTACAACCTTTCTTGCCACAGTTGTTAAATGAAACATTGCAGTTTTTAAGATAGTAACATGGTTGTTAAGTGAATCACACTTCCCCATTGACTTTGCTTCTCAGAAGGTCGCAAAAGGTGATCACATGACCTTGGGACATTGCAATCTTCATAAATATGAGTCAGTTGCCAGGTGTCTGAATTTTGATCACATGACCCTGGGGATGCTGCAAGGTCGTAACTGTGAAAAACGGTCATAAGTCACTTTTCTCAGTGTCATTGTAACTTTGAACGGTCACTAAATGAACTATTGTAAGTCAAGGACTACCTATACCAGTGATGGCAAACCTATGGCACGCGTGCCGGAAGTGCCACATAGAGCCATCTCTCCGGGCACGCCAGCTATTGCCCGTTGCTCTTCCAGGTTTCGTCGCGCGCTGGCCAGCTGGTTTTCGCGCGTGCAGGTGCATCGAAAATAGGAAGAGCAGATGACCTGCACGCATGCACACGCCAGAAACCGGAAGCTCAGCTTCCCAGCATGCACATCCGCACCAGGGAACTGCTCTTCCAGTTTCCGGCACTCCCCCGCGCGTGCTACCGTTTCGGCACTCGGTGCCGAAAAGGTTCGCCAACACTGACCTATACCATCTTGAGATAATTTTGAGGAATGTTATTCCATATGAATGCTCTGTGTGATGAGCAAGTCAGATTTTTTTATATGGTGATAAAATGGGCTACAAAACAAGTGTCCAATGAAGGCAAGAACTGGGTCAAACCCATTGTTACTGAAAGATAAACAAACCAATACTGTTTGATCTACACCAGGGGTCGGGAACCTATGGCTCGCGAGCCAGATGTGGCTCTTTTGATGATTGCATATGGCTCGCAGATAAAACAAAATATTCTCACTTGTTTTAATTAAGGTTTTAAAACAATGTCGGGACATCTGGTCACCTTAAAACACCCACCCATGCCTTTCTCTCTGCAAGGCGGGCGCAGAGAGATGACGTCGCTGCTGTCGGCGCCCCACGCTGATTGGCTGTTGAAGGGTGAGCGGCGGCGGCAACAGCAGCAAGCCGGGAGCGCTCGCCCAGAATTGGAATCAGCGAGCAGCTGGGCATCGGGGCTCTTCCCCCGCCTTCTCCATCCTCCAGGGTCGCCACTGCGGGGGTTCCGTCTCTCCGGTGGTGCCTGCGTTGGAAGGGAAGGGGGGGAAAGAAAGGCAGCCTGCGGGGCTTGGCACGGCTGGGAGTTGCGAGGCGGCGTAGCAACCGGGCTGTTCCTCCGGGTGTGCTAAAGTGCTCCAGTTTTTTCTCTCTCACACACACATGCACAACCTTCCAACGACCGGGTCGGACTGGATCTCCCAGCACGACTTCCCAGTCGTTGGAAGGTTGTGCATGTGTGTGTGAGAGAGAAAAAACTCGAGCACTTTAGCACACCCGGAGGAACAGCCCGGTTGCTACGCCACCTCGCAACTCCCAGCCGTGCCAAGCCCCGCAGGCTGCCTTTCTTTCCCCCCCTTCCCTTCCAACGCAGGCACCACCGGAGAGACGGAACCCCCGCAGTGGCGACCCTGGAGGATGGAGAAGGCGGGGGAAGAGCCCCGATGCCCAGCTGCTCGCTGATTCCAATTCCAGGCGAGCGCTCCCGGCTTGCTGCCGCCGCCGCGCGTGAACGCGGTCCGCGGCGGGAAGCAAGTTCAAGCGACCCTCCGCCGCTGCCGGCCTGCAACCCGGCACCCCGTCCTGCGTGCCCCGCCCCGTACCCCGTATGGTGAGTGTTATAACAACATTATTTAAAAGAATAAATTCAGAGGCTTATTATACTGACATTTAGTTGAATTCACTTTTAAAATATATTATATGGCTCTCACTGAAATAAATTTCCAAATTTTTTGCTTTCATGGCTCTCTTAGTCAAAAAGGTTCCCGACCCCTGATCTACACTATCTGACTGATTTGCGCTCTGTCACTGATATTGATAGACATAGGAAGGGGGGCAAGTTTAGCTATACTCCAAAATAAAAAAAGAGAAGAGAATCTTCCCCATGGCTCTAGATCAGGGGTCTCAAACCCGCTCGCATCGCAGGCCATATCGTGACATATCGCAATGTTTTTTTGCCTTTGCGGAGCTGGGATGGGCGTGGCCTGTGCGGGCCGTATCCAGCCCGTGGGCCACCAGTTTGACAGACCAGGCATGCTCTAGAATTCAGTGGCGGCCAACCTTAAGCATACCATGCGCCAATTTTTTCACAGACGAGTTCAGATGCGCCATACAACTCAAGCATGTTTTTTACCTTCTTATTTTCATATTTGGGGTTGTAAAATAGGGATAGGGGTAGGATCTGCTTTGCTTAAGGGAGAAAAAGGAATAACTCAATCACGCAATTCAATTAATTAATTTACGCCATTTCAAAATTTGACAAACGTAATATATATTTAATCTTGAATCTGTCTTTCAATCACTCTCAATACAAAAACCACGCTAGTACACTCAATAAAACACTGCTTCAAACTCCACGCCACGATGGCTCACTCAGAACTGACTGACCATATCGAATGCTCGCCGCTCATTCGCACATGACTTCAAACACATGATGTGTTGCTAGTGTTTGCGATCGTTTGAGCAGGAACGCGCAATGGCAACACCGATAAAATATTCATACGTTTGTAAACCCACCTAAAGTAACATCTCACAAGTTCCATTCTAAGTTTCAGACACCAAGAAGTTGAACATTACCGAAGGCTGTACGAATTGAACTGAGATCACTTTGGTGTTGAAGATATTAAGATGGATTCAGTTATGACACGTATTTTAAAAAAATAAGTAGGCGCAAGGATGCAATGCACCACTTGTAATCATCCAATGCGCCACGTTTGGCACATGCGCCACGGTTTGGCCACCCCTGCTCTGGATCATAGAGAAGAAAGCAGTCACTCACCTTTCCCAGAGGTTCCTGTGATTTCCTTCCTGCCAACTGAGCTTCTGCTTAAGAACAAAAGCAACAGAAAGTTAACAAGCATCAGAACTGGTATGGCAATTCATAATGCGAGGAAAGGGAAGGCAAAGGTGGGAATTTTAAAAACTCTTTTTTCCTCTTTACTGAAAAGGTGAAAATGCCTTCCTCCTCTCTAAGGTGCAAAAAACACTCATTTAAAAACCTGCAATGAAAAACTAGGCAATTTAGAGTTACTCAACATTCATAGCTAGATTAAGCTACGCTGAGCCCAGCGTGGTAACTCAGTCATGAAGAAACCATATAGGTAGTCCTCGATTTGCGATCACAACTGGGACTAGAATTTCAGATTAAGTTGAGACAGTCATAAGGCACGCACGTGACCAGGCCTGATTTTACAATCATTTTTATAGCAATTGTTAGACGGATCACACCGTTGTAAGTCTGAATCCAGTCTCCCAAATGGGAATTTATTTTTTATTTTTTTGCTGGAAACTGGCAAAAAATATCACAAGTCATGATCACATGACCGCAGGACATTACAAACACTCCAAACTGTGAGCCGGTTGCTAAGTGCTCAAAATGGGGTAATGTGACTGTGGGAAGGGTACGCAGCGTGTCATTTTAGGATGGCCCAGAAGTGTTTTGCCAGCTGTAAAGTACAATGGCTGAGGCCACAGTAACTGCGAATGGTTATTAAGCGAACGGTCATAAGTTGAGGACTACCTGTAGCAAGCGGAACTACCAAGACTTTTGTAGTAAATAAAAGTCCACCCACCCACCCAAACCCCAACAAATCAAAAGGGAAAATCTGGCCCTATTCTCACCTTGGTGTTGACAGCTTGCCCCCAGCAACATTGCTCGGCTGTTTTGCCTCCAGACTGGACGCTGAACTGTCCCCTTCCACGGTCCCTGTGGGTTGGTTGGTCTTTGCCATCTCCACCTGACACAAATAACAAATGCTAGAGCCACAGGGCAGCAACTCCTTAGCGCAATTCCATTAGGTAGCAGGAAACCCAAGGCAAGCAAGAAAATGAGCAAGTAGATCATGATGTCTATGGAGATTCTTGGTCATCCAGGTCATGGTTGTCCCAAAGGTGCTTTTTTCCCCAAAAAAGCAACTGGACTTTCTTGTTTTTCTTTGAAGACATTTCGCTTCTTGTTCAAGCTGAAGAAGCTTCTTGGATGAAAAGCGAAATGTCTTCAAAGAAAAACAAGAAAGTCCAGTTGCTTTTTTTGGGGGGGGGAAGCACCTTTGGGACAAGAAGATCAAGACAACACACGGCAGACAGACAGGACTAAGGAAATAGAAACCTAGATATAAACATGGCAGTTCCTATAATAATGCCCAGAAGAAACATAGCATATTTGTGTGTGGCAACACAGGGTTGACACAAACACATACAAAGTATGAATAGGAATATGCGCATGTGATGGTGCATACATATAGATAGTCCTTGCTTAAGGACTGTTTGTTTAGTGAACTTTTGAAGTTACGACAGCTCTGTGAAAAAAGTGACTTACAAGTAGTCCTCACATTTATGACCAATACAGCTTCCCCACTGTTATGTGATTGCGATCTGGGCAGTTGGCAGTTGGCTTGCAGTCATGTTATCACCATTTGCGATCTTCCAGCCGGTTCGGGTGGCAAAGCCACTGGGGGAAGCCGGTAGGAGGTCGCAATTCAGTCACATGATGTCGAGCTTAGCAACTGTGGGTGGCCTGCTTAACTGTGGCAGAAAAAGGTCGTAAAACCGGGTGCAGTCATGTGACACCTCCCTTAACAAAGCCAAATACCATCAGAGGCAGATCAATCACAAATACCTTCTGAACAGCTGGCTTTACCAGAGGATGCCATAAGTGCACCAGGTGAGCAGAAAGGAGGGCACAACAGAGGAAATCTGTGAGGTTACTTGCCAGGCAACAGGGCAAACATTCTGATTAGCAATAGTTGGCTGCAGAGACTCGGTCACTTCTGTTCTCTTTGCTGGAAAGAGTGTCTAGCTGGTGTGTGGTCCCTTGTCTATGAATTTAATGCTTGAACTTTATAGACTTCTGGACTGGCTGACAACCTTCAGCCAGCTCTTCAACCACGGACCAATTTTGGGCAGCTCCTCTTTGGAAACACGGCTTGCAAGGCTTAACTGTGCACTCTTTTGACATTCTTGGCTATATATATATATATATATATATATATATATATATATATATATATATAGAGAGAGAGAGAGAGAGAGAGAGAGAGAGAGAGAGAGAGAGAGAGAGAGAGAGAGAGAGAGAGAGAGAGAGAGAGGGGGAGGGAGGGAGGGAGGGAGGGAGGGAGGGAGGGAGGGAGGGAGGGAGGGAGGGAGGGAGAGAGGGAGAGAGAGAGAGAGAGAGAGAGAGAGAGAGAGAGAGAGAGAGAGAGAGAGAGAGAGAGAGAGAGAGAGAAATAAAATAAAATAAAATAAAATAAAATAAAATAAAATAAAATAAAATAAAATAAATAAATAAAATAAAATAAAATAAAATAAAATAAAAAAATAAAAAAAATAAAATAATAATAAAATAAAATAAAATAAAATAAAATAATAAAATAAAATAATAAATAAAATAAAATAATAAAATAAAATAAAATAATAAATAAAATAAAATAATAAAATAAAATAAAAAATAATAAAATAATAAAAAATAATAAAATAAAATAAAATAATGAAATAAAATAATAAAATAATATAATAAAATAAAATAATAAATTAAATTAAAATAAATTAAAATGAAATAAAATTAAAAAAAATTAAATTTAAATTAAATTAAATTGAAATGAAATGAAATAATTATAAAATAAAAAAATAAAAAATAAAAAAATAAAAAACCAGAACAAAACAAACAAAATTGTAAGTAACCCTTTAAAGTCAAATTAAGGCTTCTAAAGATAGTCCTTGACTTATGACTGTTAGTCTGTTAGTTGTACTACAGAGCCTGATGCTGACATTCAACATCCTTACTTAAAAGGGTTTTTTTGTGTGTGTGCTGGTGTTTCCACGTGCAAAAGAAAATCAACTACCCACCCCGGGCTTCCAATTCTTGAGTGTGGTTGACAACGTTTTAAGTTGTTGAGTATTTAAGCCAAGGCTCAGAGACTGTGGCCGATCCATATCTGTGAAGGGACATGAAGAAGAAAAATCAAATGGATGATACAGCACCAGTGGTTTCAGAACAATTTTCCAATGCCTGTAAGCATGGTCTTCAAATATTTCAAAACCCCGGTTAATTGTATCATGAGAACTTCATGAATAAATCTTAAGACACTGTTTGACTGAAGCCTGTTTTCCCAAAAAGGGAAATCCAGATTAAGTCATACCTGTTGAAGCAGACGTAGAGATATGGGACATGCGAAAAGGGTTCGTGGTAGGAGCCTCTGTACCCAGGGAGCTATGGGCATTCTACAGAGAGAGAACACACATCCACATTCAATTTTTAAAAGAGAGTGCTTGGATACCGGGTACCTCTAGTATTTATTTATTAAACAAATTTATACAGGTAGTTCTCAACGTACAACCATTCATTTAGTGACCGTTCAAAGTTACAACACTGAAAACAGTGACTTGCAACCGATCCTCACACTTACAACCATTGCAGCATTCCCAGGGTCATATGATCAAAATTTGGATGCTTGGCGATCAGCATGTGTTTAGGACAGATGCGGCATCCTGAGATTATGTGATCGCCATTTGCAACTTTCCCAGCTGGCTTCTGACAAGCAAAGTCAATGGGGAAAGCCAGACTCACTTAACGACTGCATGATTCACTTAACAACTGCCATGGCTCATTTAACAAACCCTGGGCAAAAGAAGATCGCAAAATTGGATGTGACTCACTTAACCACCTTGCTTGCTTAACCCTGGTCTCAACTGTGATCATAAGGCAAAGACTGCCTGTATAAACACGGTGACTCTGAACAGTGTACAAAATTAAAAGTCCACAGTACAGAAACCGATTAACACACTCCCCCACAGTGGCAAAAAACACAATCAAACCAGCCACTTGATTGGTTCCGTGTCAACATGGGGTCCTAAGAATCTTGTGTTCAGGCTCTTCTGGAAAAGTAAAAGGAGGGGGCCAATCTTATCTCCAGGGAATATTCCACAGGAAGGGAGCCACCTCGGAATCCACAAAGAAAACAAAATATGCCTGCAGTTTGGATGGGCTGAATCCTTTCCCAGTAAACAGAATACTTATCTATTAATTTCATTTGTTATGTCCACTCACTCCAGTAGACTCTGGGAGGTTTACTAAATCCAATTACACAGCTGAAATATTTAAAAGCATCAAAAACATAAAACAAGACAGCCCAGACTAAAAACAATACAATAAAAACCTGACAAGGCTCCCACAAACATAATAACATTTTGGGAGATGGAAAGCTACAAAAATCAATTTAATAAATAAAATGAAAATAAAAACCAGTCTGGGAACAAAGCCAAGTTTTAAAGGCCGTCCTGAAGCCTGGTAGAGTGACTCCATTCACATCTCTCTGGGATGTTGTTCCAGAGGGCAGGGGCTGCAGCAGGGAAGGCATATTCCTTTGGTCCCATAAAGAGACAATGTTTAATAAAGGGGACTTGAAGTGTACCCACTCTGTGTGAAAATACTAGGCAGGCAAAATACCAGACAGACAATTGGAGATAGGCAGTCCCTCAGACAGCCAGGCCTGAATGCCATGAAGGGCTTTATAGGTAATAAACAATGCCTTGAATTGCACCTAAAACCAGTTACCGGTCTCCCTCGTTGCCTGGCAGCTAATAATTCCCTTCCCGCCTGCTGTGTCCTAGTGAAAAGCCTGTTACTGCTCATATCGCTGCATTTTGAACCAGCAAAGATAGTCTTGAAGGATAGCCCTGAGTAGAATGCACTGGAATAGTTCAATCCTAAGGTGAGCAGAGCTGGTGTATTGGTGAAAGCGCCGAGCTAGAAAACAGGAGACGATGAATTCTAGTCCCGCATTAGGCAAGTAAAGCCCAATGGGTGACCAGCCAAACCCACCTCACAGGGTTATTGTGGGGAAAATAGGAGGAGGAAAGAGTGTTAGGCATGAGTCACAGCCATTCCATCTTTTCAGAATTGAGCTAAAGTCAATCCTTCTCCATCCAGAGCCAAACAACCTCCAGACAGAACATCAATAGTTTCACTTGTGCAACCCAGGGTGGAAATATAAATAAGTGTGTGTGTGTGTGTGTGTGTGTGTGTGTGTGTGTGTGTGTGTGAGAGAGAGAGAGAGAGAGAGAGAGAGAGAGAGAGAGAGAGAGAGAGAGAGAGAGAGAGAGAGAGAGAGAGAGAGAGAGAGAGAGAGAGAGAGAGAGAGAGAGAGAGAGAGAATTCTAGAGTTATGTGTGCACATTATAACTGGGTTCATGCACATTATGCTATATTAAAAGAAAATTTGTTTGGGTTTAGCATTACATGTTATGAAAACCAAGCTGATGTTTTATCAATGATCATGACAATGTATGAACCTAATTAGGAATTCTTGCATTTGCACATTCATTCCCAACTGATATTGTGCTGGAACTAGAACTTTTACAAACATCCCACACCCAAAGGGGGAGAAAAAAAGGTAAGGTTAAGGTAATATATCACCAGATGATTATCCAAAAAGGTGCTTTTTCAAAAGGCAACTGAACTTTTGTTTTTCCTTGAAGATGTTTTGCTTCTCATCCAAGAAGCTTCTTCAGTTCTGAAGTCTTTTGAAATCAGAACTGAAGAAGCTTCTTGAATGTGAAATAAAATGTCTTCAATGAAAAACAAAGGAAGTCCAGTTGCCTTTTGAAAAAGCACTTTTGGGACAACCATGACCTGGATGACTGAGAATCTCCATTAGACATCTCCAGACGATGATTATCATATTTTCTCTGTTGAACCATAATGGCAATTAAGGGTTATCATTAGTCTTGAACTACTGCATAAAGAAACAAGAAGTGCCTGGCTGGATATCTCCACTGCTCCACTTTAACTCAGTAAACCAGAACACGCAAAACAAGTGAGCCCAGCAGAACGGAGACTTACCCCAATGCTGGTTAAGCATGCTCTCTTCCCTTTCAGAGGAACTCGCTGGGCTAGGCTGGGCTTGTGAGCTACACTCACCATCTGGTGAGTCAGCCCCGTGTTGGATAGTATGCTGGCAAGAGCTTCTGGGTCAGGCACAAACTCGACTGAGTTCTCTTCTGCAAAGAAAATTGGGATTTGCGTTAGCCACACAGTTAAAGAATTGTGTTTGGGAGGAAAAGGCCTCAAGCAATTCATTATACCAGATACCAAGAAGAGAGTCCCTAAAGTCTGCACCATTTTTCCCAAGCTGGACTCAAACGCAGAGTTAGAAAGAACTAGATTTTTAAAAAATCTTTCCTCTCCAATTGAAAACAGGCTCCACGTAAACCTCATAGCCTACAATAAGAGCTACATCATTCAAGTGTGCTCTGTCACAAACAGAAGGGGATCAAATCAAATCAAAGCTTTATTATGGTTAAAGAGCAGCAGAAAGGGAGATAATTTATCCATGCAAAAAAAAATCTAATTTCAAGACTGATCTGGATAATTTAAAGCAGTTGACACATAGCAGCAGTGGATTCATCCATAACACCAAGCCATATGTGAAGTTACCATTATCGATTAGTGTTAGTTACAAACCAGTCATTTTAAAAAAAACATCCTAGTACTGCATTATGTCCTGTTGAATCAAACTATTACCACCAATCATTTTTATGATTAACCACAATTCCACACAACCCAACAAGCCATGGATTATCAAATAAAGGAGCAAAGATCCTGAGGCCAGGCTGTTCTTGAAATATGCAGGTATGGTTTGGCACTGCAGAAGGACATCTGTGACTCACAAAACTTTGCAGAGGATGTAACTTCCATAATTCCCATCTGTTAGCAACAATGCCTGTGTCAGTGGGAGTTGAAATTTAATAATACCATCCCCTAACTTAAAAGTTACTAGTCCATCACATCCAAAGTTAGCTGCCTACAATGCCTAAGCAGGGAGCCAAAAGTCTATCAAGGGACGGCTCATTCAATCAAGTTAAAAATGATGTACAAAAACTGATCCATCTCAATAAATAAATAGACTTGCTTACCACCCATCTCACCTAGAGCCAACCCCGGATGGCTTACAAACATTAGAAGCCAATTTTAAAAATGCAGCAATAAATAGTAATAATTTACAATTAAAAGATGGGGAGAAAGGGAGCAGGATGCACATGAGAGTGAGGTGGGATCTTGTCTTAACCCATTAGCCACCTCCAGTGTGATGCGCTCCCATTGGGGCTCAGGCCAACTGGCAGAGCCAGGCCTTCAGGCCCTTACAGAAGGCCAGGAGGATGAATGTGGAACAATAATCTTTATATCTTTGCCATGAGACACATCACCTTTATTCCTACAACCGGAAGTGATTAACTGCATGTTTGATAAGGGTTCTCTGGTAGGGGTCTTGGCGGGTAACCCAGCTGCCAATTCCAGGACTGGATTGGAATGAGCCGATTTGCAAGTCCTCGCTTTGGAAGAACATGGCTGCAGAGAAAACAAGAGGATTAAACTCAGGCTGCTACTGTCTTCCTTATAAAAACATTCCCTAGTGGTAACCTAGTTATAGAAGAGCAGAGTCAGCCTGAAGTCAGGTTCCCCGCTCCCATATAGGTGGCCCTTCTACTCCGAGCACAGTATTTTATTTATTTATTTATTTATTTGATCATATTTGTATGCCGCCCAATTCCCAGAGGACTCTGGGCGGCTCACAATTGGGACAAATATGAATCAATACAGAAAAGAACATTTAAAAGCATGTTTAAAACTTTAAAAAGAAAAATTTTAAAGCATGTTTAAACATTTTAAAAGAAAATTTAAAAGCATGTTTAAAAATTTAAAAACAATCAATCACTACATTCATTCAGGGGCGACCTTACTAATTAGCTCTGTCGGGTCACTGGCCCCAAGCCTGCCAGAAAAGCCAGGTCTTAACGGCTTTCCTGAAGGCCAATAAGGTGGGGGTGGTACGAATCTCCGGCGGTAGCTGGTTCCAGAGAGCCGGGGCAGCAACAGAGAAGGCCCTCCCACGCGGCCCTGCCAGCCAACACTGTTTAGCTAACAGGACCCGAAGGAGCCCAACCCTGTTCGATCTCACCGGTCGTTGGGAGGTACAGTATCCTTCAGTGAACAACCAAGGCCCGAAACAGAACCGCAAAGGACAGTGTCCCAAGCACCATTTATTTAATTACATTTATAGCCCACCCCATTCCCCGCAGACTCTCATTCATCTATAACTATTGAGCAAATGTGTGTGTGTGTGTATATGTATCTATACACACACAAATGAAATTATTTTGTATAAATTTCTCATCTGGAAAAAAATCATATATCCAAAGCCATTAGCAATGTACAGTAACACTGTTATTAATAATGACTAAAGGTGTACAAAGCAGCATTATTTTGTTTAACACAGTCATCCCATTTCAAACGTTGGACAGAAACAGCAGCATGGCATTGAAAGAAAATCACTCTGCATGGAGGCCTCTGGGCAAACCATCAAGGCCAGCCATTTGCTTCATAAAAACATCACTGGTACATGCTTCCCTTTGGGGAGCTACATTGAAAGCTCAATTGAACCAAGGCACGCCTTCATAGCTTCATATCAGTTCTGACAGACAGGGAGATTATATGGTGGGAATCTGGGTCAGGCTATTCATAGGGAAGGTTGAGCCATTGTTTGAACCAATCCTGCCTGGACCCAGAATTCAAATTGGCAGATAATGAAGGGATTGGATTGAATTGCTTCTATGTGATCTCTCATAGGACTCCCTGGATTTCTAAGAAGCTCCAGGGAATGAAATGGCAAGACACACCTAGAGAACCACTGAAGAAAGATGAAGTAGAAACATGGGTAAGAGCCCATATTAGAACTTCATGCAAAACAGAGATGGGCTTCACATAATTTAACAACCGGTTTGCCCAGAATTAAAAATGTGAGAGCATGTATACGCTCGCTTCGCTCACTCATGCACCTTGCGCCCATGTGCACTGCGTCAAAAACACGGCGATTGTATAGGATGGGATAGCGCCAGGGTGGGTGGGCCCAGCCGCTGGCCGTAACTACCAGTTTGCCCAAATTGGCTGAATCCCACCCCTGATGCACACTGATTTAAGGCACCATTCTGTGCTGTTACCTGGGATGTTTCACCCAGAAATTAACAGGATTCTTAAGACTGTTAACTCATCTACCTAGCATTTAGGTCAATGCCTCTCCTGGTAGTTAAGGGTGTCCGGAAGGTGGTGTGCAATCAGGTCTATGAGATAGTCAATGAACCTTTGATGAGATGGTAATTACACTGCTACCTCCTCAAGAAGCCATCTCTCACCCAATGATGATAGACGTGTGTCCACACCTGTTTCTAGAGATGGCTGTTGAGAAGGCAGATTGCAATTTCCAGGTGCAATTTGAGGTGTTCATTTTGATCTGTAAAAGACTTTCAAGGCATAGAGCCTAGCTGAGGAATTGCCTTTCTCCCCACTCTTTCTGCCTAAATAAAGTCAGGCCCAATTTTTAAATCAGTTTCATCCGATAGGACTCGGATGATATGCCCTCTACGTTGTTGAACCTGCTCAGTAGAATAGTATCCCCATGAAAGTTTGAGTCCCAACCCTGCTGTCTTGAAGACCTGGCTTTTTATCCAGACCCTGGGTCAGAACAATATGTGCTTTCTGGAAGAACTGTGCATAAGTTGAATGGTACTTAGTGCTCTCAGAGCTTGCTAATTTTCTTGCAGACATTTGTAGATAAACAATATCTACATAATATGCAAAACAGACAAAACACCTCCCCACCAACAATCAGCACCCAGATAAGCATAGATTAACTCCAAGATTAACATCAGACCAACAATCAAGTAAATAAAACCCCAATCATGGAACTGCCAATCAAGCCAACAGCCCAATCGAAGAACCTCTAAGACCACCCCACCAACACTGACAGGTCAATCCACTAGAACAGATTATAAACTGAGAACAAGCCCCACTCCTTACCAGCACTGATGATATTACCTAATTTGGGTAATGAGATGTCTGCAAGAAAACTACCAAGCTCAGCGAGCAACAAGGATCCTTCATTTCAACCCTGGGTTACAAATATTCTCCTTTATTGTATATTAATTTTTGGGTTATCGCTTTTTGGGTTTTTTGGACTGGGCCAGTTTATAATACATACACTTCCCAGAACTGCTTTGAACAGGGCAGCCTTGTAGAATTGATTCAGAATGAAATATACAGACAAGTGCAGTACTGGGTTCCTACCGGTGCGCTCTCCGCCTTTCTTCGCCGCCGAGCCGAAGAAGCTGGCGGCGTTTGCGGCGGGGGCTTTCCCCGCCCGCTTTCCCGGGACGCCGGGATGCCGCCATTTGCGTTCTTCTGCACTCTGCGCAGAGTGCAGAAGAACGCAAATGGCGGCATCCCGGCGTCCCGGGAAAGCGGGCGGGGAAAGCCCCCGCCGCAAACGCCGCCAGCGTCTTCGGCTCGGCGGCGAAGAAAGGCGGAGAGCGCACCGGTAGGAACCCACTACTGGACAAGTGCCAAAACAAACAGAAGCAGAAACTTAAAAACCACACAGCCTAAGCCTAAGTCAAAAGTGAGTCCATCATGTTCACACCTGTGGCTGGCATTGTCTCCACTCCGGAGGCTGTCTTCTTTTGGAAAGCCGGGGGATCTTACTGCAGCTCAAAGTACCTGCAGCCAGCAAAATGTTTTCCTTCCAACCTGGTTTGTCAGGAGTCTTCGGAAAGGGCAACGATACTTGTTGGTTTTCCTTTCCTACTGAAGCCATTTAGGATCCTGTCTGCCTGGGTTTGCACCTACATCAAAAAAGCAAGAAAGCAAGCACTGTATCAATTACCAGGGTGGAATACAACGTGAGTAGTCCAGTATGCCTTCCCCCCCACCCCCCAGTCGTAGTTTCTCGTTTATTCGCTGTGCATTTTTGTTTACATCCACTGTCATTACCACTTGAGGGTCAATTACACTTCCCCTAATCCCAGCGTTTTTACGCCGAGTCCGCATAACAGATTAACAAACTAAAAGACCCGGATTGGCTTAGAGCTCGATGTTACAGTAGTAACCGATACTTCGAGAATTAAGGAGGAACTCGGTTAACTCAGTTAATGCTTTGTGGGAATAACCCACAAAACCCGCCGTGGCGTTTATATATGGCAAGACATAATCCTAGTTACCCCGACAAATAAATGCACCTCCTCGCCCCCCCATTCCCCTAACACCGAGGGGGACCGAAGTTTGCAACTAAAGGTGTCAGTGTAAAGTTTGACAACGGTGTAACAGTCTCGCTACAGCCCCGCCTTCTGCTCTACACCGTTTCCCGAGAGAGGGGGGAGCGGGGGCTTCTTAGGTAAACTCTGCTTATGCGTCGCCATCACCCCGGCCAGTTTCAGCCGGAGGGGGGGGGTTCACCCTTCTTCCCCGTGGCTCACCTGCTCCGGATCATCCCCTCCGCTAGCAAAGCGAGAGAGGCGCAGCCGCCGGCTCAGTTCATAAAGCAGCAGAAGGCGCCGATTGGTCCTTCCGAGAGATCACGTGGTCTGCCAGGAGGCGAGGCTAGAACGCTGAGGGGGGTGGGGTCTGGGGCGAGCAAAGACCGGAAGAGGACAAAGGGAGGCTGTTGAATGGCTAGAATTAAGCCACGAGAAAAGGGGGGGCGGGGCGATGCTCGCGAATACTGGAGTTGAGCCCAAAAGATGCTTCCCCCCCTAAAAAAAAAGGCAACTCAGAGAGCCTGGGGGGTGGAGGAGGATGCACTCCCAGATCCATCAGCTTTGAGGGGGTGGGGGTGGCATGATCAACAGGATGGACAGCTAACCCGCTCAAGAGGAAGAAGAGGCATGGCTGCCGTATGGCTGTAACAGGCTGACTCCCATCATGAACAGTTGTGCCCCCCCCCCCACACTTGATCCCGCCAGCCCGGAGAGTTGAGATGATTAGTAGCATGCATGCAGGAAGGAGTGGTTGGTAAAGACAACCATTAATTTTCCTGAGTGTTTTCTTTGGCTCTGGGCTTCCTGGATACTGATTTTGCGCTGTGATCCTTGTGTTTATCTTGTCAGCTTTTTTTGGACCTGGACTTGGATTTGCATCTTGATTTGGCCTTGCATCAGGGAATTTTCTTGGGGCGGGGGCATTTGCCTGAGAACTTATTGCTTTAATTTCCTGTGTGTGTGCTTGGACTTACTCACTAAACTGCTTGGGAGGGGAGTTTGTGACCTGGGGGATATTGGGGGATTTGGGGGGATATTGCTATAACAAGTAGAATTGTGCAATAGACATACTCCACTTGCACCTATTGCTGTGCGTGTGACTTGAATCAGAACATTTTCTGTGCAACTTTGTGAACTATTCAACTGAAAGAGATAGTTCTTCACTATTATGTCAAGCCATGGTTTTTTTAATTAATGGTTTATTAACTAATATTCAGTTGGTTAGGTTCACATGTGCAACCATTAGAAGCTAGGGCTTAGTCGTGCAATGCATGAATCAGGTCACAGAAAAGTTTTTAAATGGTAGAGAAAATTAATGTCCTTTTTGTGTTGCTTGACAAATCTAAGCGAAGTTGGTAGATGTTTTCAGCAGCCTCCTGGCTTTAACAAAATCAAACGGCACCAGAGCTTGGAGTTCTGCAGGAAAGAGTCATTGAATGTTGACATTCAAAACACACACACACACACACCCAAAAAAAAATAGGCAGCAGGACACTCTTCACATTAAATTTATTGGCTGGTTCAAAGCATACGTGGCCTATTCCACACACTGACCATGGGCATCACAAAACCAACATTATTCAGGAGAGATCAGGAAGCACCAGGAACAGAATGACTGCCACCCTCCATGTATCCTGCCTCTTCACCAGAATATGTACTGTAACGGACGGGTTGAGTTGTTACCTGGGCAAACTACTTCATCTTTCCCCAAGCTAGATATTTAATAAAGCAAGCCTAATTGCAAGGAAAGGTGTTCTGGAGAGCCAGTTGATGTGGATATCCAAGGGCAGGAACTGGGATCGACAGGATTAGCATAGCAGGAGTGGTGTAGAGATCCATTGGCATGGGAAGAGTTAGCACCAGGAATCTCTACTAGCTCTGCAAGGAAGATGGAAATGGACAGCTATCAAAAGCAGGAAATCAGTACCAAAGCCCATAAAGGATAAGCCGGGAGTTTTTCAAAAACCTCTCATTTATTTTTGGGGTAAAGGGGAGAAGGTGCAAAGTATCAGAATTCAAACTGGAGTTCTGTAATGTGCCAGAGCCATTTATAAGGAACCGATCACAGGAAATATTTAGGCCCCTCCACCCTGTACAGAAGTGAGTATTGTACGCTGCTGTCTACAAGGAAATGCACACTTGGGAAGCCAAGAAGTAAAGCTGAGTAAAACATGGCAACATCAAAGCATGTTGAAGCTGTTTTAATGCCATTCCTACCTTGCCAGAAATCTCAAGCTTGGAACCCATCCTGAGTCATGGAATAGCCACTTTCAAGCTTAAGTGTTTTGAAGCTGGCAAGATTTACGCATCTGTGCAAGGAAACAGTGCTGTTGTTTTCTCAAATTTTTAAGCCATCTTGCTTACTATCAAATGATGCTTTATTTTCCTAGTTAATTTGTAGGATTGGTTTGGCTACTGTAGGAAAAGGGGGAAATGCTGTGGTCCTCATGGGGAAAATTTCTTGTATTTTACAATTAAAGCCAACTTCAATAACGGTCTGATTTAATTTTGTGTAGATAGTATATAATAAAGTTTCAATTACACACAATGAATAAAATGCTAAACTGTCTGCTATAAAAAGCAAAAGTTGGAAGAAATAAATAAAAATGAGGTTCTGCCTGGACATAGGCTGATAATCCAGACTTAGGTCCATTAGATAGCATGACATTGTGTCATCTTCCTGTGTCATCTACTTGTTCTTTTCCTGTTTTGGAGTACTGTAGCTACTGAGACTTTAAAACTGTTCCTCAACAAGGGAAGGAGAAATATTGGTAAAAAGATAAAATAGCCAGAAAGTGTCCTAGTTTCCCGCAGAATCATTAAATTGGATTTGGCAGTTGGCAACTCTATGACCAGAGGCGTCTGTGCCTTAAGTCAGCAAGAAAATTACTGATCCTGAAGGTGTGCAGCAGGTAGCATATTTGAAGCAAGCTGTTGCAAACTGAACTTGTTGCAAAATGGGATCAGGGAAACACAATCTTGAAAGTTTCCTCCAATTCTTACAAGTAAACTTGAATAATACCATACTATGGTGCCCGTTCAATTTCTGATTTTAACAATAGAAGGACAGAAAAATTACAAAGTTGGCAGAGAGAAATAAGTTACAAAAGATCTTAAAGACTGGAACTAAAAGCTTCTGGAGTAGTACAGAAGACGACAGGAAAAGCTATCTCAATAGCACTGAGGTTCTCAACTATTATTGGGCAAATATTTTGAAGACTTGTGAGCTTCTGTTAAGTTTTTTTTACCAAGCTACATACTTTATTGCCTGTAGCTCAAAAATGAGGAGGAGCAAGATGTATGAGACATAGACATAATTACCAACAATAATATAAGAGGATTAGCCATGATTTTGGATGATAGAAAAGACAGGATAGGACAGCCATGAAGTAAAATGGTTTAAAGCACTATCACAATATTCTAACTAACCCTTCGAGTTATAAATAATAATGAGGTTATTGTGCCAGAAAAAGTTCCCAAAGCAATAATAGAGACAATAATAGAGGTATTAAAATTGGTATTACTGGACTGAGGATAAAAGCGCTGATCTTATTTCCACATGTACAATTTTGGGTGCTCAATTGGACATTCTTTTCAGAAATACAGATGCTTAGTTCCCAGCTGCTTGCTTCCCCTTTCAATTGTGAAAAAACTTACTTCAATATTTTTTGCAATTAAATTAAGGTGGTCTGATTCAATATGATTGGCTGATTCTAAGACATAGCTGCTGCCAGTTAAGCTACCTGCAACTTAATTTGTACATATTAAGCAATAGTAAGATGCGCACACTAAAGATCAATAGAAGTTAGCAACCCTAAGTGGTATTGATTAGCTATATCCCAAATATAGATTGATTCTGTAAATTCCTTCTAAATCAGCAGCAGATACTTCCTGGAAATCAAGGTATCAGTCTTCCAAGTAGCTGTCCTGCATTCTTTAGCTCCTGCATAGACTATCATGGGAATAATGCAAATAAAAGCAGAGAAAATAATCCTACTTAAAAATTAGGTGAAGATGCAGCTATCACCATCCATTTGATGCATCAGTCATGGTGAAATTAATAGGAAAGCTATAACCTTAAGTCCATCAACAAACTTCCTTTGGGCTAATGTATGTATGTATGACCCACAGGTTAAGGAATCTCAACTGAAAGCTACAAGCATCTCTTTCTTCAGATAAACGTCTTATGTTCAAGCTTATGGAAGAAACTAAGTGGAAATGGATTTCCCCACCATGTCCCTTCTGGGCCACCTTACGTTACTGATGTCCCCATTTAAGTCTTTGGTACTTGGTCTGCTATACAGCACTTTCTCTAACAAGTCCTTTTGCAAATCCTCTTTCATATGAATTATTGTAAGAATTACTGTGTGGATTTGGAAGTATGATTTATGAGGTGAGAAAGCATTATGGGTGTTCCTATATTGTATTTGAAAACCTTATTCGTACCATATTGGCTTCCATTTAACGGTAATGTATTCTGCTTTCATTGTGTGCATAAGTACTGAGAACTCACTCAAGGGTTCAAAAAGTTAGTAGAGAAGAGATTCCAGGCAAGTGTTCCCTTGCTCTCTGACCTTCTGCTTGTTCCCCTCCTTAAGAGGGCCAGGTCCCAGCCTTCATAGCAATGTTTTAAGAAACAGGTATATTCATGAGAAGTAATGGGTAAGAAAATCTGGCAACTCCAAAGATGTCACGACACCAAAGGAAGCAGCAAAACAAAAGAACCCGACAAGCAACAGGGAAAGGATGACCAGCTGATCTAGTAGACCAGTCACCTTTTGGCTCTGGTTGAAAGGGAAAATGGAGGAGGAGGTGTGGATTGGAATCTGGTCTGAAGTAATCTGGAATAACCAGTCAAGATATTGACATGCAAACTGGCACCTGCAACCAGGTGTAAAGAGTTCTTTACCCAGCATATATAGAGCTACACATAGACTAAGGCACATGGACCACAAGCAAACACAATAGATAGAAGTGGAAAGTAGCTTAAGACTGACAGTGCAACTCCTCTGCATTTCAAATCTGTTTTGAATTAGATAAGTTAGTTTTTATCAGAGGTGAGTTACCCCTTTGGCCACCAAGAGGCAGCACTCAATGCTCCTTTGCATCATAGGAAGTTGAGGGGGAGGGTCTTTTGTTTTTTTTTCAATATGACTATTTTGATCATTTCCCTGGTCTTTTCATCTCTCGGAATCAGAGGTCTTCAAACTTGGCAACTTTAAGACTTGTGGACTTCAACTCCCAGAATTCTCCAGCCAGCACTGGGAGTTGAAGCCCACAAGTCTTAAATTTGCCAAGTTTGGGGACCCCCATTCAATATGGTGGGAAACTGGGCTGTCCACTGTAAGCAATCCATGATCTGAAATGCTTCTATGTGGCGGAGGTTACCTAACCTCAACTAAGCAATTTAAACCTGATATTAAAGTAACTTCTATTAGAGCCAGATTCCAAGAATTTCCGTAAGCTCTAGCATTTACTGATTTTCAAGGAAAGAATTAACATCCCTACTGGACCATTAATGAGGTTTAAGAAATCAAGAATAAATAATGATGGGGGGGGGAATCACAGGAGAAAGCATAATCATAGAGACTACTTCAGCTGCTATCTTACTGAAAAAGTCATCAAGGTTAAGTGATATTTTCTGTTTCAGAAATTCCTATCTCCAAAGACAAGTATAATCACTCCAACCTATGGTCCATGTGTACATTATAAGGAGCTCAAGCACCATTTTATGACTCCCTTGCACCGTATGATTTGGTATCGTAGCAATTCAAATCAAGCAAAGATGGCACTTCGAGCCAAAAGAACGCTTTCAAAAATTAGCTTCATCTAATTTAATTTAATTTAATTTAATTTAATTTACGGTAATTTATTGTTCTTATAGGCCGCCCAATCCCGTAGGACTCAGGGCGGCGTACAACAGAAAAAGAACAATATACAATAAATTATTGTATATTATTCTATTATTCTATAATTGCCCTGCATTCTCTGTCCCTTTAGTTAAAATAATATAAAATAATAAATAAATAAAATAAATAAATAAATAAATAAAATAAAAAATAAAAAAAATAAAAATAAGTATCATCCCCACCCATTAAAAAGTTGGCTGGTCTTGGTCTGAGAGAACTGGAGGGATGAACCAAACATCCACAGAGAAGCATCTCCCTGAAGTTCCTGTCTTTCTGGAATAAATCTGGAGAAATTAAAAGACAAGTCTTCTTGCTTATCAAGATGACTCCTGAGTTTCAGGTAGAAAGCCGCCATGGTAGCTTTCTTCCTTCCAGGAAGATAGAGAATGTACAGAAATATGAAAATAAAACTTGAAAAAGAAAAGCAAGAATAGTTGAGTAAACATCAACTTGTTTACTTAAAGATGGAAGGTGAGGGGGGGAAACCCATGTAGATTCTCTTTGGTACAAGAGAAGCAGAGAGAGAGAAAAATCTGTCTTTCAAGAATCTGTTAATATAACTTTAACAGTTCCTGTAGTCTTTGTGGGCTCTGCTTCCTGCCCTGGCCTATCTTCAGGGATGACAAGAATGGAGTTATAGTAGCAGAAATGCAATGGTTACCAATACTCCATCTGAAAAGATGACATCTGGGATATCAAGGCAAGGTAAGAGGAAAGAAAAGACGAGCCCTCAGATTGTTGGAAAGAAAAGACATGTGAATAGCAATAGCAATAGCATTTAGACTTATATACCACTTCATAGTGCTTTCCAGCCCTCTCTAAGTGGTTTACAGAGTTCAGCATATTGCCCCCAACAATCTGGGTCCTCATTTTACCCACCTCGGAAGGATGGAAGGCTGAGTCAACCTTGAGCCGGTGAGATTTGAACAGCTGAACTGCTGAACTGCAGTGCTGCACTTTAACCACTGCACCACCTCGGCTCTGAAAGATGTTGATCTCAGAAAAGAAAGATGGATGTGATTAAAAATGGACAGACTGGCAAGAAGTGGTTACCTCTTATGACAAGGGTTCCCAACTGGGAGTGCGAGACGATATTCCAGGCCAGGGGGTGCAAAAACTTGGGTTTAGAAGTTTCAATATTATAGTGTATATGCATAATTATATGCATATAATTATTTATTTTTGTAAGGGGTGCAAGAATATATCAGAAGCATTCTAGGGGTGTTGGGAAAGAGAAAGGGGTGTATAGAAAAGGTTGGGAGCACCTGTCTTATGAGAAGCCACAGATGCCATAAAGGAAAGAGAGGCAGTATTCTGAGAGCCATAAGTAGGCAAGGACATGATGTGATCAGGATCAGAATCAGAATAGAGCTGGAAGGGACCTTGGAGGTCTTCTAGTCCAGCCCCCTGCTCAAGCAGGAGATCCAATACCATTTCAGACAAGTGACTGTCCAGTCTCTTCTTAAGAAGAAGACTGTCCAGTCTTTTTTCTGACCCTATGACAATAGGGTCAGAAGGTAAAGTAGGACTATAGCCTTTTAAGGTGTATTGCAATTTGGGATTATATTAAATCAAATGGAAGATATACTGCTCCCATTTTGGCCGTTTGGCACCCAACTGAAATTGCATTCACGCAGTCCCTGGGGTTCACAAAACCATAGACAAGGGATTCAGGAGCTGCACTGAGATCTTGGTGACCACTTCTGCTAAACGGGAGCCTTGGATGCCTTTCACACATGATGGAATCGCTGCTTATTAAGGCCATGAGTCAGCACCAGTGGAAGTAGGCAATTTTTTTTGCTTTTTTTTTGTTCTGCCGTTTGTTTGACCCTTGTGAATTAAAGGCAATTGTTTGATGTTTTTCAGATTTCTAGAACTGCTCATCTGCTTTCTTTGCCTGCACAACTAGGGTGGGTTCTACTTACCTTCCCTACCAGTTCGCATCACATCGGAAATGACCCTCTGCACATGCGCAGAGGCCTCTGCTTTCAAGGACCGGTTCGGGGGCGTGGCCAGCCAGCCATCGCTACTGGTTCTGTGAGTGGTGGTAAACTTCCACCACCGGTACGGGAGAACCGGTCCAAACCGGCAGCAACCCACCACTGTGCACAACCCTTAATTATATGCCATGCAGATGAAGGGGAATTCCATGGTGATCTCAACCTGTTCTGGTCCTTTCTCCCAGAAAGAGAGCAGGAAAAAAGTTGCTTATCGGACAGAGGAGCACTAAAGAGCTGAAGAGGCAAATGTTCTCCTGCCTGTGACTCGCAATTTCAAGTGTTAAGATAGCTTTCTAGCTTCACTTATGTCTTAGAAGGCAAAGTTGACATCACTTTTAAAAGTGAAGTAAAAATCATATTTGAGTGGAAGGAAGTCAAACGGTTAACAAAGGCTTGAGGCTTCTCAGTAAACACCCACTGGATCAGTTTCTTAAAATTACCACTAGCACCCTTCAGTATTAGGAAACAACGCACTAACGGTCAAAAGGCTTATTTTGGAGATTTTTTTTTAAGATTCCCTTATAGAATTTGCTTTAAACAATAAAAGACAATTAATCATCTGTTTTATAGACTTCGTTTGGGAGCTTGTTTGAGAAGATCTGAAGTAGTATTCTCCATTTACACTCCCTTGATGCATTTAATTAATTCTCACAACCCCAGCCAGCATTGTGCTGCTTCGGAATTATGAGACTTAGAGTCAACACAATCTGGAGACCACCAGATTGGGGCTTGACAACTGAGGAAATCAACTAAATGGTTACCATTTAATGTTTAAAATGCTTTAGTTGCATTACCTTGTCAACCTTAAAATAGCCCTATAAAGTTGGCCAGTCCTATTCTCCCTTTCAGTACCGATGACCTGAAGCTAACTATGCACCTTCTCAAAGTAAGTTCACAGAAGTGAGAACTGATCAGGAAGCCAAGCCTATCGCACCTGGATAAAGCAAATTCCTATCATGATTCTCTTGGGAATCTTTGTAAACTATGAGGGGTGTCTGTGGCCCTAAGATTCAACAAGAGCAGTAAAACAAGGTTATGAGCAAGCTCCTGGCCTCCTTTGGTGTGTCCAAGTTGGTGTGCTTAGTGGGCCTTGCAAGTTGTCAGAGCTTGCCAACCTGCAGCCATCTAAGTATTTGGCAGTGGTAGGGAACCTGGGACCTTCCAATTACTGCTAACTACAAGTCCCAGCAACACTCTGTATGACTTAGGAGGCTGGGAGTTTTAATTCCACAACAGCTGGAAGGCCACAGCCTTCAGATTCAATCTAAACATAGATGGCAAATTGGTTCCTAGGGTGGACTGGCTTTGTGAGTGGTACTTTACAGGAAGGCAGCTTGGTTTTGGGGGGTACTGGTTGGAGAAGGGCTCTTTGCGGGGAAAGATGAGAAGGAATGTGATACGAAGAGGTAGGAGGTGGTGGAAGAAAAGAGCAGGGGGAAGCCATCTCCACTCCCAAGACCATTGGTGGTTATTGCTGGGACTACCACCAGGCTGTGAACAGAGTACGGTCCGAAGGGCAGAGAGGGCTGGCTCAGGAAGCCCGGAACAGTGTGGGAAGGCTGCCTGTGGTAAGAGGTATCATCAACATCAACATCGTAAATAAGGCCAGTGTGGCTTAGTGAGGGAAGAGGGGATCTGCGACTGGGACTTTTGCAAAGAGGTGAGCTTAGTGCCTCTCTCAGTGGCCCAGGGGACCATGCTGGGGTGGCCAGCTTCACTTCTCTATCTCGGCTCTCTGCTCCTTCCTTGATTCGGTCACCACCTGCAGGGAGAGAAAAGGCCAAGCCGTGAGAGCAGCACAAGGCAATCCTTCCCCAACCTGGTGCCCCTCAGAAATTTTATGAAGTCAGATTTCTTTTGGTTGACTGAAATAACAACAAAACTCTAATTAGGCCTCTGGACTTCTTTGCTTTGCCCTAGGCCAGGGGTCTGCAACCTGCGGCTCCGGAGCCGCATGCGGCTCTTTGGGCCCTCTGCTGTGGCTTCCTGTCAGGTGATCCCATCACTGACTGGCCCTGGCCCTCCCTTCCCAGTCACTCCTTGCCTAGCCTGAGAAGGTAAGGGCAACAGCGGGGGATGGAGAAGCAACTGGGGCTGGTTCACCGGTGCCTCATTCTTGCTGGAGCTTCTTCCAGCCCTCGTTGATGCTGGGAGTGCCTCGGTCGCTTGGGGAGATGCGCAACCTGCTCTCCGCCCCGAGACACTGGCCCGACCCAGCCGTGACTGACGCCGGCCTCACTATCGTGAGGGCTGGCAGGGTGGGAATAGGATCTGGGAGGAGGGGACGACAGAAAGGGGGACGGGCCCGCAGCAGCCAGCTGCGGCTTTAAAACATGCATGGGGAACTTTTGCCACCCGGCGGATGCTTTTCAATTAACGCTGTGTGTGTGTATGTATCTCTGTATCTCTCTCTGTCTCTGTGTCTCTTCTCTCTCGAAAACTCGGCGAGAGACACTCCTCCTCCTCCCCCTCCTTCTCCTCTCGCGATCCCCTGGCCGGCTGTGGTGGGGCTGGGAGGGTGCACAGAAACTGGGACATCCTCCTCAAGCAAGTGCCAACCCACCCTGTGTGCACCTTTTCTGCACTTTCGCCGAGCCCGGCCGCTCGCTTGAGGAGGGTCTTCCTGCTCATACGCACCCTCCCAGCCTCACCACAGCCGGCAAGGGGGTCACGAGAAGGGAAGGAGTGGGAGGAGGAGGAGGGTCGCTGGAGCCTTAGTGCAGGAGTGAAGTGGCCCTGTAAATGCCTTCGTGCAACATTTGTGCTCAAGGCAGCCTTTGCCTCCTGCCGCTTGGGGCTGGAGCTTGCGCCCGCTGCGCTCGGCCGAAGAGCTACTGGGGGGGGAAGGGGACATGGCAAGGTGATGGCTGGAGCCTTAGTGCAGGAGTGAAGCGGCCCTATATTTGCCTTCAGGCCACATTTGGCTCAAGGCAGCCCTCGTCTCCTGCCGCTTTGGGCTCGGAGCTGTAAGCCGCACCCTGTTGCTAGGGGCGAGTGGGACAGGGTCGCATTGTGGCTCCATATCGTAATGGGCTCCAGGAGGAGGAGGGGACACCATCTCCCCCAATGTGAAGCACGCTAAAGTTCACTATGCTGCGCAAGGCACTGCGAGAGTGCCTCATGGCCTGCTCAACGCCTCATATCAGAATCAGAGAGGGAGGGAGAGAGAGAGGGAGGGAGAGAGACATACAGAGAGAGAGGGGGGGACAGAGAGGGACAGAGAGAGGGGGGAGAGACATAGACACAGAGAGAGAGATACAGAGAGGGGGAGAGATACACACACAGAGAGATAGAGAAGGGGGAGAGAGGGGGAAGAGACAGAGAGATACACAGAGAGATAGAGAGAGGGAGGGGGAGAGAGGGGGGAATCAAAGGTTTTTGTGGCTCCCGGTGTTTTTAACAATCAGTTGTCTGCCCTAATGACCGGCTGGGTAGGCGTGGCTAGGGGGTCATGTGACTGGGTGGGAGTGAATGAGTGACATCGATTTGGCCACGCCCACCCAGGTTTTGTGGCTCCCAATGTTTTCCTTTCTTTGGGAAATGGGTCCAAATGGCTATTTGAGTGTTTAAGGTTGCAGACCCCTGCCCTAGGCTTAGGTCCAATCCCCACAACTTAAAAATCACACCTCTGCCCCGAGTTCCTCTTTCACACAAATCTCCAGTATGAACAGGTCATTGACTTGCCTCTCCATCCTGAGTCTCAATGGTTTTGATCAGGACCGTCTTCCGGGTGTGGCTCTCTACACTTGGATCCGGCTCTGAAACTATGGGAGGAGGGAGGTTTGAGAGAGAAAAGGCTCAGCATTCAAGGCCCCTCACTCTTCCCCATCCAGGGTCATGCAGGGGACTGAGGACTACAACTCCCAAACACCCAGCAGCTCAGCTATCTTCTTTCACTCAGGCGCCCGTCATGAAAGACCTCTGGCTACCAGCTGGGAAAAATTAGGGGAAAAAAGGAAAGTGGAGGGTGGGGTGGGAAACGAAGGAGCCTTGGGGTTCCCCCCCCCCAAAAAAAAGACACTGAGGCTAAGGTATGATTGCCTGCCCAACTTGAGATAAGGGAACCTCCAAAACCGAGCTTGTTCCCATCGAGCCAAAATGCTCCCCTCAAGTTATTGCTCAGTAGAAACAAAGTGTGTGCAAAATATGGCCAAAGAGATGCTTGGGTCCAACCAGAATATTGCTGACATCTATGCCACTGCTACCATCTCTTTCGGAAACCCGTCACTTTGTCAAAGAACACAAAGCATGCGGGTGCATTGAGGACCCATGCTGGCTATTGGCTCACCTGCAGTTCTGATGCTGAAAGATGCCATGGATTGGACAGGTACTGCAATCCTGCAGGGAACATACAGGCCATTACAGTGAGCATTACGGAAACTTCTACAAGTTAATTTCCAAACTTTTCCTTTTAAATGGCTTTTCTGCATCCCTCCTAGAAAAGGAGGAGGTCGCTTTCCTCCTCACATACTCCTATAAAATTTTGTTCAGAACTAGGTGAAAATAAGGACTATCTTTCCCAATGTTGTAGCTGTAACCAAGACAGCTGTAGATACGTAAGTCCTTGTCTGCCCAAAAGCAATTTACATTTTCCAGTGTTTTGTGTGTCTTACCATGCTGCCTGCAGTAGCCACTCAGAGGTGGTACCCATGACATTCAAAATGTGCCCATGAATCTAAAAGATGAGCAGGGAGGATCTGACCACTGTTGACCTACCTACTTTCCTCTCCTTCCAACAGTTTGCGGTAAGTCGCAATTTCAATGTCAAGGGCCATCTTGACATTCAGCAGGTCCTGGTACTCCCGGAGGTGCCGAGCCATCTCTTCCTTCATGTGCTGGATCTCCTGCTCCAGCCGCCCCACTGTCTCTTGGTAGGAGCCCACATCAGCCCCATATTGATCCTCAAGATCTCGCATCTGCCTCATCAAGGCTTCATTCTAGCAAGATGAAGAGCAAGCAGCACCAAGACCAAAGTCCATGAAATGGATACGCAAACCACTGACACACCCCCCAAAAAATCTCTCTCATTCACAAGCAATTAAGGTGATCCTGAGGTTGCAGAGCTAACTTCTGGCTTCAACAGACTTTAAAAACAGCTGAGTCCAGATAGCTTGATAGCACTCAATGCAGCTTCTCTTCATTTTATTGTATTTATTGCATTTACAATCTGCCTTTCCATCATAAATGGTGCTCAAGGCTACTGACAACCAAATACAAAAATTTGATTAAAATAGAACTGAATTTTAAAAATGAACAGCAGCTATTTAGCCATACCTGTTTCAGTTACTGACAAATCATCCTAAGGCCCCCAAAACTCCCCGAACAAGGTCTTTGCCACCACAAGGAAGTTGCAGAAAACAGAGTCAATTTATTTATTATTATTTATTGGTGAGATTTATATACCGCCTCATAGTGCAAGCACTCTCTAAGTGGTTTACACCATTAAGCAATATATATATATATATATATATATATATATATATATATATATATATATATATATGTATGTATGTATGTATGTATGTATGTATGTATGTATGTATGTATGTATGTATGTATGTATATACATACATACATATACATATATACATATATACATCATATATACATATATACACACATACATACACACACACACACACACACACACACACACACACACACACACACACACACACACACACACACACACACACACATATATATATATATATATATATATATATATATATATCCCCCAACAATCTGGGTCCTCATTTTACCTACCTCGGAAGGATGGAAGGCTGAGTCAACCCTGAGCCGGTGAGATTTGAACAGCTGAACTGCTGATCACAGTCAGCTAAAGTGGCCTGCAGTACTGCACTCTTAACTGCTGCGCCACCTCCGCTCAATGTATCAATGAATCAATGTAGTGATTCTAGAGCCTGGGAGGAGCCATCATCAAGAAGGCCCTTTTTGTATTCCTGTCAAACTTGCTCCAGTGAGGATAAAGCAGAGACAAAGTGTTTTCTACCTGAAGATCTTAAAACCTAAGCAGGCTCAGGTGAAGGAAGGTGGCTTCTCAAAATCCTAGATACTATATTTGTTTGTTTGTTTGTTTGTTTGTTTATTTATTTATGTCAAGTACGTGTTGGTAATATACATAGCTATAACATTGTTTATATATATAAGATGGGTACTGATAAGAGGGAACATTAGGACAGGGACGGTAGGCACGCTGGTGCACTTATGCATTATTATGTATTATTATTATATATTATTATGTATTATTATTATTATATTATTATTATATATTATTATGTATGTATTATCATACAGGGTTTTTGCTGGTCATAGCCAGAGTCTGCAAATGGCCTAAGTAGCCAATGAAGTTGTCATAATTTGATTGCTGTAACCTGTAATCAATCTTTCCTTTGGGATTTCACCATGCAGAGAAGGGCATGGGGAAGATAAGACAGCATTGTCAGCTGACCTGTGACCTTCCCTCTCTTGTCCTTCGACCTATGCCACCCATCTGCTACTGACCCAGGTTGAGAGCAGGGGGAGTGTTTTACTCACTGTTCCTTTGAGTCCATCCACCTCACAGGTCAGGGACTGGATCTGACGGCGAGATTCATTCATCTCGTGTTTGGCCTGACGAAGGGCCTCGTGATTCCGATTGGCTGCATCTGACAGGTCAGCAAACTGCAAAGAACAGCAATAGCAATAGCACTTAGACTTATATACCACTCTACAGTGTTTTACAGCCCTCTCTAAGTGGCTTACGGAGTCAGCCTATTGCCCCTAACGATCTAGGTCTTCATTTTACCGACCTCAGAAGTAAGGAAGGCTGAGTGAACCTTGAACCGGTGAGAATCCAACTCCTGGCAGTGGAATGCAGAGTTAACCTGCAATAATGCATTCTAACCACTGCGTCACTACCCAAGAATTTGATAACATCAAGAGAAGGGAAAGAAGGAACCCCAAAATAACTCTTAATCAGACCATACCTGAACTCATTCACAATTATCTAGCTAGAGGGGAATTGATAACACAAGCCCAAGATCCACACAGAACTCTTCTCATGAGCCTTTTTTCCCTCTGTGGAAATCTCACAGAATAGCCAGGGACCACAGCATTGGACCCATTCTTTATACAGGTAATCCTCAAGTTGTGACAGTAATTGAGCCCACAATTAAAGTCATACGTCATGATGATTGTAAAGCGGGTCACCATGTGACTGGACCCAATATTATGACCGTTTTTGTGGTGGTTGTTAAGCAAACCTACTGTTCGCTATGCTTGGTTTTGCTGGAAATCAAAAATAAACCCGGTTTCTGACACATGCATCATAAATCACAGTCACGTGACCTTGGGGTGCTGCAAACGGCCATAAATGCAGGCTGGCTGCAAGCACCAAAACTGTAGTCATGTGATTGTGGAGGAGGGGCAAATGTCAGAACTTTGAATCAGAGTAACAAATGGTTTTTTTCAGGGTCTGTCATAATTTCCAACAGTTGCTAAGCAACTGGTCATATAACTGAAGGATTACCTGTAATATTCTACAGCAGTGGTTGGATTTCCCTCAGTGAGGAAAATCTGATACAGGAATCCAGCATCATCAGTCTGATTTATGGCTCTCCCTCTACTTTCTTTGACCCACATCACAATCTGCAAACTATACATTAATGGAGCACACTCGTGACAAGCACCAACGAAGCCACACTGTCTAACAGCAGTGCATGCATCTTAACACACATCTCTGGAACATCATCCTCACAGAGATTAGAATGGCCCTCACTCTAGGAATGCGTTGAAGACCTGGTTCTGCCAGCGGGCCTGGGGAACCCAGAGCGGGATGGAGCCCATTAAATGGCTCGTGTGAGGTGCTGTCGCTGGGGCAAGGGGTAGGGTGATTTTAGTATATTAATTTATTATATGACTTCTTTTATTAGTTTTATTGTTTTTATTTGGGTTTTACATTCTGTAAGCCGCCTTGAGTTGCCATGTATGAATAGGCGGCAATATAAATTTAATCAATTAATAAATAAATAGCGATGAAGAGGCGTTGCACCACATGCCAAGTAAACTCTCCAGAAGCAGGAGGGGGTCAACCTGTACCCTAAGTGGTTTGTTATTTTTATTATTTAGTATTATTTTGCTATATCAATAAGTTTTATGGTGATAAGAACATTCCTTTTCCACTAAGCAGCTATTTACCTGATGCATCAAAAGAGACAGCGTTTATTCAGTGTTAGGGCTCTCCCTACTGGCTGGGGAATTCTGGGAGTTGAAGTCCACTCATCTCAAAGTGACTAAGCTTGAGAAACACTGCTCCGATGAATTACAGAGGTGCCTACTCGAGCCATTTCCAAATGTAATCTCTTTGTCCTGGACTTAAAAAATCGTTCCAGCCTCTTTTGCCATGGGACAGTGAGACAGGGTGGCATATACTGTAAATCTAATAAAATCAATAATCTATCCAGCATATTCCCATTGAGGTCATCTTCCTTACTCTCTACAACGTTTCGCAAAAGCATCCTGTCAGTCACGCGGTAACCCCACCTTCTTCTTCGTATCACCCCCAGTTTAAGCACCTTGGATTTGTACCACTCCTCGGACTCCTGCAGGTTCTTGACCGCAATGCTTTCATACTGAGTGCGGATCTCTCTCAGGGCGGCGGTCAGATCCGGCTTAGTCTGCTCCACCTCCACTTGCACCTGCTGCTGGCTGTGTACGCTCACTTGCATGTCGTTCAGCTCCTGCATGCATCAGGCGGGGGGGGGGGGGAGGTTGTCAGACACACAAAGAAAGGTCCTTATAGGGAAAGAATCGCATATGTCGCCATACTACGCAAACAGGTAAATGAGATTAGGGACCATAATTCAGTGGCGAAGAGCGCAGCACAGAGAAGGCAATCTTGACAGGGAACTGCTCAGACATAACATCACTGCCCACATGGAACAGAGACACCCAAAAGACATATTCCCACTGAGCATTAAAATGCAAAAGCAGCCATCAGCCACTTGTGTTACCTCCTCAAGTGAATCCGCCCTGCGAAACTACAGTGCAGACCAGTCATCCAGCCCACACATCCAAGGGTGGGGCTGGAGATGCAGATGTTTTCCTGCCAGGCACCACTAGATGGCCCAGAAGCAACATCTTTGCTGCAGAGTTGCCTTAAAAAAATGCAAATCCACCTGTCACCTTCCAAATGCGGTTGAACTTCCAGCTCCCAGCATCTCTGACTCTCAAGCATAATAGATGGGATTGCGGGATCTAGAAGCCATGGGATTTCCTATCCTGGCTACATTAGTCTCCCATCATCCTTCTTGAGGCACCTTCTCTGCTCATTGTGGTACCACCTACCGGTACCTTAATGATAATGATAATGATAATGATAATGATAATGATAATGACAATAATAATAACAATAACAATAATAACAACAATAACAATAACAACAACAACAATAATAATAATAATAACAATAATAATAATAATAATAACAATAACAATAACAACAACAACAACAACAACAACAACAACAGAGTTGGAAGGGACCTTGGAGGTCTTCTAGTCCAGCCCCCTGCTTAGGCAGGAAACCCTACACTCAGTGTTTCTCAACCTTGGCAGTTTGAAGATGTGTGGACTTCAACTCCCAGAATTCCACAGCCAGCGTTGCTGGCTGTGGAATTCTGGGAGTTGAAGTCCACACATCTTCAAACTGCCACGGTTGAGAAACACTGCCTACACTACTTCAGACAGATGGTTATCCTTTGTCACCTTTGGGAGGATACACTACTACGATATAGGATGATTTCCTACAGCAGCCCCAATATGGTCCTGTTTCACATAGGTCTACGGTTGTTCAAAAAAGCCAAATCTGTTAGCCAGTGAAAGGGGCACGCCAGCCCATTACTTTTTAATTATTAGCAACCTATGTGGTGGCCTAGAGGTGGAGCTCTTGCCTCACAATAAGGAGGCTGTGAGTTCGATCCTAGGTAGCGGCAGATGTAAGATTCTCCTGCTTGGTCAGGGGGTTGGACTAGATGACCTGCAAGGTCCCTTCCAACTCTGTTAATCTGTTAAATCTGTTAAATACTACTCCTTACCTCCTCGTGCAGTTTCTTGAGGAATTCAATTTCATCCAGGAGGGACTCGATCTTGCGCTCCAGTTCCAGGCGTGAAAGGGTGGCATCGTCCACATCCTATCAGGGGGGACAGCAGGCGGGGGGAGGAAGGCTGATCAGAATCCCAGCAAGTTGCCCACCACTTTCCATGTTAATTGAAGGAGTAAAATGGACAGCAGAGAATGGGAAGAGGGGTCCGGTGGCCTGCTGCTGGCCTGGCATTCCAGGGACAGTTTGTGTTTCCAGCACAATCAGAAGCTTACTCAGCTACCAAACAGAGAGTTCAGAAACAAGCCTTGCAGCTTAAAGCATATGAACCCATGGAAACAAACGTGGACGCATGCATGCGTTGCCGTGTAAACAAGAAAACAAAAAAAGCATGGCCGTCTGCACGTGGCAGGGTGAGTCATGAATCTGAAAGGACCCGTGCAGGGAGGGGAGTATAAGGGGGTGTGAGAGTCAAGCATGCCATTCCCTCCAGAAGAGGCGTTGGCTCACCTTGCGAAAGAGAACCAGGTTGTTTTCAGCATCTTCTCGCTTGTGCAATTCCTCATCCAGCCTGTAGAGGGCAGAGAGCAGCCCCAAAGCAGAAGTTGGGGGAGAATGCTACAGAATTGGTTGCTTTCATCTCGCCTAATGCGGTCCACAACTTTTAAGCAAACTCAGCCCAACTAACCCACATAATTAAACATGCATTGATACCACAAATAATATTCCATCTCTTCTCTTTTTTTTACTTCTATTTTCAGGAGCAAAATATAACAGTTTGGCAAAAGTGCTATACAAGTTAAGATTCAAGCTGTATTCTTGCTTCTAGACATTGATCACACCTAATTCTTAACCTACGAATGTGATCTTAAAAGATTACATAAAACCTCTCTGCAACCTAAAATAATTGTACTGCATCGTAGGCACTGTTAAAAATAAATAAGTAAGTAACAACCCTGTTCACAGATTCTCTGACCTCTAAAGTAAAAAAGAAGAAAGCACTAAGAGATGCGAAAGAGCGGAGATGCAGCTGGGATAAAGTTAAGTAGCTTGAAAATTGATTTTAGAAACCATTTTCATTCCATGCTCCTTGCAGAATTAATAATCTATAAAGACTATTTTGGGTAAAAACTGAAGCATCTGAAAAAATGTGGATTTTGGAGGATAACATCTTCTTCTTTTTTTTCCTATCCCAAGAGGACAAGCAAGATGGGGAAGAAGGAGGGGAATATATTGGAAAAGAGGGTGCTCCATAATATTTTGCAGGTCTAAATGAGTTCTAGCTGCCTCTCTTCCAAGATTTGGCATCTAATGTTCGTCTCTTCTTTCCTTCTTCCCACCTCCCCATCTGCCACAGCATGAGCCCTGCCAGCTTGGAGGAGAACCAACCACACTTCACCAATGCCCAAGGGAACACAGTCACGCTTCCCTTCCACTTGAATATAAATATGTATGAAATAAATAAATGAAAAAGCAGAAAAACAGTTCTGTTGCAAAGAAGCAGGCTCCTGCAAGGCTGTCGTTGTTCGTCCCTGGAGTTGTCAGCCTGGCTGCAAACCCTTGCTCTTTCCTTTGCCAGCTTGCATTGATTCCTCCATTGTGTCCTCTGACAGCCATTCAGAGAGATCTCCAACCGGAGAGGGTCTCCCAAGGGTGTCCTCTGCTACATCCCTTCCCTGGGCTTCCCAGATGTCACAAAAGGGATTGCCACCAAGCCAAACAAGTGGTGGGGAGTTCCATCTGGGCTAGAAGGTTCCTCCCTCTTCCCACTCCCCCCCTTCTCTCCTGCCCCACCCCATATTTAGCCCAGCCTCCTCTTTCCCAAATGCCTGGTTTCCTTGCCTTGTTGCCCTTCAACAGCCTCCCCCTCCCTCCTCCCCATCACGTCATGTCTACCAGACTCATCCCCACCACACCCTTCTCCCCCTTCACCTCCCCCCACCCACAAGCTCATCTGAAGGACCTCTTTTCTATGCACAGCACACCCACCCCATCTGCATCTTCTCTTCCACACCCCAGTCCAAGGCTGGGCAGCTTCCTTCCACTTCAACCCCTGATATACTAAAACTCTTCATTATGGTGACACAGCTCTCTCTTCTTCCTAAATGCAACACTTTGAGAGACCAAGAGTGAGTCTGGGACACAGCTGCCCACAAAGGAAAATCTCTCTTTCAACAGCTTACTCTTGCTTAGGAACACAACCCAACTTTTTTTTTTAAGGCGGATGCCTGACCCAGGAGATCCAAATCATTAGATTCCTTTATCACCACAGAGGATAAAAGGCTACAATGCAAAGAGTCTTCTGACTCATACGCAGTTATTCTTTTATTCAAACTATACACATTTGCGCTTTCTATATATATATGTATCGGCAGGTAGCAAAGAAAAAGGATTCATTCTTATGCATCCATTATTCAGCAGGCATACATTATGTGGCTCCTACTAATTTATTCATCATGTTACAAAGTGCGGAGAGACATGCATTTGTACAGTTCGCTTTTTATTTTCCCCTGCGCCCTTCTTAGGGCCAGCTGATCTCTGGTGTAATCCACCACCCTTCTCTTCAGGAGCCCATCCCAACTCCTCAGCTAATGACCCCTCATTGGCAAGAAATCCTTCCTTTTCTCAAAGACAGGGAGTTACCTGAGTATTCTGAATTTGGGTCAAGGAAAAGCACTCTGCATATGCTTAAGGCATTCTCCTTTAGCGCTGCAGAGACATGATTTTTTTTAGCAAGCTGGACAGATTCAGCCCAATTTAAAAAGCCAGCATTCCCTCTCTATTGGACGCCCCTTATTATTCCAATGTAAGAGAGCGAATTTTCTATACTTTTAACCCATTCGCTCCATCTGCCCCACCTCTCTTCTAAAACCGGGCAGAGAGCTCAAAGTTTCGTTTCATTCCCCGGATCCGGGCCGAACCGCCCTCTGGGCTTCCCTGTCGCACCCCGAGTTATCCAGCGCGGGCTCCGTTTTGGGGGGGGGGGCTCACCTCTGCTTGAGGGCGGCCAAGTCCTCGGCCAGGTTGTCCCTGTCGACTTGCAGGCGGTCTCGGTCCTTGCCCAGCGAGTCCACCTGCCGGCGCAGCTCGCGGAGCTCGTCCTGGAAGAGGTCGGAGGCGCGGGTGGGCTCCTTGGCTCGGGACTGGCCCAGCTCGGACAGCAGGGCGGCGTTCTGCGTCTCCAAGTAGCGCACCTTCTCGATGAAGCTGGCGAAGCGGTCGTTGAGCTCCTGCAGCTCCTGTTTCTCGTTGCTGCGGGTGGCCAGAAAGTCCTGGTTCAGGGCATCGGCCACCGAGAAGTCCAGCTTCTCGGCGCTGTAGGCGTAGCGCTGCGGCGGCGCAGCCACCATCATCGGCGCGCCGGTGCGCAGGTACAGGGCGCTGCCCCCGCCGCTGCTCCCGCGGTAGGAGCGCAGGGAGGCTCCGGCGGAAGGCGTGCTCAGCAACCGCGTGGCGGAAGAAGCCGAGGCCAGACGGGACGAGGAGTACGGCATCGGCGACAGCATGGGCGACGGCCCGAAAGTGCGGCGGTAGGAGGTGGCGCGGATGCTGCTGGAATGACTCATGGCTGCTAGCTGGGGCTGGGCTCCGAGAAGGTCCGAGCAGTGGGTGGCGAGGAGCAAAAGGCGATGGGTCCGGGATGCTGCTTTATAAAGGATCGGTCGGGGATTGGGGAACGGGGTGTGGGGAGCAGCAAGCTCCTCCTCTCCCTCGCATGCAGCCCAGAACTCCGCACTGCAGCCAGTCGACAGGGGGAAGGGAACCACCCAGCCGGCGCGTCCTGCCGAAGGCTGCTCGCTCCGGGCGGGGGAGGAGGAGGAGGGCAGCGATCACCCCAGCGGCCCATATTAACATATTAACAGAGTCGGAAGGGATCTTGCAGGTCATCTAGTCCAACCCCCTGCCCAAGCAGGAGACCCTACGTCTGCCTCTACCTAGGATTGAACTCGCAACCTCCTGATTGTGAGGCAAGAGCTTCACCTCTAGGCCACAGCAGCAGGCCCGCCCTGCTCCATCTCCCATCGAGGCCACCCGGCCCACCCTGTGGCCGGACGGCATCTGGTGCCCGGTGCCGCCCGCCAGAAATGCCCCGTGCTAAAGTCCGCCACGGCGCGGCCCTTAAGTTGCCTCTGGGACACACACACCCCATTCGCGGGACGGGATTTCCTCTTTTCTGGAAAAGGGAAGGTGGGGGGGGAGTTATGCCGTTATGGGCGCGGGTGAGGGTCTTGCCCCATGGTGGCAGGAAGGAAGAGCACCTGACATCTCTTCCCAGTTCTGGAGTTGGAAACAGAGGCAGCAGCTGAATGAATGAAACCGGCGTTTGAGGCAGAAGAGCAAGGCAGAAATAAGACCGCATTGGTATTAATGATTATTTGGTATTAAGATTAATGATTATTAATCTTAGCAGGGAGGCGCAGAGGGGGAGTTTTTCATGGATCCCTAAAACTGCGGGCATCATCAGTAGTATTCGGATCACCCATAACCATTCTGCAATAGAAATTGTATCCTTTTTGATATGGGAATATTCTGCTCTGGAATGGAAAACAGTGTATTGCGTTCCAGAAAAGACACAGGCTGGGCTAATCCTTGAGCAAGGAAAGACTCCAGTCTGCTTCTTTTTGCCTATGGTGATTTATCTTCTTCGCACATTGTGTTTTCTGCCTTTGCCTGCCATCAAATGCGGTAGTTTCCCAGGATCTATGGCATAAACCGATTCACATTCAGTAAGGAGAGCTTCAGAAGAGAAGGTGGGTCACCACCCAGCGTCCCATCGCTTTGAGAAAGACCTTTGCTCATGGACACTGCATGAAACTCTGGACATGCGTTCGGGTGCACACAAAAGATGCAAGTCATGGGCAATGCAGACAACTGAACTTCTACAGCACACGCCCACTTTACCGGAGACCACAAGATACTGGTGTAGAGATCAGATATAAAAGCTTTTCTCCTCCCCCTGGTGGCTGCAGAAAGAAATTGTAAAAATTGAGATGATTAAAAAAATGGAGAACTTGGCACATTGTCCCAACCTAGATAATTTTCCCCCTATCTCTCTGTGTGTATAAATAGATATGGATGGACACACCCACACACATAATTGCTAAATATACTATCATCCCACACCTTTAAATACTTGTTCTTGTGTGGGGTCCTTGGTGCTCTCTGAGGCTAGTTGTTTTCTGCAGACATTTCATTAGCCAATTGTTTTACTGTACACTGCCCAGACACCCTCTGTGAAAGAGCTGGGCGGTTCTTAAATATGACAAATAAATAAGTAACATCATCAGTGCTTGAAGGGAGTGGGGTTGCTCTTTGTTTATATAAAAGGGGCATAGAGAAAACAACCAAGCTCAGAGAGCACTGAAGGACCCCTGAGCTGCAAATATTCTCTTCTATGGGTACTTGTTCTTGTTTTCCTCTTCCTGTGCAATTGCTGCTGTAGTAATCATGGACACAGAGACATGATTTCTGAGAAAAGCTTGTTCAAGTTAGGAAGAAATATCTCTGAGCTGAGCAGCCCCTGTGTTCAGAACCTCGCCCTTCTCGGTCAGCTTGTGTTTATTCTTATAGCAAACTTCTTGTGTACACAATTACAAAGATTGACTTACCCTAAAGATAGCTAACTAGTAACAAGTTAATATCTATAGAAACCTCTGAATCATACAGACAGACATGTCAAACATATAGATGAGAGCCTGATTGCTAGTTTAATCTTTACCTTAAACTAAGGTGACCAGATTTTAATATTTGTAAAGCGGGACACCATTGACAGGGGGGGTTCTAGGGGAGCAAGATGGGAGGGGTCCGTCTCTCTTATCCTGCAGCTTTGTGCACCCACCCCCAAACACCCCCCCTTCATCGCAGCCAGGGGTGAGTTCCTACCGGCGCAGGCTTACCTGTTCGTCGCCACAGAGCCGAAGAAGCTGGTGGCGTTCACGGTGCGGGGCTTCCCCCGCCCGCTTTCCCCAGCCGCCGGGATGCCGCCATTTGCATTCTTTTGCCCTCTGCGCATGCACAACGCATTCTGCTTGCACAGAGGGCAAAAGAATGCAAATGGCGGCGTCCCGGCAGCTGGGGAAAGCGGGCAGGGGAAGCCCCGCGCCGCGAACACCACCAGCTTCTTCGGCTCTGCGGCGACGAATAGGCAAGACCGCCGCTGCCCCTCTCACTGCCCTCCCTCCCCACCTGGCAGGAGGAGGCAGGCGAGGCAGGAGGCAGAAGGGTGTGCAGGGCAAATTCAAATTAAAAAAGTGGGACTTTTTTGAAACGCCGCAGGACGCGGGACAAATTATTAAAAAGCGGGACTGTCCCACCAAAAGCGGGATGTCTGGTCACCTTACCTTAAACAGAACAGAGAGCTGAGTAAATAATCTTTACCTTAAACAGGACAGAGAGCTGAGTAAATAATATTTACATTAAGCAGGATGTTCAGTCAATATTAACCAAGACAGGCATTCCACATCGTTGGCAATGATTGATAACAACCTACAGCTGCTCATTTCTTGTCAGGCGCCTTGATGCGATGATGAAACTGAGGCTGGGCCTTGTAGCCAAACCCCAGGACCTGACAACTTCCAGATTTATTTATTTACTTCTCAAGAGATAGGTTCATAATTCTGGGCAACTTCCAGCAAGCACAATAAAATAGTAATAAAAATAAAGTATTAAAAGCACTAAATATTCTTAGGAAATACTGTTAATAGAAACTGTTGCTATGATCCAGCAAATCTGAAGCTCTCCTAAAGAGGATCTTTTTGCTGTTACGACAAACACCAGCATGAATAGGGACATACCTGACTTCGGGAGACAACTTGTTCCAGAGAGAGGGTTCTACTGCAGAGAATATGGTTCTCCAGGTCCCAGTCCCCTTCTACCCTGAGGGCAAGTACCTGGAGCATCCTCTTTACTTGGTTGCGTAGAGTGGGGGATTGTATGTGAAGAAGATGCTACCGAACATAACAAGGGTCTGGTACATAAGGGCTTCGTAAGTAATTGGCAGCACTTTGAATTGGGCCTGGGGTCCTATCAACAGCCTATGCAGTTTCTGCAGAATGTTATTCTGCTGAACTAGCTAATGCTGCTGCTTCCGAGTCATCATCAAGAGCAGCTCCACATAAAGCAAAGTGTAGCTATCTAGAAGAAATATGTTTATGGTGCCTTCCGGTCCAGGGCATAGTGCAACTGATAGATACACCCCCAACTTTGGCCAAAGGCTCTCTTGGCCATATTTTTCATCTGCTGTTCCAACAGAAGCTATGAATCCAGAAGAACCTCTGGCTCCCTCAAGTGTCATCACACTATCCTATCATTATAGATGGAACATCCATGGTACCAAAAGGTTTCTGAATCACCAACAACTCTGTATTTGCTGGAATATTCTCTATCTGATTCCTGGCAGCCACCAGATGAAGACCGTCAGGACATTTATATATCTCCTGTTTACTTTGATGTTGATGTGTAAGGCATTCTTACTGCCAAGTAAGTAAGTTTAGCATTTGGCCAGCAGAAAACTCCTTGTCATTCTATTTCGAATTCACTTCATGACTAAAATGAATTTAAATGGCAAAAACACACGTACTCAGATGATCACTTTGTATCAGTGGTGGTGGGGAAAGTGGCATTTGCTTTAATAGCTAAAAACATACAATAGTTCTAAAGGACCATGAGGTCAGGAAAGGGAAAAGGCTGAAGAAAAATGTGCTTGACACACAAATAATCCACCGAGCATTTAAAGCCGAGGTGGCGCAGCGGTTAGAGTGGGGTACTGCAGGCCACTTTAGCTGACTGTGATCCGCAGGTCAGTGGTTCAAATCTCACCGGCTCAAGGTTGACTCAGCCTTCCATCCTTCCGAGGTAGGTAAAATGAGGACCCAGATTGTTGGGGGCAATGTAAATATACATTGCTTACTGGTGTAAACCGCTTAGAGAGTGCTTGCACTGTGAGGTGGTATATAAATCTCACAAATAATAAATAAAAAATAATAAATAAATAAATAAATAAATAAATAAATAAATAAATAAATAAATAAATAAATAAACAGCATTTTAGAAATCCCTTGCAGCTCCCATTTTTATGTCTTTTTCCATCTAAAAAATCATTTTCTCCATCCACATACAAGAAAGTCTAGAAAATCTTGATCTGCCTTGGTTTGCTTTCTTTCTTGGGAGTTTGCACACAGCCATCAGCAGTACGTTCTGCCTATATACAACATGGAAGGACCTTGTGGCACTATGAAGACTATCAGATCGGTGATGATATAAAATAATGTGCTCAGTGGTGGTGCGAGGAGAAAACATGCTCCCTGTGACAATTCACGTAAGGTTACAGCTTAAACAAGTGATTTTTCACAGCTTGTACTGCGGCTTTCCCTGACACAGAGATATTCCCCATTTGTCTAGGCTCTTGGAATGATATCCCGATTCTTGTCAGCAAATACTGGTTATGTTTCCAACCATCCTCAGCTTTCACAGAGTTGTGACCAACACTTCTAAACTACGCCAAATTTTACGGCATCACTCTAACTCATGGGCTAATTCCTTTATCTCCTTTTGGCCTTCCTGCTCACCCACATCCTATCTCAAGATATTCCTACCAAAATATACTAATAAGGAAAAATGAACCCTCCGAGTGGAAATTATTGTGCATAGCAAATTACACAAACATGCATTTCTTACAAGGGCACTTTGTAGCGTTTTACAATGTAGTGTTGGTTTTGTGCCCGATCTCTCATGGGGAGGGACAGGCCCTTTCATTGCTGCACATCAAGCTCCTTTTCTTGTGATTTTAATCCTGGTTCTGGCGGGGGTTGTGTGTCTTCAACTTGCCACATTTGGGAAGGAGAGTAAAAGATGGCTGAGGAATTCATAGCCATCATGGCAACCCCGTCCTTCCTCTTGTCCTACATCATTTGGGCCTGACTGATGTGGATGGCCCAGGGGCGGGTTGCTCACTTACCTTGCTGCCGGACCCATGCGCGCGCAACTCCACGCTTCAGCAAAATCTCTGTGCCCAGAGGCAAAATCTCGCACGTGCGTCCCCTCGCAAGATTTTGGTGCGATTTTGCTTCCGCGCATGCGCAGAAGCAAAATCGCCCAAAAATCACCGAAAAAAATGGCGATGCGCCTGGTGGACCGGCGGAGAGGGCTCCAGAGCAGTTGCGAAATCCGCCGCTCCCTACCGGAGCTGCGTACTGGGCAGCTCCAGCAGGAACTCCCCTCTGGGGTGGCCACATATTTTGTCTGGTTTTTGTCTCAGAGCAGATGGAGTATGATCTGAAGGTGGACAATGTTAACATTGTCCTTTGTGTCTCTCTGGAGTTGACTAGGGCCATTAACCTCTGCAGGGAAGAAGGAGCTGTTCAGTTAGCCTGCTTCAGGTGCCTAATGGATCCATTTAGTCTCTTGCTTGAGGTCAAGAAGGGCAGTGCTGCTGAGTCCTTGGTTATCTCCTGAAATGTGGAGAGGCGGCCTTAGGCTTATGCTTTGGAGTAGCTTCTCCCTGTTTGTCAGTCTAGGGAATCTGCTTGAAGATGAAGCAAGAGGAAATGCCCAGGCAGCACTGGTGGAATATGAGAAGTGAAATTGACTGCATATTGGTCAGAAGCCAGATTCAAACCTACACAGTGACCATCAGAGCAGAAAACATCAGTTTCTTTCCTCTCTTAGGGCATTTGATTTCTGGACCGGTTGTTAATTTCTGGTGAGTCTTCATGGGCAGCCTCATGTACAGCACATTGTGGTAATCTAACCAGGAAGTGCCTAGGATGTGAGTGACAGTGAATAAGGTCTCTCAGACCAGAAATGGGTGTAACTGGAACACAACAGTCTGACAAATGTCCCCATCATCATGGCTGCCACCTGCTCCTTCAGCAGATGCCACAGGTTAGGAGGACCGTCAAATTGCACACCAAGCTTCTCTTGGGATGTTCTATCCTTGCAAGGGTCAAAGCAGAGGTGGGTTCCTACCAGTTCTAACCGGTTCTTTAGAACTGTTAGTAGTTTGGCGATGACGTCATGGAGCCCGGTTCTCTCAGTGTCTCCATGGGCGCCACTATCTTGGATTTTGCTTCTGCGCATTCACAGAAGCTATTTTTTGATTGGATCTGGCCGAGAAGGAGGCTCAGCAGAAGCACCTCACTGAGGACTACAAGCATAGGCTTTCCAAGCAGAGGGAAGACCTGAGGGAGTGCAAGACCAGATACCGGTGCCTGGAGGCTCAGCAGGCTGAGATGGTCAGCCAGTTCCAGGCCATGATGCAGTCCCACTGGAACAAGGTCCTCTGTCTTTTTGCCATCAGCGGCACTTCCCTCCAGCCTTTGCCCAAAGCCCCGCACCAGGAGGCTGAAGCAGACCCCAAGTCGGAATTTTGGCCCCCTCCGACCCACACAAAAAGACCCCAAAGGGGGAGACTCTCTGCAGCAACACAAGTGTTCTGACCTAGGCTTCCTGATAAATAATAAAGCACAAACAGAGTCCCAAAAACCTCTTTTTATTTTAACGGCTGTGAATTATGTTTATTCCCAGCTGTAATAAGTCCCAAACAATGTTAATTAGTCTGACAAAAGTCTTTTGGAAGAAGGCTGATATTACCAATCTTTATCTCTCTTGACACGCTGCCAAAGGAACTTTGCAAGGCCAAACAGAAACACGGATTCAGAACTGAAAATGCTGAGACATGAATTGAACAAAGTTGCTTCCTGCAATGAGCACATGTTTGCTCCACTTTTATAGCCTATGGGAGGGGCCAATCAGAGGTGGGTTCCTCCCGGTTTGGACTGCTTCACCCGAACTGGTAGCAACCCGCTGGTGACATCACGATGATGTCACGGAACCGGTTTGGTTGGTGCCTGTCCATGGACATTGCCATCTTTTTATTTTTATTTTTGGGGTTTTTTCCCAGGTTTTTTTTCTTCTGAGCATGCACAGAAGCCGAGTTTCCAGCACTGCGCATGCATCGCCATCTTATTTTCGGCTTTTTTTTGGAATTTTTTTTACTTTTTCAGCACTGCGCATGCGCGCACCCATGAGGTCCAGCCACGCAGCGCAGGAGGAAGTGAACCGGCAGTGAGGTAAGTTAGAACCCACCCCTAGGGCCAATCATCTCCAAGCCTTACTCCCAAGTAGTCCTTTTCCTCCATAACTGTTCTTGCCTTCTGGCAGCTCTGCACATGCGCACAATGGGAACAGGTTCCCCCTGTTCCTGTGACTCACTCAGGTCAGCCTCTGGAGGCTCTGGAGTCAGCACAGACCTCCCAGATCACCTGGGCTGGATCTCTGCCTCTGGCACTGAGCCTTCTCCAGACTCCAGGCCTGGCCCATGGTCCTCCCCAGCCTCCTCGCTGTCTGACTCTGCTGCCAGCTCCGCAGGCCACTGGCGGACCACAACCACAAGCGTTCATTGCACATATCCAGCCCAGGGGCTGTAGTTTGAGGACCCCTGATTTAGTGCAATATAAAAAATCCAAATAATTTTTCTGCGGACCACCAAAATTTTCTCACGGACCACCAGTTGGTGACCGCTGTCCTAGGACACCTTAACTGACCAAGAGAGGCAAGGATCCAGAATATAGGTGGCAGAACTCACAGCCTTGAGGATCCTATCCATTTCCTTGGGAATAACTGGATTGAATTCTTCCCAGATAAGCTAAACTCAGATGTTCCCTGGTTACCTCCAGAGATTCTGCCAAGCTGGCATCAAACTCTGAGGAAAGTTAAGCATCTTTATGCAACAGATACTGAGAATATTCTTCAAGCAGCCCTGGAAGGACTCTATTGGATCCTCTTTATCCCAAAGGGACCAGGTCCTTCCTAAACAGGAGCTCTAGCTATCTGGTTATCTGTGGATGTAGAAAGAGTGGAGAAATGAGCTTGCTACGTCACAAGGTCAGTCCTTATGAAGGCTCCCAATTGAGTTTGGTCAGCCTTGCCCTTCATCTTTTCTTTTCTTTTTTTAAATAATTTTTATTGAACATTTTTAAAATTGCAAACAAACACAGAAATTTTTACAATTTCCTTCTTTTCAAAAATTTCACGTTGCTAAACATTTTGAATTTTACAATTTATTTTCCCTTCATTTTATACATATATTTCACATTTCTATTTGTATACAACATGTAATAGTGTACTCTATTTCTTATATTCTATTTCCCTTCTACTTTTTTTTATATTTCATACCACCCGATAATTCTGTTATCTTCTTTCATGCATTATTCTCTTATTAAAAAAAACCCAATATTATTTTTTTTACTCCGTTCCATCTTTATAATCTATGTCACTATATTTCTTATAATATTAAGTATAATAAATATAAATTATACCATCATTTCAACCTTCTTGAACCACCCCTTCCTCTTAATTTACTTATCTTTCTATTAACAATTGACTATTGAGTGTTTTTATCCACTGTCTTTTAGTAGGGTCACTTATCTTCTATTGTTGAATATACATATATTTTACAATTCTATTTATATATAACCTATAGTAGTGTACTCTATCTCTACCTTATACTCTATTTCTATTTCCCTTCTATTTTTTTTATATTTCATACTACTCAATAACTCCATTGTCTTCTTTCATATATTATTCTCTTATCAAACAGACCAATCAATTGAGACCGTTTTTATTTTCTCCTACATTTCCTTTCTTATTTTTTAGTTGTTCTTAATCTCCTTGTATACCTTGTTTCTCTTTGTACTTTT